>OX456525.1:21748652-22348652 GCA_949748255.1 Eustalomyia histrio
ATTCATATAACAAATAACTATTTACACATACATAAACATATTGTATATTGTTTTAAATATAACGGTTCATAGAAAATGTAAAAATCAAAGAAACCCAAGGAAAAAGGTTTATAATTTTTCTTGTTTTTTTTTTAGAAAATTTTCTAAAAAAAAATTGCCGAGTTTTTTAGGTTTTAATGTGTTTTCAGCATTACTCGAGATACTCATCCGAATGAAATCTATGGAATATTAAAAATAGTTTAAAAAGTTAACTCAATTGGTGTGAATGGTACTCTTCAAGTTTCAAAAAAAAAAAAATAAAAAGAAAAAACAAGTAAAAAAAGGCTTAAATATCCTGAAAAAACTTCTCAGTGTTTTTGATACAAATAATGTAAAAACCTTTAGAAGTGAAATTATGAAGGTGAAAAATTTTTTTGTGTTAAAAAACTTTTTTGAATGTAAAAATAAATTTTGTGGTTGGAAAAAAATTTTTAAGGTGAAAAAGTTTTTTGTGGTGAAAAAATTTTAGTGGTAAAAAAAAATTTTGGGGTGAATGCAAAATATTATTAATTTCTAAGCGACTGGTGAAAAAATATGAGAAAATATATTATATACCAGTCGCTACTATGAAATTGTACTAAAATACACTAATTTGTATGAAAAATTTAGAGAAACATAAAATGCAACGCTGGGTTATATGATCTTTAAGTGTGTCTCTTTGATAATATCGTTATCCAATTCACCTCAGTTTTTTTTTTATTTTTGTTCCCTACAGTTATGTTTAACTAGTTTAAGTTACTATGTTTAAATAAGTTAAATGATTAAATATTTTGTTGGTTATTTAATGAAATAAGCATAGATGGTAACCGAAACAAATGCGGTAATCGGTAAGGGTAACGCTATTTTCTACTTTTTCGGTAACGTTATTTTAAGGGTAACGCTATTTTCTATTATTTCGGTAACGGTATTTTAGGGATAACGATTTTTTCAGTTATTTCGGTATGGGTGTTTTACCGATAACGGTATTTTCCATTATTTCGGTAACGGTATTTTAGCGATAACGATTTTTTCAGTTATTTCAGTATCGGTATTTTAGCGATAACGGTATTTTCTATTATTTCGCTAACGGTATTTTAGGGGTAACGATATTGAATTGAAAGGGTATTGAATCGATAACGGTATTTTAGGGGTATTGCCTGCCAACCCTGGAAATAAGTACTCATTCTGTGCGAGCAAAAAAATGCAGCTGCTTGTATTTCAATATGCACTTAAACTAATAGTTTGTAGCGTATCCATTACTTTTTATTACTACTTGTAATCCGGAAGGCATAGAATGAACCAATGATATAATGGTGTTGAGGGATATTTTGTTTCATTCTGACTTTAAAATTGATTCCAATTCATCCTGATTAACAAACTCCCATGGGTTTTCTATGGGATTGAGATCAGGCAAGTGTGATGACCAATACAATACATGCACATCATTGGCGCTTAGAAAGCTGCGAGCTAAGCTACTTGAGTGTTTGGGATCGTTATTATGTTGGAGTACACTGTCTGGGGCCATTTTTTCCAGAAAATTGGGAAGCATGTCTTGTTCAAGTATTTTAAAATATTTATTTTCGTTCATAATCCCTTTGATTTTGATCAATGGACCGACTACGTCACGCAACTATAAATATGTGGTTAATAATAATTGATTCAATTTTAAACATATCGGTTCTTACCCCACACCATAATTGCTCCTCCGCCATGTTTGCATATTGCTAACTGATATCTAGATGAATATCTTTGTTAAGGTGGTAATTTGTATACTAAATTTACGATATACGAATTTACGATATTCGAAGTAAAAAAAAAAAAATTGTTTTTGTCGCTCCACAAGATCTTAGTCCACTGTTCACTTAACCAATGCTGGCACCTTTTCGCAAAGTCAAGGTGCTTTCTTTTCTTGATTCAACTGCCGTCCTTCGTGAGTCTGTGTTGGCCAATTTTACCATCTTAAGGTCTTGGCGCGTTGTAGTTTTTCGTGGACGACCACTACCTGCTTTTCTACACTCAGAAAAAAAAGTTTGTAGAAAAATTTGTAACCGGTTTTCAATCCCACTTTACTATTTTTGTACTGATTTTTAGTAAAAAGATTATTATTTAGCAAATCTTTTTGCAATATAAATTTAGCAAATTACAGAATTTTTACAGAATATTTACAAATTTTTGTTGCTAATTTTAGAAATCATTTTTGAAAACCGATTTACTAAAATAAGCAAAAAAAATACTAATTTTAAAAAAGTGGATATTAAAGGAAATGTTATTTCTAATTAAAACTTACACCTACAAACCTAAATTGACTTAAAATGTTACATAGAATAAAAAAAGGGGTCGCAAGTGAATATACCAACTCATGTCTGAAATTAGGACATCCACTTAAAATAGCACTAAAAAGTTTTTTTAGGTCTAAAAATCAGCCCCAAAATCAATAAAAATGTAAACCTTGAAAGTAATAACAAAATTGACTAAAATATTTTTCAAAACAGAAATTACCAAATTGAAACAAAATAATAAATTTGTTTATGTTTTAACAATTTTTAAGATTTTTAACCTTTTATTTTTTTTTTTTAATTTTATATAAAATATTTTTTGAAAAAAAATAATCAAAATTTTTGATGCTCGATAAAAAAAATAAATTTTAAATTTTGTATTAATATTGATAATATTTAGTTATTTTTTTTTTGTTGATTTTAGCAGATTTTAAATTCCACTTTACAAAAAGTGTACTAAATTTAGTAGCGGCTACTAATTTTTTTTACTAATTTCATTGTGCTAAACGTCAGCAGACATCTGTTGTTAAGATTAGCAAAAATACCGCTGGGCTTAAATTAGCAAAATTTCCCGTAATAACAGCAAAATTTGTAGTTGTCATTACAAATATATTTATTTGTAAATATATTTATTTGCATAACTAGCACCGTCAACTGCCGTCCTTCGTGTGTCTGTTTTGACCAATTTTAGCATCTGAAGGTCTTAGCGCGCGGTAGTTTTTCGTGGACAACCACTACCTGCTTTTCTACTCACTTTCTAAAGTGAAATTGTAATGCAATACAGGCAAAGAGTGGCTTTTTTACACTAAAGAGCAGTCCAATTTCACGCATGCATGCATTTTTTATGCTCGCAACTGCATATTCACATTCTCACTTATAACTTTTCAACCGCTGGACCGATTTTGCTCATTTTAAAATACAGCTCGGGAGGATGTAGGTAAAAATTACCATCCCCGCTTACGTCTCCGCGCCGTGGATGGTATAAAAAGTCTTAAGTATTCACTATAAAACTGGTTCTAAAATAAAGCGGCTACCGAATTGAAAAGTGTATATTGGTTGCGACAACCAATAAATTCTGTTAGCACAAACAAATTAAAATTTGATTGCTAAATATTTTTAGTTGTATTAACTAAATTTTCTTTTGGAAAACAATATATCGTTGTGCTAGCCGATTTTATTGGCGGCAACCCAATTTCAGTT
This sequence comes from Eustalomyia histrio, assembly GCA_949748255.1. Lineage (NCBI taxonomy): Eukaryota > Metazoa > Arthropoda > Insecta > Diptera > Anthomyiidae > Eustalomyia > Eustalomyia histrio. The sequence goes on from OX456525.1 coordinate 21,752,147, forward strand.
TCAATTTTTAACAAATCGTTTCTCAAAATTAATTTCAATTAATTTACACTGCAGCGTTAATCTATGTAGAAAATGTAAATTAACTGCTAATGGTTGCACTAAAATTAAGCAGTTAATTGACTTTGAGAATTCGAAGAATTCTTTTAATACAATCAAACGAACTGAAGCAATTTTAACAAATAATTTCATATAGAAATCGTAAATTTGATTTATAATTCGCGAATTAAATTATAAAACAAATTACTCAATCGAATCAATACATATTAAACTAAATTATATCTCAATTTATTTAAAGTGATTATGAATTATTAACTGATTCAAGTGATATAAAATTCCAATATTATTATGAACCCTTCATTGTGTTTGCATACAGTTGTTGTTGTAGCTTTTCTTTTTGTTGTTGTACCTTTCATTACAAATCACCACATATATTTCATACGCATAATGTGTGGTGGAATATTGAAAAATGCTTATGAAAAATCGAACAAAAAAAAAACTGCAACTACAACAACGATGAAACAATTTGAAATTAAACAATGGCAACACATTATGGTCAACAACATAAAGCTAAAGCACTCGACCATATAGTTATATGTTGAACATTATAAAAAACATGGTTAAAATATTGCAAAAAAAAAAAAAAAAGAATCAACAAAAGAGTGAAATAACAACGAGTACTAAATTGAGCAAAACAAAAAAAAAGAGCCGCGAAAATTTTGTATAGATTTTATGAATTTGAATAAAACTAAAATGTACATTAGTTTTGTGCAACCTGTTTTTTTTTTTTTGCAACAAAAAAAGAACAAAACAAAACATGTTCTGTGTATGGCTATGAATATTTGAATATTAAGTGTGTATTTTTGGTATGTGCAAGTGTTTATGTATGTAGGTTTGATTGTAAACATGTTTAATTTACATGCGCAATAATTGTTATACATAGAAAATGCCTAAAAGTATGCTTGTTGGTTCGTTTGTAAATTGAAATAAATTATTTTTGCTGCAATAGATCATTAATTATTGACCACAAAACATACGGGATACCACAAATATGCAATACCTACACTTACACACGCTAATGCACGCACATACACATGCACACGCACACCAAACAAAAATTCACACACTCATTTACACAAAAAAAATATTCATATGCACACAAATGATTGTTGACATACTCTTTTATATAACAAAAAACCGTTATACTGAAAACCACTCGCACACTCACACACAGAAACATACTACATAGAGATTTGATTACAATGAGAAAATCATAAATACAGTCAATGTCAAAAGTCGGGCGTGTCGACTATACACAAGTATAATTTGGATTATATTCCGGGAAGAGGTTCATATTCCGCGATGGAGCTTGATGAAAGGAAATGACTTAATAATTGCTTTAAGGCAAATGTCGGGCATATAATTTATATGGGGATAAGGTCAAAACATGGTTCTATTTTCTTAAAATTTGCAGACATGATTTACTGTTCCAAATAACATTTATCCAAATTTCAACCAGATATCTACTGTGTCCAAATGACATTTAAGCCCAATGTGAATCTCTCTATAGTAGGAAGGCCTAAAAAATAATAACCAATTTTAACCAATTTCAATAGAATTCCTCCCTAAGTCAATACCAAATTTTATACACACAAAGAACAGATTAGTTGGGCCAACTTAATTTTGCTAGTTACATGTACTATCACATTCGAAAAAAATAAACTTTAGATTTAAAAAAAAAAAACCTTAAAATTCCACAGAAAACCTTCATAGCATGTTTTTTATCGAAAATTCTTCAGATGCTTTTGACTTGTTCCTTCAGATTTTAAAGACTTTTCCTTTGGAAAGCCCTTATATTATGAGAACTTTTTTTACGGAAAAAACCTTCATATTCTCAGTACTTTCCCTACTACTCAGTACTTTCCCTACAAAATAGTTTATAAGTTAAAATAACAGAAAGTAGCAATTAAAAAAAATGATATTTCATTTAAAAACCGGTAAACTTACTTTTCATTTAAATTAAATGGTTTTTGTTATTTATTTTTATATGGTGTTTAAACAACTGACACATCAAAAAAAAATAAATTATTAATCAGTTAAAAAAAAATGTTAAAATTGTACCTACTAATTACCGTAAAAATAAATGATTTTTTATTTATATAAAATTCATTTGGTTTTTTGTATTTTAGTTTGTTTTTTAATGTAAAAAATGTATCCTCACACAGTCTATAAGCACATGTTGTGTAAATGGCCTTATGTGTGTGTGTGTTAATTGAAATTATTGAAATTAAAAATTAAAATTAGATTTTCTTTTAAATAGTTTTTTTTTTGTTTTGAAACAGACAGTAAACCAAATTTAAATTTATAATAACGGAAACATTAAAATCACAAATTTCCGATTTGTTAGTAAATTTTAATTGAATTTTAAACAACTAAAAAAGCCTGTAAATGATGGTAAATGAATTTGAACAAATATATAAACAATTTAAAAGAAATATTTCTTTGCAAAATAAAGGTATGTTCTTTTATTTTAAACTGAACTGAAAACTTTTTTTTATTAAATTTCACACAGTAAAATACATATCAAATTTTTTTTCATTTAAAATCCCTTATATTCGGAGGACCTTTTCCTCATGTTCTGAAAATTTATTCCTATAGAAAATCTATTAGACTCCAAGGTATTTTCCATACAAAAGAGCCCACATATTCCAAACTTATGCCTATAAAAAAATTGTATAATTTGAGGATGTTTTTTCTGTTAAAAAATCCTTAGATTTTGAGAAATTTGTTCTATATAATTCTGAGGACCTTCAGAATTTGAGGGCTTATTCTTAGAAATCCTTCCCATTGAAAAACCCTTAGATTTTAAGAACTTTTCTCTATAGAAAACCCTTTAGAATACTAGGACTTTTTTCTTTTAAAATCTTAGAAATTTTTTCCTAAAAAAATCGCTCAGATTTTTCTTTTAAAATCGAAGGAATTTTTTTCCTATAAAAATCACTCAGATTCTTATGTATTTATCTTTAAAAAAAAACCACGTCATATTCTGACTTTTTTTCATTTCCTAGAAAAATGTAAAACTGTAAAATGACACACACTGGTGTGTTGAGAGTTCAACATAAAAAGAACCGCTTTTAGCCACAAATTTTAAATGACAACCAATTATTTTCAGCAATGTTTAATACAGACACATTCTCTGCAATAGTAAATGCTGCTTGCGGACTACGATTAATGCATAGGGAAAAATATAGAGACATCCATATATGACGAGGACACACAAACAGCCGCACACACACACATACACACTCGCTTATATAATCGTTGTTACGCATACTATAGAGGTTTTAAAATTATTGCAATTTTGTGGCTATTAGCTGGTTGTCATTAATGGATGTGATATGCTGAAATAAAAAAAAAAAACACACATACTAAAACCTTTAGTAAAATATGCAATGATCAAGTCCAACAACATTTCAACAGATCACACACAAACATATACATACATAAATGTTTGTGATGCATACCTAACTAAAAATCCATAAAACCTATAAAAACTATAAAATGCAACTTTAATAAAAATGACGAGTTTTAAATGCAATATTTAAATATGTATGGTTGTAGGATTATAAATATAGAAAATGCTATAAAATTCGAATGCTGTCTAAAATATAAATATAAAAATTCATATTAATAAAAGTTGTAGAAAAAAAAAGCGCAAAATTGCCTAATAGCAAACAATTTCAAATCCATATCAATAAATTTTCAAATAAAAATATTTTTTTTTGTATAAAAATGCCTAAACACAAAACCATCAAATCTCCCTCAACCAACTACAACACAATAAACCATATCACAACAGTAGATAGCAAAACGCCCATCGGCATTAAAATTCTTTTTGTTGTTATTTTTATTTTTTTTTTTTTTTCAAATTTCACACGTACCCTTAGTGATACATAAATGCGACATAAAATCATCACACATTTTTTACAAGAAAACAAAAAAAAATATCTACATACACTGTGTTTTACATATAGGGACATGATAATACAGCCACAATTTTTACACATATTTGTGTTATGGTTGTTAAAGGTTGCTAAAAGAATTTTTTTTAACTCCTTCTTTAATTTTTTAAACAAATATGTATTCTTTTTTTTATTCGCCATCATATGGTTTTTTAAAAAAAATTTATATATATGTGTATAAATTCGTTCAATATTTTGTATTCCTAACGCGATTCTATACAATTTTGTGTTATATCCTTATAATACGACAAGCATTTGTCAAAGCCAACAGCATTTACACAATCATGTAAAGTTTTCTTACTCTTCCTTTATCTTTTTGAAAAAATAAAAATTGGGTTTGTTATAACATTGTTACTAAGAAATTGAAGAGTTAACTATGTTTATCAGACCAAATGTAACATCTTAAAATTAACTAATAATATTTTTTTTCCAAAATTGTTAACTCAGAATACTGCAGTTTTCTATGTTTTCCCAGCAAAACTTTGGTAATGGATGCGATATACCCATGCGTTACCTTGTAGTGATAGCTCATTACCTTTTGCATGGTTTGCAATCATAAAGTAATATGTTACCGATTATTAATTACGTACTACATGATTTATAAATGTAAAGTAATAATTGAAATATTTTTGAAAATCTAATTTTGGATACATTACTTTATGTTTTTTTGTAAGCAATATGGTAATGTATATATGTTTTAACAACACTAACGAAAAAACTAAGCGCAGAAAGTCATTAAGGCTTAAATCAATAAAATATTATATGTGTCGATAGCTCAGTGTGTAGAGTTCTCAGCTGGCAACCAGAGTTCCCACACTCAAAAAACAAGTTACGAGTAGTAGAAAAATTTGTAAACGGTTTTCAATTCCACTTTACTATTTTTGTACTGATTTTTAGTAAAAAAAAAAAGTATTATTTATCAAATGTAAATATTTTACAAATTACAAAATTTTTACAAAATATTTACAAATTTTTGTTGCTCATTTTAGAAATCATTTTACAAATTTATTAAATTTGCGAAAATTAGCAAAAAAAAATTTACTCATTTTAAAAAAGTGGATATTAAAGGAAATGTTGTTTCTAATTATTAAAACTCAAATGTACAAACTTAAATTGCCTTAAAATGTTACGTAGGTTGAAAAAAAGGGGTCGGCAGTGAGAACTCATGTCTAAAAATAGCATATCTACTTTAAATAGCATATCCACTTAAAATAGCACTACAAAATTTTTTTAGTTCTAAAAATCAGCCCTAAAAACAATTAAAATTTGACATTAAAAGTAAAAAAAAAAATTGACTAAAAAAATTTTCTTAGAACAGGTATTAGTAAATTATACGAGGGCGGATCAATAAGTCCGTGACTTTTCGAACTTCCCTCGTAGTTATATAAAATGCAACACTGCTCCCATTTAGTACCACCTTTTAATATATTACTGTCAAATTTTGAACAAGTTCCGTCATTTACTTTGCGTTTAACAGCTGTTCAAAACATACAACCTCGTGGATTTTTTTTTTAAATAGAAAAAAAAGTAAATTTCGATTGCTCATTAAACATTATTTGTATGAAAAATTTCTTATACAAAATACTAGATTTTTATAAATTTTTCTCATTGAAACATTTTTAGATTCTCAGATTCTGCAAATTGTTTCTTAGATAAGTATATGTGAATACTTTAAAAACTTGGATTATAAAAAATTCTTAGATCCTGAAGACTTTATATCATGAAAAATACTTACTTTCTAGTAGAAATATTCTTAGATTCTAAGTACTTTTTTTCAAAGAAACATTTTGAGACTCTGAGGACTTTCTAGAAAATCTTAAAAATATTTTTTAAGTATTTTTCTTTAAAAATATTTTTTTAAGTATTTTTCTTTAAAAATATTTTTTTAAGTATTTTTCTTTAAAAATATTTAATTATTTTTCTTGAAAAATTCCCTAATATCAATTTTTTTTTAGAAAAAACATTTATTAAAGAAATATTCTGAAATTTAAAAAACCTTTTCATAGTTTTGAATCATAATATAACTGTAGGAATTATATTATGGTAAAATTATGGTTGTATTAAAATTATTGTGGTTGGGACAATCATAATATCAAAAATATATGATGCTCTTCGAATATGATTGCCCCAACCAGGTTTTTTTCTACGTGTGTATGTTAAGAATGGAGATAATTCAACACAGCTAGAGCTCGAAAGCAAATTTAATTTTTACTTTATAGATCAATGTGTATAATTTCTCATATATCTTTTTACATTTAAGTTGATAAGCCTTCTAAAGAATTTTTAATTGTTACTAAAATTGTATAAAATTTTGGGTTAAAGTTTGTTTCCACAATATTTATATGAATTTCATTCTAACGCCTTTTAAAATTTTAGATCTTAACTTCATCTAAATTGGATATTATATCTTCCTTATAAGAAAATTTTGTATTTTATGGGAAAACCTCAAATTTTAAAGACTTTTGATGAGAAGCAAATTTTTCATCTGAACTTTAATTATAAATATACAAAATTTTGGCAAAGTATTAGAATTAAAACAAAGTAATAGAAAAATTTGGTCAATGTAGTGTATTTTATTAAATCGACTATTATAACATTATAAATTCCCAAGTTTTTCTTAAATATTGTCAAGAAGAACAAGCAACAGCCAATTGGCAGTTTTACCTCCTTCTTTTCATATAACAAAAAGTGATATAAAAAAAAAAAAAAATATGAAATAAAACAACGATAAATTTCTAAACTTCACTTGAATATTGTTCGCTTATCTTTAGAAAAAAAATTGCAGCTGATTTTTGACGGTTTTTTTTTTTTTTTTTGGTGAGTTGTTCCAAAAAGTCCTTCGTTTCTTTGGAAAAAAAATTCGTTGGATAGCTTAAAGGATATTTTTGTTATTGTTGGTTCATCGTTGGTATTGTAAGTTTATTCATATAACAATGCCATGGCAATTGTAGTACTTGAACATTTTTATTTTGTTTTGTATTATTTTAGGAACAAAAATAAAAAAACACGTTTAATGCGAACGTGTTCTTGTGTAAGCGTGCCTTGCGTGCGCAATAAAATACTCTTAAAACATTCAAAAACGACAGTAAATTTTCGTTATTTGTTATTCTCTACTCTACTATTTTTTTAACTTGAAAATTGTAAAATGTATCACCAGCAGTACCCAGTACCCAAGCACCTTTATTCCTTGCCAATGTTATATTCTGCTCATACAAATGACATTAACATTAACTGTGCCGACCAATCTCATCCTCATTGTTGTTGTTGTTGTAGCTGCTGTTGCTTTAGGTCCGTGTACTCCCTAGGGAGCTAATAAAAACTGTATCTGGGCCACCATGGACTAAAAGCTTTTTTCATGTTTCTGGGTGTTTTTGTTTTTTTTGGTATCATATGCACGGTAAAAAATACATACATACTCATATATGTATTTATTTTGCTGCATATGTGAATTAATAAAGACGTTACTATTTGCATATATTTTATATACAAACTGTTTACTACAAAAATAATACTTTTCATATACTGGGGGTGTTAAAGTTATTCATTCAAAAAAACGAAAAAAAAAATATTAAAAGAAATGAATAAAGAAAAATGCTTTTTTAACCCAATGACCTGAAAGATAATTTCTTTCAACTTTGTTGGCATACCCCAAACTTAAATGTTTTATTAATACAAAAAAAAAATAAAAACAATTTAAAAACTTTGAATTTAATTTAACAAAACAAAATTGTTTAATTTAGCAAATCCATTTGATGAATTGATTAGTAAGGACTTTCAAAAAAAAAAATAAAATTAATTTAAATAATTTCACAAATAAGTTCCATGTTAAAATCATTGGGCCTTACTATAAAAGAACATTTGACAACAATTTGAAGTCATCTTTACTTTTTAATTAAACAGTTTTATTAGATTTTGTGTACGGGAATTCTACAAAAATATTTATTGATTAAAAATTAATCAACCAATCAGAAAGCAAAGATTACAAAGATTAAAATTTCAAATATTTGTTTAGTAAGGCTGATTGAAAAATATATAAAAAAATACCAATTTTTTCCTTATTAAGAACCTTTTTTTATGGTATTTATATTAAATATTTCTTCTTAAAATTTCATATAAATTTTTGGATATAAAAAATAAAATTTTAATAATATTTTTTTTTTATATCTTTGCAGGTAAGTTTCCTTCCATGTGTAAGTAATTCTTACAAAATTTCGTTTGTTATACATGTAAGTATTCAGTTATTAACAAGGTAATCCAAGAGCTTCATATATTTAAGCTTTTATTATTGTGTCAAAAAATAGTAGTAAAAATAAATATAATTATCATATTATTTATATATTTTTAAATTTTATCACGCTCGAGATTATAATTTAATGCTACTAACGAATAGTAACGAAAAAAAATAGTGTTAACTATTCGTTAGCAACATTACATAAATTCTGATCTCGAGACTGATAAAATTTAAAAATAAAAAAATTAGTGTTTACCATTCGTTAGTAACATTAAATTATGATCTCGAGACTGATAAAATTTAAAAATTATGATATTTTTATAACAAAATAACTATTATTTTATCATAATATGGTCCCTATAAAATCATACGCTGATTTGAGATTAAAAGGGTTGTTACAATTATAAGATGTTTGTGTATTGTAGCGTCAGCTGTATTAACAATGCAATTTCTGTCTTTACAATAGTATCTTAGAGAACTTGGAAAAATATCTTTTTGTATTAAATATAATTTTATCCGAGACATGAGAATATATATTGTTGTATCGTATTGTAAAGGGTGGTTAAATTTCAAGGGCCGATGTTGATTTTGAATAAAACAGAAATTATTGTCATTTCTTTTTATTATGATAATATGGTATTGTTTACATTATGTATGGAACAAAATATCGGCCAAATGACCGCCGCGACCTCGGCGGCACACCTCCATTAGATGGTCCAAATTTTCGATGACGCTGCGGCATAATTGAGGTGCTATGCCGTTTATGTGCCGAATTATTTCATCCTTTAGCTCTTGAATTGTTGATGGCTTATCTACGTACAGCTTTTCTTTCAAATAACCCCAAAGAAAGAAGTCAAATCACATGATCTTTGCGGCCAATTGACATCGCCACCACGTGAGATAACACGTCCATTGAATTTGTCGCGCAAAAGAACCATTGTTTCGTTAGCTGTGTGGCAAGTGGCACCGTCCTTTTGAAACCACATATCGTCCAGGGTCATATCCTCAATTCCGAACACCAGCGAACACCATTCACAGTAAATGCTTGGCCGACCTCATGACACGCTATCGCGAACAACAGCAATGTTTTCCGCAGAACGAACAGGGCGAGCATGCACAGGTGTTTTCACAGACCCGGTTTGCTGAAATTTGCCCACAATTCTCCCGATTGTGGACACTATGCTGACCAAAAAAAGTCACGAAGTGCAGAAAATGCATTTTGATTTGAAAGCCCATTTTCATAATAAGCCTGAATAACATTAGCGCGTTGCTCGATTGTGTATATTTCCATGGTTCAAATTGAGTTAGTGTAAAATTGAGAAATGTCAAATGAAATGCAGAAGAAAACTTGACGTTTAGGTGTGGTTCACATTCAACATCGGCACTTAAAATTAAACCACCCTTTCCAATTGCGTTCGAATAAGCTCCTCAATATCGAACATCAAAGTAGATGTGGTATATCCTTTACGAAATCCGGACTGAAAAGGGCGTCTCATCTAAATAGGTCTAAATATGATTCCCTAAAATTATTTCGAAAATTGTAATAGTATATTTATAAAATATGATTTAGTTTGGCAAGTGACAAATTTAGAGTGAATAAAAATGAATCGTTGTATGCCTAAGCCGTAATATTTTAGAACTCAACCATCAGATCATTAGCGACATTTTTATATCAGCGGCCACGTGAATAAGCAAAATTCTCGGTTCTATGGGACGGAGGATTCACGCAAAATTCATGAAGCACCATTACACACTCTCAAAATTACTGTGTGGTGTGCAGTTACGTGGGAAAAGGTGATTAGACTTTATTTTTTCGCTAGCCGATAATTAAGCTTTTACGGTGAACGGCGATCGGTATACTGTCTGAATTTTTCTTACCGGAAGTCGACCATCTAGACCAGTGATCCCCACACACATTTATGTTTGTGTTGGTTGTTTTTTTTTTTTTTAGCGTAATTTATTTTTTCTCACCCTACCAGGGTTGCCAAGACATATTTGTCGCTGTCCCCGAACAAATTCGAAAAAAACCACACAATCGCCACGTGTGATATAAATATATTAATAATAACATTATTTTATATTCAAATAAACACTTAATGTAAAATAAATACAACATGAAAGTTTGGAAAGTTCTATATATTTTTTTTATTTTAAAAATAAACAAAAATAAGCCTGTTCTGTAAGATCCCTGTCAATCATTAATTATTTTTTCATAAAAAGGTTTTTTTAGGATTTAAAACTCAAATAATGAGTTTTAATTATTTGATAATTATTCATACTCGTAAGCGATAATGCCTTTCTTTCTAATATGATTTTCTAAGATGATTTAATTCGCGAATTGAAATATTTTTTTAAAATCACGATTAATTTCATGGAATTTTCATAAGACAGCATTCTGGCCTATTTTTATTATCGGAGTTTTTAATACTCCAATAGAGCAAAAATTTTGTCCGTTTTGCCCTAACTAGCTTAGTTTTCGAGATACCGGTCATTTAAAAAATTAAATGGCGAATATCTAGAAAACTAAGCGCGATTCGCAAGTCTTTTTTTAATTCGCGAATTAAAAAAAAGAATTATTTTTAAATGATTTGATTCAATTAAATTAAAGAAAAAAAATTCAAATTAAATTGGCTAATCAACTATGATTTTAAATCTGATTTAATAAATTGATTTATAAAATATTGAATCAACTCGCTGATTTAATCAATAAAGATTTATCTTTATTTTTTTCAATAAAGATTTATCATTTTCGAGGTCTGAACACCCATCACAGTGCGTTGGCATACTAATCACTCAGCTTTACCGAAGTAATTTTCGGCAAATAAAAAAGCATTTTCCCATTCTATATTAAAAGTTTTGATCAGTCTTTTCTAGTAACAAGCGACTACACAACCTGCTCCTATGAATAATCTAAGATCATAATGGTAACCCTGAATATAAGCAACAAGCGACTACACAACATGCGCACATGAATGCTTAAATGAGACTAAATGTTTTTATTTAATAAGAATACAAATTATCTTCTCATGTTCTCTTTATTTGTGAGAGAGCATTCGCACATGTGCGGTGTTTTGAGGATCTCTGATATAGACTCGAAGGACATGTTATTCTACGCGCGGGTAATCTCGCGTTTCGGTGATTTGACTTGGCCAGCCTGATCTCACGATTTGACTGTACCGGACTTCTTCCTCTGGGAAAATTTGAAGTTGTTAGTGTACACAAACAAGGCCCACACCTTGGAAGAGTTAAACCGTTATGCAAAATGTAATAAAAGCAAAACAAATTTGCATCAACGCCAACAGCGGCCATTTGTCGGACATAATTTTCCACAAATAACTGAGACAGAATTTATAAACATAATCAGTTCGAAATCTAATAAATTTTTACTTTAAACAAGAGTTACAGCAAAAGAAAATCATGTCATGGTATAAGTACCTACCGTAACTTGGTGAAAACTTCCAAAAATCTCACTATTCAATAGTGAGTTTACTAAAACCATTGAACCAACAAGAAAATAGCATCAAAATATTACACAATATCTTATATTCTACAAAGTACAGAAACCTGAGATATTGGAAATGTAATTATTAATTGCTGATTTTTAAAAGATACTAAAAATTACAGGATACTACAACTCAATCGTGAATTTTTTAGAAGAAGATACATTTTTAAATAATAAGATATGTTATGATTCAATCTGGATCTTTTCAAGTGTAAAAATCTGAAGTGAAATTATATTATAAATAGAGAAGTCAAGCAAAATTCAAAGCAAAAAAATATTGGCAAAAAAGAAAAAAAAAACAGGCAAAAGTAAAAAGTTAACGAAAAAGACTTTTTGTTTAAAAAAAGGACAAAACTAGCGGAAAAATAATTTGTTAAGCTAACAAAGCACTTTAAGGCATTGTGGTGTAATGGTTAGTGCGTTGAACTGTTACACAGAAGGTTGCGGGTTCGATCCCCAGCGACGGCAACTTCAAATAAAAATAATAATCACACACATATCGTAACGTCCTCCTTCGGTCTTCCCATAGCACTTAACCCCACCGAAGTAAAATAACATAACAGGGCTATGAACTAAAATGCTTCATCAATTCCGCCAACTCTTCATCAGATGGCGGGCAACAACTATTCTAAGAATTATCATCTAGCGCTGTTGCGAAGTTGCCATATTTAGAACCCTTCATCTTTCACCACCTTTTATCTTTCTCCATCCCCTTTCCAAAGAAAGCAACACATTAATTAGTTTTTATTTATATCTATGTTGAATATTACGCATAACAAACACATCCATTTGTTGAAATTCTTTTCTTTCACCTCTTCACCTTTTATACACAAACAACAAACCAATTCAAAGATTTGTCATTTAAATAAAAACCAAACAAATCTCTAATGAGCGAAAACTTTTTATATACCTCTATTAATGATGATTTTTTATGAGCTTCAATGGTTCAATTGTCTAAACCCTATGTCACAAATACTTTTTTTTCTCTAAGGCGCAGGTTCGATACCTAACTCCATTTATTCAACTTTTTTTTTTATATTTTCTTAAGATTTTTTTTTTGTTTTTTTAATATTAAATAATTAATTTTAATAAAATTTTAAATCAATAATTCAATAATCCATAAAAAGACTAAAAACATTAAAATTTTTGTAAAAACCCTCTGATACAAACTGTTTTATTTCTATTTTTCGCTCCGATTTACAAGAATTTATATAAAGATTTAAACCATTTTTTTCTCATATATTAAGAAAATTTTATACATAATTCCCCTTTGAGTGCAACTAGTTAAGGTCATAACTTATAATAATTTATAAAAAAAAAATTATAAACTATTTTCCTTCAAATTTTTAAAATTAAGCTAAAGAAATTAAAAATATTTTTTAATAAAAAAGCGAAATAAAGTCCCAAATGCAAATTTGGCAGCTAAATCAAACGTTTTTGTAGAAATAAAACACATACAGTTCTAGTGATTTCTTTTAACGATTTGTAAAAAGATATTTTTTTTGGACGAAAATAGTTCTTTACAACTAAAAAGATTTCTGAAAAAAATAATATGACAGCACTGATTGGCATTATGTTTGTGGTTGTGGTTCTTTTTTATTTTATTTATTAAAATTCTTTTCTTTCACCTCCTCACTTTTTATACACAAACAACAAACACATACAAAGATTCACCTAAAAACCAAACATATTAGTTTTGAACGATCTTGCGTATGTGCTTCAATGGCTCAGTGGTCGAAGCGCTTTGTCATAAATAGTTTTTTTCTTTTAGTCGCGCGATCGATCCCCGTCTATTCAACTTTTTTTGTACAATTTTTTTTTTTAACATTTTATTAAGATTTTTTTATTTGTTTTTTTTTTATTTTTTTTAACATAACAAATACGTACAGCACAGTTGAACGGAAAGAGGAAAAGTTACAAAATAAGGCACGAGCATCTTGGTTATCAATACACAACATCTGACCAAATGTGGGCGGGATATGTGAATTGGGCGTGGTACAAAATACATTACTTTATATCTTAGGAATGGTAAGACCGAAATTAAATAATACATAAATGGGCTAAAAACATCAAAATAGTTATAAAAACTAAAATTTTAGAGCTGTAATATGACCTATGGATACGTCTTATATAGCAAAAGATCGAAAATCTTTAGTATAACATATTTGCTAAAAAACTCGGAAATATCTGTTCAGATACAAAAAATTTATGCCCAAAACATAAATTTTTAAATACCTATTGTCTTTAACCATAAATCTTCCCGAGTCCAAGTTTGATCACCAAACTAAATGGTTAATTTTCTCTTAAAGACGTCCGTATATAAATCTGTCCATTTCATATATGTCCATATATAAACTTTAGTTTTTTCCCAACTATGGTCAAGGGTATACAAGATTCGGCATAGACGAATTAAGCCGCTCTTACTTGTTTTGTTTGTCATTGTCCGAATTTAATGCGAGTTCGGTAATTATCGAGAGGACTATGATTAACATAATTTTCCTATAAAGTACATACTCTTTGGTTAAATTAAAGTATTTCTGATTTTAAGTACATAGACACAAATACAAATTTTTTTTTTGTTATACAGTATTTTTTTTTTTATTTTTTTTATTTATTACCTTTTTAAAACATATGTTAGGGAGTACCTAAATGCCTTGACGGTAAACTTGGGTGTATGTGTTGTTTTATTACATTTGCTCTTTAGAAACTTAATGTCCTCCACTTTAAATTCTAGCTTCAGGCACTTTTCTGAGGCACTAGATACAACAGCAACAACAACAGCTAACAAAACAAAATTGAAAGTTTCTTTTTTTTGTTGCGTGTTTTACGGCGATTTTAAAGTTAGTTTGTAATGTCGCCTTAAATTACAAGAAAATAAGAATAAACTAAAAGTAGAGAAATGAAAAACATGTACCTTATTTTCATAGTTTATAAAAAAGAAACAATTTATAATAAAAAAGTAACAAAAAAATATATAAATTAAAAATTAAATCACAAAAGTCTGCTTTAAAAAGAAAAACAAATTTAAACTTGTACACACTCAAACATACATACACTTAGAAAAATAAATTCACAACTGTATTGTTAGCATTATTATACTTAAATATAATGCCTGAATAATTTAGAGAATTGATACTTAAATCCAATTATCATAATCGAATTTGGTTGGAAAAATCAATATTCAATTTCACCAATCTATTTTGGAAACTGATAAACATTTTCTCTGCGTGTATCAAAATGTTGGGTACGAGTATAACTAACTAAAGTCAATAACTGTTTATTGGTTACAGTGTGCGAGTTTTGAGTCTCAGGTCACGATGTAAACTCTCTTATGGTTAAGAATTACTTTTAAAATGAAAATTATCCTTAAATACAAGTATGTGTACATTAAATGTATTAAAACAATATACGATACATACACAGCATAACACTTATATTTATTTAACCAAAAGTACGTATATTTGTACATTATTTATTCATAAATTAACCCATAAAACCAGCTAGTTTGTTTTTCACAGGAATATTTTATATTCATAGTTTGTTAGAATAATAAAAAGTTAAAAATTAAATAAAATTATGTGATGTAACATTGTAGTAAATTTGTTTACCCGGTTCGGAGGAAAATTTGGGAATAATCTTATTTTAAAACATCAATATCGTTATAACTTAAAAAATGTATACCCTACGGGTACAAACTAATCTAACTAATATATAACGCCCGAAGGACCATTTTATGAATCTTTGTAATGCTTAATAGATAATACGTGTTCATTATGAATATTGTTTCGTCTGTCAAAAGGAAATCAAAAAGCAAGCAGAATATACTAAGAAGGATTCTAAACATATAGAAAATTTATTCGAGTTCGAAGGACCATAATAGCATCGTCATATGACGACTATACTTTAACAACCGATATATTCAACTTTATATTTGTTATAACAGCGAAGTAAACAGCATAAGATAGTATACAAATTTGGGTACAATCACAAATAAAAAAAAATTATAAATTATAGTATCATTCTAGGGTTGCCAAATATTGATTTAAAAATGTCATTGCCGGGAATGTAATTTAAATGGTGATTATGGCCGTTTACTAAACGTTGATAATACCAATGGGTAATACATATGACAGTTCTTTTTGGAATCATGGCCAAAATATTATTTATTATATTGTGGAAAACTTTCGTTAGCCTAGCCAGAGTTAGACATTCACCAGAGGGGCAGCGAAACCGAGAAAAGAAAACCCCTAAGACTCACCGAAGACCCACTGAAGAACAAAGAAGCCTGTGAACATAATACAGAATTCGAAAGTATTATGTGAATTATGAATTTAATTGTGGGCTTTATGTCCGTATTCTTCTGGGCATTGTAATCAAAAATATTGCGGTCATAGTTTTAAGCTTCTTTAGGGGAATTATGTCCGAAACATTTTCACTCATAAAACCAAGATTAGAAATCGGAATAATAACTTTTGGGGCTATGTCATGTCATCTTCTAAATTAGTGGACCATTTTGGCCTATTTTGAAAACGAAACTCAATTTTACAAAATGAAAATACGCGGAAATTTTGGGCAAAAAAACTTTTCGCAAAATTTGGGGAAACTATTTGTTTTGGGGGAAAGCTGTGATAATCAGTGTTTTACGAAATTTATGTACTTATTGTGCAGTAATGGTTACAAATATTATAGCCGTGTTTATGCGGCAATATATATGGCTTATATCATTCCCATATAAATTTGACATAAGCCAACGTCTAGTGCGAACGCTTAACGTTACTTATGTGAATTTTGTATGGGAATGACACAAGCCAATGCTAAAAGTATTGTTCATAACGGGTAACAACTTTTTCCATCCTTATGGCAATTGTCGAATACCAGCTTGAAAGAACGACTCGTCTTTTGAGGCAATCCAACCATCTATCCATTTCTTGTATTGTTCATATAAAGTGAACTACTGCTGCGACAGGCCATGTGTCACCGGCACAAGTAATTGTCGGAAGGAGCGATGTCTGGGTAATGCGGCCGAGCGTTGTCGTGCTGCAAAATCATTTCGTCGTGCCTTTCTTCGAATTTTGGCCGTTTTTACTTCAGTGTGCGACTCATACACATGAGTTGAGTCTGATAGCGTTTTCTCGTGATCGTTTTATTCGGTTTGAGCAGCTCCAACTAAATACCGAACATAAGCCTCATGTCATGAATATTCAGCAGAACGCATGACTTTCTGCGCTTTGGATTGTCGTAAGGGATCCACTTTTCATCGCCAGTCATATGCTATGCAAAAAACCCTTATTTATTTGGTGTTCGTTAAACTGTTTCGATGTCGCCCGGCTTCAACCCGTATGAAACCTAGTTTCCTTGCTTTTGACTCAATTCTTTGGCGTAGGCGTTTGCTAAAAGTCAACTGATCCAGTCCCAATAATTCTGACAATTCCAGAAGCATTGGGCATTCGTCCAATTCTTCAATGATTCCAATTCTTCGGGTTGACCCGACCGTGTCTTGTCTTTGAGCTGAAAGTCACGACTTTTAAAACAACTAAGCCACCTCCGATTGTTCAGACACTAAAAATTTGATGACCCTCGGCCGCTTTTTTTTTCATATTAAAGTAATGATAAAGAACTTCCCGCAAATGCAATTTATCTGTTACGAAATTCGGCATGTTCGAGGCAATATTTAGTATTGTTGTTTAAGTTTCAACCAATTGACACAAGCTGCTAAAGATGCTCATTCACAATAGGTTTTAACGACAAGACATGTTTGTAGCTTCCAAGAAAAAAAATGATATAACACCCCAAAGAATAATTCCAAAAAAAAATTAAATAAATTTTACAAAATCTAAAATGAAAATTGCTTGCTTATATCCATAATATTTGAAATTACAAATATTTATTGCCTTCACTAACTTTTACCAACCGGTTGAGAATGAGCCGCAGTGGATAATTTCAAAATATTCGATACCACTCGTAATACAACTGCAAACAAAAGAATAAAACTTTATTAAAACCTCTTCAAATTTAAATAAATGTTTTAAAAAGCCAACTTTTGGCAAAATAAAATAACCGCCAAAAATGAAATAATGCCCAAAACGAAATAAAAATGACAATCTCTAAACAATTTCAATTTTTAAATTTATTTCATTGTGAATTATTTTATGATTAAATAATCTACAAACTTGTAGATGAAATAAACCCCAAAGAAAATGAAATAACCTTTAAAAAAGTGTATGTAATATTTTTGAAGATTATTTAACTTTTTTCCCTTTTGCGGTTTATTTCATAGCACCGTGAATTAAGTTTTTTTTCAACATTTTCACTTCTAACTTTTGAATCTGTCAATTGATTTTGATAATTTTTGGTGCCAAATTGCTTAAGAATATTATAAACTTCCCTGCCTTATTAAGGATTAATAATTCCACGTCTCATAAGGATAATTTTACCTAGTTACGTGATAAGTGGAGTAAAGCAAATTTAACTGTAAGTTTTGGTGTCTTAAAAGGTTAATATTTTTTACATATATCAGCATGTTGCTAATGTATTTTAAAAATATTTATATAAAAATCAACTCACACCTTCAATTTGCTTTTATATTTTGACACTGTTGCTTAATTTTAATATGGGTTGTTAAGCCTGCTTTATCGTATCCTCGCCCTCTACCAAATGAAAAATAAAGGAAATTGTTATAATTTTGTTAGAAAAAAAGGGGGAGAAATTATAGGATGTAACAGATGACGTTACCTCACGCAGCCTTTTAAAAGTAAAAAATAAATTTTCATTGACTTATTATGACAGATAGACATACAGCGTTTATTTTTCAGTGAAATTGTTTCAACTTATTTTGTGTTAGCAGATGATGTCGATGATGATGATGATACTTCTATTACTGCTGCTTATTTATATCCATAAACGTATTTAAGAAAATTTTTTTGGACTAAATTTTTTTTGTATTTTCTTTTTATTCTTCTTCAGTGTTTTTTAACTTTGCGTGCTCAGCATCGATTTTGGAGTTTTTATTGTTATAGTATTTGAATACTATATTATATATACATTTCTTTTTTTAAAGATATTTGGGGTATCCTGCGGAGGTTGTTAGTACATAAAGTTATCTTAGCATGTATTGTATTGTAATAATATTAAGAGATGCCCGCACGTACTTCGTTTCTGTGTATGCATTATTAATGAACACTTACCTTATAGTAGAGTGTATATATAAATATATATATTTTTTAAAATTTTTATAACATCAAATTCTAAACTCATCTGTATAACCTCGAACGTAACACCTATAAATATTTCAAATTTTATTCGTTGTTATCTTTTATAACAATAATTTTGAAAGCATACCTTTTGTTGATACAAATATAAAATTTAGTTAAACACTTCATTTACAGTTTCTCTTAATTTTATTCAATTTAGTTGTTTTGATAAAGAAAACTTTATGTTTTTGCAGAAACATAAATTAATTCGTTTCTAATTCATTAAGTTGAGTGACTTTTCTATGGTCCTTCGACGTTAAAATAAAATATTTAAAACAAACTGACACTCTTACAAATCCATAGTTTTATGTTATTTCTGAATATTTGAGATAATTTTGCGTGTTGTAAAGGGTGATTTTTTTTTTTGCTATTTGGTTTTTTAGTGTAAAAAAAATTCGTAACACGTGGCAACGCCAAAAATGTTCAGTAAGGTTCGCCATTTCATATTAACAAACAAACAACGCTGACAAATTATTGAATTTTATTATCAAAATTCGTGCTGTGTGAGAAATGTGTTTCTATCGAAAAATTTCCTTCAGCGACGGAGCTCATTTTTGGCTTAATGGGTACGTCAACAAACAGGATTGCCGAATTTGGTGTGCAGAGCAGCCAAAGGCAGTTTAAGAGCTTCCAATGCACCCTGAAAGATGCACTGTTTGGTGCGGTTTGTAGGCCGGCGTCATCATTGGATCGTACTTCGTCAAAAACGATGAAAATCGTAACGTTACAGTTAATGGAGGAAAATAACGTGCGAATATTACCAACATTTTTTGCCAAAAATGGAAGAATTGGATTTGGTTGACATGTGGTTTCAGCAAAATGGTGCCACATGCCGCACGGCACGCGATACCACAAAACCTATTGAGAGGCGAGTTTGGTGAGCAATTAATCCCACGTTTTGGAGCAGTCCTTTGTCCGCCAAAATCACACGATTTGATCCCACTGGATTATTTTTTGTGGAGATACGTGAAGTCTCTCGTAAACAGGGACAAGCCAGCCACAATTCCAGCCATGGAAGGCAACATTACAGCTGCAGTGGTGAGATACCAGCAGAAATGCTGGAAAAGTATGGCAAAATTAGATCTCACGGGTGGTCCAACGGCACCATTTATATGAAATAATCTTTAAAACGTAAATTGCAGGCATTCATTTATGGCCCCAAATAAATATTTCATTCACTTTTGCAAATTTTCTGTTTTTGTTTGTTCATTATTCAAGACCTAAATGGTAAAAAAAATCACCCTTTATTTTAAAATATTTTGCAAAAAAAATATCATAAAAAGGATTTAAATTTATTTATTTATGGTCTTTTGAAACAAAAGTTGCCCAAAAAATAGTAAGTTAACATTTTATAATCTTATACTCACAAACCACGGATTCATTGTGATAACCGAATATCTTGCAACAACCAAAAAATACGGTTGCCACAATGACTTTGTCTTCTCTGTGTGCATGTCAATTTTAATGAAATTATTTTAATAACCATTTTTTTAACCAGGAATTTGAAATCCAGAGTTTGAATTCCACCCGTTCCACTCCATTTCGTTCCCCTTGACGCCTGTTTCAATTCCTCTCTTTCCCCGTTACACTCTATTACGTTTGCATTGCCTAGTGTTTCATTTGCATCCGTTCCCCATTCCATTTCGTTCCTTCTTTAATTTCTATTCATTTTCGTTCAGCATTTGACTCCTTTTCGTTGCCCTTGTTGAGTGTTTTAATTTCAGTCATTCCATGCTGCATTTCGTTTCACAGTTTAAGTGTTTCAATTCAATTTGTTAAAAATTTAAATTTCAAAACCGCTTTGTTCAGGCCTTAAGGGGGGGGGGGGGCAGGTGGTTCTTTTCCGCCTTAGAACCCGTTCCTAAAGAAAATTCTAAATGGTATATGTTATCATATGCTGCAGGGAACAAATATTTTAAATTTCAGGTATTGTGCCAAAGAGGTTTGAATATACCCTAAAAAGGAGGTCCTTTGCCTCCCCGTAAAAATATTCATAAATCCCCTCTTATCAGCATAAAAATCCTAAAAATCAAATTTCAATATTCTAGCTCCATAGGTTTGATCTTAGTTAAGCCAGTCAGTGGACGTATAAACACACAGCTAAAAAAAGCATCATATTAGAACGCTTTAGGAATATCATATTATCATTGGAATTTGCAATGATTTTAGTATAATTCGTAAATGCTGATAAAATTGTCCTCAGTGATCTTAATATGATCATTAAGAATCATATTTATGATAATGATGATCATACTATGATAATTTCATATACCCAATCATGTTCAATTGTAATTTTTCCATGCATTCATGCATAGTATATTTATAGATAAATTTCAAAGTATACTTTAAGGCCAGTATCTCTGTATTTAATGAAATTACATTTTAAAAATTTAAAAGATTTTATTATTTTATATGGTACAAAAATACAATTGTATGATGCAGGTGTTTGGCTAATGGCTGTATTTTATTCATTATTTTTACTATTTTTGTGGAAACAATTGTTTTTTTTCTGTTGTATTAAAAGAATCATCCATTTGGCATACTCGAAAACTGTGAACGTGTGTGTGCCTGTATGTGAGAAAGTTTTTGTATTTTTTTATCATACCAAACAGTTTTATGTACTATTGTTCACTATGATACACTGGAAAATTTTTGAAACCAATAAAAATATTTTTTTAATTCAAATTGCATTTCTAACATTTTTTTTTAAACACTTGTATGTTGTTATTTTTTAAACTAAAAAACTTGAAAAAAAAAATGGTTACAAAAATTTTTTTTTTTTACAAATTGCATTGTTGGTGCCAATTGAAAAAAAAAATTAATTACAAAACAGGTGTTTAATAATACAAACAAGTGCTTGTAAATTTTTTCTGTGTATGCTTGTGATCGATCGTAAATAAGCAACAACATTGGCAAAAAAAAAAAAAATATAAAAAAAAGTATCTCAAGCATTCATTACATAAATACTGAAAAGATACCACACATACACTTGAAAATAGCATACATACTTCATTTCATTTAACAACACATTAACATTTTTTTTGTTTTGTTTTATTGGCCAATTAACTGAACATACTTTGATGTGCGTTTAATTTGTTTTTTTTTTAGCTTTGTTAATAACACTAGGCAACAGCCATTTTGTTATTTGGTTCTAGCATACTTTTTCTCATGGATTTGGGCCTACTGAACACGAAAATGAATTTTAAAAATTTTTCTGTCGATTGGTTTGCGAGATACAAATTTTTTAATTTTTTTTTTTTAATTTTTGGAGGTACACTTACTATTTTGAGCATATCTTTAGTCTTCTTTGACCTATTTTATCCTACTACTACTCAAATTAAAGACAATTGAGCCGTCTACAACTTATTCTCAGAAAATTTTCAAATCGGGTTAGTAGTTTTGATGTTGGCGGCTTAAAAAGGTTAAAAAACTGCGTTTTTTTAGTAAAAATGTGGCTGAAAAATTCATATAAAAATTCATATAAAATGTAAAACGCGATGTTAACAGCGATTTTAATTTTTTTACGTATAGCTGACACTTTTCCAAAGAAAATAAGCCCTTACTTAACAAAATCTGATGACAAATGGCCGACTTATTATTTTTTTGGTAAACGACCGAAATTCCGCTATTTCACGATTTTTTGATTTTCATTATTTGCACAGCTTACCTACCCAACGCAGACGAATAAATACATTTGAACTTAATTTAAAATAAACAAATTAATCTTCGTATATTATTTTTTAATTTATTTACAGCACTACATGCTCAATGTATCGCACAATTAGCTAAACTAACGAAATTAAACTAACTAATTAAATTAAGCAAATCAACGCACAAAAAAATGAGTAAAAACAAAGATATAAGTGTACATTTTATGCCATGTGGAAAAACTGCTGACTTCTTCTTTGTTTTTTGTATTCGCTGCAATCGGTCTCACGTATTAGGGTCCAAATATAGTCACCCATCATAGCCGTGTCATAGTTGCCCTGATAGCGTCGTTCCATAGCCTTCAATTCCTGATGAAAGCGCTCGCCGTGTTCGTCGCTCACGTCTCCTAAATTCTCAGGGAAAAAATCCAAATGAGAATCCAGGCTTCATAGTTCTTTACCATGGCTTCATAGTTCTTTACCAGATCCTCAACTATGTCCTTATAATTCGGGCTTTTGTTGTTTCCTAAAAAGTTTTCCACAACAAGCCTGAAGGAATTCCATGCTGCGGCTTCGATGGGTGATAACAGCTTTGGGAATTTTTCATCTTTCAACATTTTTTTTATCTCGGGTCCTGCGAAGACTCCTTCTTTAATTTTTGCCAGCGAAAGGTAAGGGAAAATTGACCGTAAATAGGCAAAAGCTTCACCTTCTTTGTCTAATTTTTTGGCAAAATTTTTAATCAAACCCAATTTTATGTGCAGCGGCGGAAGTATTATATTTTCACGGTTCTCTATTAGTGGTTTGCGCTGAACATTCGCTTCTCCAACTACAGGTTTCGTTCGTACCGGCCATTTTTTTTTTATATAATGCTGATCATCAGCGCGGCTATTCCAAAGGCACAGAAAACAGCAATGTCGCGTATAGCCTCCTTGGAGTCCACACAGAATGGCCACAACTTTAAGGTCGGCGCATATTTTCCAATTGTATTTCCTATACTCTATGCATTTCAGCAAAATGTCCATAGTTTCATAGTTCTCCTTTGAATGAACCGCATGAGCAATAGGAACAGATGGCTTTTCATTCCCATTATGTAAGAGAACTGCCTTCAAGCTCTCTTTGTTGCTGTCAATAAACAACCTCCATTCGTTGGGGTTGTGAATTTGGTGAAGCTCTTGGAACAAGCCTGAAATGTCGCTGCAAAAACATATTTGGTCTTTCTTTGTATAAAATTTTGCATACTCCTTGTGACGGTTTCTGTACGCTGATACTTTCACTTCTGAAGCCGCAAATCCACACTGTATCATCCGAGACGCAAAAAGTTCGGATTTCTCCTTAGTGAGACCAAAATCGCGCACCCAATCGTTTAGTTCGGCCTGTGACAGTAATTTTCGCTTTGCACCCGGCTCAAATTCGCTTGCATTTGACTCAGACTCTTCTTCTGACGATTCTGCTTTTTGAAGAGATGCACCAGGGCACACTGGATATGGCACATCATGCGAATGTGGTACTGGAAGCGCAAACGATCCCACTTGAGCGTAGTTCCATTTAAAAAATCTTCCTACCCCACTGTTTGTGGTGAGGCAAAAATAACAGTCTGTGGAATGGCATAGCGGCTTTTTCCACATCATTGGTGTATCGAATTTCATATGGCGGCTAAAATTAAAATAAATTACTATATTCGCTATGTATAATGTGTTTAAATAAAAATTCTTACCTTCCGCCAGCTGCCCAGTTGGTTAAGATTATATAGCAAAGATCACACAGCGACTTAGGTGTCCATGGTTCTGTGATATTTGGTGAAATATCAAAATAATTCAAATAGTGCAATTGTACTGCTGGAGTAAACTTGTGTGCGTGATTTTTTTTTATAAACTGGCCACAAACATTGCAGAAATTGTCTGGATCGTTCAAACACTCGAACACACGTAGTCTTTTACTCATTGTCTTCCTTGCGTTTTCTAAATATTAACTTCTTTACACTTTCACAGACAGTTTTGAAATGCAATTGATAACCGTGTCTCCTTATGTTTAAATATGTATGAGCATGTAGTGCTGTAAATAAATTAAAAAAAAATATACGAAGACTACTTTGTTTATTTTAAATTAAGTTCAAATGTATTTATTCGTTTGCGTTGGGTAGGTAAGCTGTGCAAATAATGGAAATCAAAAAATCGTGAAATAGCGGAATTTCGGTCGTTTACCAAAAAAATAATAAGTCGGCCATTTGTCATCAGATTTTGTTAAGTAAGGGCTTATTTTCTTTGGAAAAGTGTCAGCTATACGTAAAAAAATTAAAATCGCTGTTAACATCGCGTTTTACATTTTATATGAATTTTTATATGAATTTTTCAGCCACATTTTTACTAAAAAAACGCAGTTTTTTAACCTTTTTAAGCCGCCAACATCAAAACTACTAACCGGATTTGAAAATTTTCTGAGAATAAGTTGTAGACGGCTCAATTGTCTTTAATTTGAGTAGTAGTAGGATAAAATAGGTCAAAGAAGACTAAAGATATGCTCAAAATAGTAAGTGTACCTCCAAAAATTAAAAAAAAAAAATTAAAAAATTTGTATCTCGCAAACCAATCGACAGAAAAATTTTTAAAATTCATTTTCGTGTTCAGTAGGTCCAAATCCATGAGAAAAAGTATGCTAGAAACAAATAACAGACAAAAGTTTGTTATTTGTGACCTAGTGTAAGTTTGGTGTTTTTCTTACACTTACAATAGATGGCACCATACATATAATTAGGGTTTTTTCAGGCTTGAAAGGAATTAGTTCTTTAGTTTACTTTTTGAAATTACATCACTTCATAAAAGCATTTCTTCCAAATTTAGTTTCACACTCTTACTAGCTTTTACATTATTAGTAATAACTTTGAAATTTGTCAGTGGATCTTCTTAAAATATATACCTCGTTTTATTTGTAAGGACGCAGGCTCGGCATTGATTCAGTTTTATTATATTATATATTAAGTTTAATTTTTTTAAATTTTAGTAATACACAATTATTATCAGTTATTAAAATTAAACGGTCTTAATATTGATAATTTATATTCTCAACTAAAGAAGTTTTGTCTCTAAGGCTAGATTAAAAATTTACCAAAATATTTAAAAAAAAATCTGAATTGGCCAATTGTGCTGAATAAAATATATAAATTTATTACTAAATTACTTCAGAAATGTGCTGTACTAAGCGTATGAGTAATAAATAATAAATACTAAAACATAATACTCATACGCATTTTTCTATTAAATTAGTGACAAATTCGCATATTTTATTTAACATAATTGGTTATTACTGGCAAATTCAGATTTATTTTTATACTCTACACCACAACGTGGCCTGGGTATAATTAGTGTGTGTTGAAGTTGGTAATTACCAGTAATATCAGACCTAGAACCACTTTAATCGAGTTAAAATCACATTCTAAATCTACTTAACGATATAATAAGATGTAATCCTTGTAATTAAACTACAGTTCGCAAATATACAGGGTGGTCCAAATACAGGTATCTTTTAAAATCATTAATATTATTTTTAAACTGATGGATTCTTCTGTTCCAAATTTTGACTATCAGTCGGTATTAAACAATATTACGAAATAATGCAAATGTATTTCCAAAGTCAGTGCTGTGCTGCCCAAACTTAGCGTTTGCTGAAAAGAAGTTTGGCTAAAATGAAGCACCCAACTCAATCTAAGAATTTCACGCACCAACATGGAGAATTTTTCACAAAGACCTCGGAATATTCCCTTTCAAGGTCCAACTGACTCAGCAATTGAAGGCAAACGATCATCCATTTTGTTACGGCTTTTTCTGACATCGAATTTGGCAGAAATTGGCACCTGTAAAACTCACACGTCATTGTCGAGAAGCCGATGTAACCACAGAGAGTTACAGTTTGTTGTGGATTTTGGAGTGGTGGCATCATTGCACCATTTTTTCGAAAATGCTGCTGGAAACGCCATTTCAGTCAACAATGATTACGAACTTTTTATGGGCCGAAATGGAAGATATGAATTAGAATAATCTTTGGTTTCAACAGGATGACACACCATGTCACACATCTCATCAAACCATTGATATTTTGCGCGCTTAGTTCGATAATCGTGTTGTCAGCCGTCTTGGCCGCCTCTGAGCTGCGCGTTGACGCCTGTAGACCAATTAATTTCTAATTTAGAAAACGAATTTCCTTTGGACAAGCTCTAATGCAGTTAAGCTCTTCAGTTATGCTCTTTCAGTAAAATATTAATTTGAGTTTTAAACTGGCCCAAGTAGAGGAACGTCTGAACGACATCTAGTGGATCATCGTCAGGAATAGTGTGATGTCCATTTACCTAACAAACAATATTATTACTCTCAAATAAAAAAAAAATAATATAAAAATTAGTAAAACGTTTTATATTCTATTTTAGAGTTTTTGAACAAATTTTTTTGTAAAAACAATTTTTTAATAAAAACTTATCCTAAACTCAATTTACAAATTAAAAATACTTTTCTTTTTACAAATTTTCAGTGCTGATTTTAGCATAATATTTTGCTAACTTTTTAAAAGTTAGTTTCTTAAATTAGCAAAAAAGAAATACTAGTTCCTTCCTAACTTAGAGCAATGTTTTGTTTAACTTTATATTTGAGATTATGTAAGTTAGAGCAATAAGTATCATTCTATCAGAAAGTCCTGCCATTTTTGCAAATGGCATCGGATGTGAAATTGGTTTTGACATTCATAAAGTAGACACGTTCGAAATTTATCGTAAATAATAATGAACCGCTATAAGCCTAAGCGGTAAGATTTTGGAACTCAATGGATTATTTTCCATCAAAATTGATCATGTGTAACAAGACTCATTTTTATCTCAGCAACCACGTCAATAAGTAAAAAAAAGAAAGAAAATCTACGCATAATTCATAAATAATTGCTTCAACAATTCCTCAAACTCTTCATCAAATGGCGGGCAGCAAGTGTTCTAAGAATTATTATCTCGCGCAATTACGATGTAATCATATTTGAAGCCCCACATCTTTTATTACCTTTCAACTTTTCTCTATCTCCTTTCCAAAGAAATCAACACATCAACTAATAGCAAGAATTTCCTGAGAGGTGCTACTTTTTCTAAAAAAAAAAAACAAATGTATTGTTCACGCTCCCAAAGTGACCGTGTTGTGTGAAGTTACGTCGGAAAAGGTGATTGAACCTTATTATTTCAAAGTAGATAAATTTCTCTTTCCGAATGTTTACGATCTTGTAGTTCCAACAGGACGGAGCCACTTATCATATTGCATGCGACACAATGCATATTTTGAAAGATTCCTTGCCATGTTTTAGATCTCACGATTTGACAGTCTCGTAGTTTTTTCTCTCGAAATATTAGAAGCCCCCCCCACTTTGGAGGATTTAAAGAACTACATTCGAGCCAAAAATTAACAACGTGACACCACAAAAGCTGTGCACAGTCATGCTAAATGTAATCCAAATAGCCCAAATTTTCATAAACACCGACGGCGACCATTTGTAAGAAATAATTTTCCACAATTAATTGAAACAAAATTCATAAGTCTGAATAAACATAATCAGTTAAAAACCAAATGAGTTCCCACTTTAAACAAAAGCTATAGCGAAAGAAAATCAGATGATGGTTTTTGCCCACCACAAAATATTAAATTATTTAATAAAAAAAGGCTGATTTTAGTAAATCAATTAAAATTCTAACAAATTTTAGTAACGTTTATTATTACTTAACTTAACTAAAAATTACAGAATCTGTGGTCTAAATTTATTTAATTTTTTTTTGTAATAATTACAGATTTTTCTGTAACTATTACTTTTACAAAATATTTATTTATTTAACATTAATGTTTAAATAAACTACTTTAAAATAGATTTAACTCTTTAAATGCTCTAATTTTCTTATTATTACTTTGTTTCACCATCAATACCATAACATTTCTCTCCAGCCAGTTTTTGTTATTCTATTTGGCAAATTATAAAAAATAAAAAATAATATAACAATATTTTCGTCATTTTCTAATTTCTTATTAAATTTATTAACTATTAAGCTTTAAAGCTGTTGTCTAAATTATTATTATAGCTTGGAAAAAGGGGATGTTGTAGCAGGTGGTAATGGTGGTAATGGTGGAAATGGAAGTGGGTGTTTAACTGTTATGAAGGTAGTTGTTTATGTTATGAATATTTAATAATATTTTGTACGTTGGTCTATTCAAAATCATTTGTAACTGTAAAAGTATTATTAAAAATAAAAACATAGAAAACAAACATTTGGTAGGATGGTCGAAAAACTTAAATGGCCTTGGTCTATTTAAGACAATAGACATTTTATTTGATTGTTTATGGATTTATACAAAAATTGTTACTATTTAAAAAAAAAGTATATTACTATTATATAAAAAAGAAAATAATGCATATCATTATAAAAAAAAAAAAACATATTTGACCTCCATTGTTTGCCCTTTAAAAACATGTATATTCTCAAAGACACACACCTTCCTTGAGAGTCCATTTTAAGCCAAGGTTAAATTTTTTTAAAATTTTGTGCCAAACGACCTACGTACCTATACATAAAAAACATTATTTATATATATACACACACACACACATTTGTTTATGTATATGTGTGCAATTTAATTTCTTCTGTGGATTTTTCTTTTTGGTTTGCTCTTTCTTGTTTTCGTTTCACCTCCCTCTACCTCCTACATCTACTCCTCCATATCCTCCTGTTGCCATTAATGGTTAAGAAAAATTATTTTTCTTTTTTCATTAGACAGCTTTGCTGGTCTAGTAGGTTGTTTTGGTTAGATTGGCTTGGCTTGTTTGTTGTTGTTGTTGCTGTTGTTTAGGTTCTTTTAGCGTTGCCATGATTCTCGTCAGAGACAAAATGAATTGATATGACGTGCTTAAGTAGAAAATTTTACTGCATATACATTTTGCTATAAAATAAAAAAATATCTAGTATATTTGGTTACCAGCACGAGTCTACGGGCATTGAATAGAAATTGATTATTACTTAAGTATTTATACACAAAATTATTATAACTATAAAGCATTAAATTTTATTAGAATTATGGTCAATTATAATAATATAAGGAAATTTTTGTTTCCCCCAAAAAACGATGTTTTTTATACAAAAAATATAGTTTTAAACATATATATTTAATACATAAGTGTAACTTAACTTAGTTTAAGATCATATTATTATAAATTCCAAATAGGAAATGATAATAAATTTTACAATAAATACCGACGCTAATGC
This sequence comes from Eustalomyia histrio, assembly GCA_949748255.1. Classification (NCBI taxonomy): domain Eukaryota; kingdom Metazoa; phylum Arthropoda; class Insecta; order Diptera; family Anthomyiidae; genus Eustalomyia; species Eustalomyia histrio. The sequence goes on from OX456525.1 coordinate 21,782,069, forward strand.
TTTGTGGTGCTTCCTTAGGTTAAATGTGGATCAATTCATGTATTTAAACTACAGTATGATAGAAAAACTTATGAGACACAGCTTTCTACTATTGTTTTGTAATTACAAAGAAACAGTTTTTAATTAAGTTTAGATGAAGTAAATCTAAAAATCAAATGCCTTTTATTTTATTTACCAAAAGTCATGCATTTTGATTTTTTTATTATATCTTTACTCATCAAATTATTTAAAGAATTTTATTTTTACTAAAAAGTTTATTTTGGGTTTTAGTAGTTTTTTTTTTTTTTTTCTTAAAATTGAGAAGTTTTAAAATTTTTGCCAAAACCTTCATCTACAAATTGCATAAATATGGATGACTAATTTATTTATTTAAAGTAAAAAATTCCTGTTGGTTTACTTTAATTTACTTATTTTATTACTTAAATTGAGTTTCAATTAAAATATTTGTAAATACAATTAAACGTTTAATTGAATTTGAACCAACTAAAGAATTTGATATATCAATTAATCATTTCTTTTTTTTTTGTAAAGATTATTTGAAATTTTTTCAATTATTTTTTTAATCATATCAATTAAATTTTTAATCAAATATCTTCAACATTTTCAATGAATTAAAACTTTAATTAAAGTTCTTACCAAAAATCAATTCAAATTTTAATAAAATTTTTAATTCAAATTCCAGCATCACATTAATTCAAATTTTAATAAAATTTTTGATTGAGGCTAGGCATTTTGAGTAATTTTTTATATATAGACGATATTGAAATTTTGAAATTTTTTTTAAAATAATAATAATGAATAATTAAAAATATTCCAACCCAAGAAACAATTTTAGGGACTCTCCGATACGTACGGATTTATGAATCCGGCTTCTACTGTACGTTTACGGTGAGAAAATACGTATCCGTCAAAGATTGTACGTAAACGGAACATTAACGGACCGTATAATTGAATTTTCGAAAACAATACGTTTTTACTCCGTTTTGGTGTATCCGTTTCTGTACGGTCAAATACGGACCACTGTTTTTCATCAGTTTTTCTTCCGTTGCTTTTGGATTTGCTTAGTGATATCCCACAGATAAATATTTATGAAATTGAAAACAAGTTTTACGATGATGTGTGCAAAATTATGTTGATTTGCAAATAAAAATATTTCCCGATAGCTTAAAATAATTTTGTGGAAAAATTTGCATTGTCTGCTTCATCATATCGTAAGTACCACAATTTAAACCAAAATTAAATATTTTTTTTTATATTTTTCTTGATTTTTAATGGGCCACAATCGCAGTCATTGTTGGATGGTAATTGTGCTTGAGATAAATATGGTATTTGTTTGGTATTTTTTGGATTCACTTTATTAAGTTTTGTTATTTTAATTTAAATATATTTGTTAATAAATTTAAAGAAAAAATAAATAAAAATTTGATATTAACAATTAAAATAATATGCCTTTACACAAATCCGTTTCTTGTTGAAAAAATGGTACAAATGCGGACCGAATACGGATCCGTAAACGATCCGTCATTGACGGACTATTAACGGGCAACTCCGTTTTTCATCCGATATATCCGGTCCGTAAACGGTCCGTCATTGACGGACTTTTAACGGACAACTCCGTTTTTCATCCGATATATCTGGTCCGTAAACGGTCCGTCATTGACGGTTTTTAAACGGATTCGAATGAGTTTCGATGTTCCTTAAAATCCGTTTTCTGGTCTTTTTACGGATAAAGAAACCGGTACGTAAACGGAGTTGGATTCCGTTTATGACGGACCGAAACCGGTACGTAAACTGTACGTATTGTTTGTTGGGAATTTTACCTACGTCTTGTGACATCATAAAAACGTTTTATTTATTAAGCTAGCTCCCTATAAATTTTGGCTTTAATAAATAAATTTTAATTAGTTCAAAATTTACCTTGGTTGTTCCACGACTATTTAATACCTTATATATCTTAAAATAAACATTCAATAAAATAAAAAAATTTATTGAAAGAAAAGTTCACAATTAAACATCAACAATGGGGAAAAAATTGCAAAAGTTCAAGGTACAAACACGAACTTCCCCTTAAATTTTACTTTTAATTAATTTCAAAAAATATATTCTTGTTATGAAAAAAAAAAAATAAATATAATATCTATCGCAAAAAAAAAACTAAAATTCTTTAATTAAATAAATAAAAAACTTTACAACATTTATAATCATACGCACCAATGCAGTGTGCATTGTTGCATATGATTTATGTGCAGTATAATATGATTTTCCGAATGCGTATGATTTATTTATAATTACTCAATTTTTATGTTTTTAATATTTAAGCAATGTTTATAGTATGTTGTGCAATAATAAAAATATTTGTATTAAAAAAACCCTACAGAGTATGTTTAAAAAATTATTATATTTTTTATAATTTAGGAGATATTTACATACCGCAAAAAATATCCCTACATTTGGCATATGAAGTAAGATGTGTTATTGCAAATTGGCTCATTTACTTCACAGCCGATTAATAATTGTTATATGGAATGATTATAGAGGAGGAGTCAAACATTTATAATATTACAGTTAGAGACACCCTGTTTAATACAGGGTGAGTTATAGGGTTTTAAAATTTAATATCTCGGTTATAAATGGCTAGTTTAGTTTTTACAACAATTTTTAGATTTCAAAAAGGCTTCTGGCTACTTATAGTAGAAGTGTTGAGCTTTTAGAATTAATTATGTTGTTTGATCCTGTTTTAATACAGAATGCGTCTCAAAATTTCAAGAATTTAACTTTTGCAAACATTACTTAATTTAAATACTATTTACAATAGATTTAGAAAAAACTAATACAATTATACGTACCTGTATCAGTACATAGTTTCAAAAAAAAAGCCATAAATTTTTGTTCCAAGCACAATCTACAAAAAGGAATATTATTCCCTACACAGAAAAAAGTATCACAAAGTTAAAGTAATTAAAAATATTTGTTAAAATTCAAATTCGATTTCTAACAATTTTTTGTTTGAAATAATTGTAAATTGTTACTTTTCATATAAAAATTCTTTGAAAATAAAAATTTAAGTTACAAAAAAATAACAAAAAGTTTTTTGTATTTACAAATTCCATTGTTGGTGCCTTTCTGAAAAATATTTTTTTTTGTATTTACAAAAATGTTCTACACAGAATAAAATTACAAAATTCTGTTTGTAATATTGAACATCGTCCATAGAACATTTTTGTTAATACAAAAAAAATATTTTTTAAAAAGGCACCAACAATGGAATTTGTAAATACAAAAAACTTTTTGTTATTTTTTAGTAACTTCAATTTTTATTTTCAATGAATTTTTATATGAAAAGTTACAATTTACAAATATTTTAAACAAAAAATTGTTAGAAATCGAATTTGAATTTTAACAAATATTTTTAATTACTTAAAGTTTTGTGATACTTTTTTCTGTGTATGGACGATGTTCAATATTACAAACAGAATTTTGTAATTTTATTCTGTGTAGATAGTCTACATAGAAAAAATTTACAAAACATCTTTCATAGAATATTTTTGTAAATACAATTAAATTTTTTTTAAAAACCACCAATAATCGAACTTTTTGTTATTTTTTGGAACTTTCATTTTTATTTTATAAGCATTTTTATATGAAAAATAACAATTTACAAAAAATTATTGGAAATCGAATTAGAATTTTAACAAATATTTTTAATAATTAATTATTTTGTGATATTTTTTTTTGTATACCTTGATACCCTGTAGCGTACGATTAAAAAAAAAACTTTAATTGGTATCCAAACTTTTAATATTTCTCTGACCAACGATGCTTTTCATACTTGGGGTTTTGTTCACGAATTTGTGCATTACTTCTAAAGTGAAAATAATGGGTTACTTATAATGTGTTATACAGCCATTGATATACCATGTCAGCTCCTTGTATACTATATTACTTTTAATGTGAAAATAATGAGTTACTAACAATGTGTTTTAACTACTTATTTTTTGGTTTTGTTATTTAAGTTTTTTTTTCAAATTGTTATAAAAAATCATTTTAAATTACAAACAAATAAAAACTTAATAGAAAAAAATTTGAAATATAATAAAAAATAGTTTTTTGATTTTAAATATTACTCTAATATTTTGAATTAGAATTTTGAATAAATTAATCTGAAAGTCAATTTTTTTTGTGAATTTTATAAAATATATGTACATATGTTGTATTTAAGTTTTTTATCATTATAAATATAAAATAAAATTTACAAGAAAAATATATAATGTATAGGGTTTTCCAGTAAGGACTTGATAACTTATTTTTTAATTAAAACGCAAACCATTTCCAAAACAAAAACCATTTCCAAAACTTTATGATCGACTTCAAATACAATGAAAACATTTATGAATGGAACTTAACTTCGTTCATATAGCCAGCGCGGGCACGTCGGCAGCGGTCGATTCGTTGAACCCAATTTTCGATGACTCGGTCACACATTTCGGCCGTAACAGCCGTAACAGCCGCTATTTCGCGTTCAATGTTGGCTCTGAGTTCTTCCAACGTCGTCGGCTTGTTGGCATAGAGCAATGATTTGACGTAGCACCAAAGAAAAAAGTCTAAAGGCGTTAAATCGCACGAACGAAGCGGCCAATTGACTGGTCCATTTCTTGAGATAACACGCTCACCAAATTTACTCTTTAATAAATCGATTGTAACGTGTGCTGTATGGTTTGTGGCACCGTCCTGCTGAAACCACATGTCGTCGAAGTCCATGTTTTCCAATTCGGTCCATGTTTTCCAATTGTCGACGAAAAAATATGGCCCAATGACGCCGCCGGCATGCAAACCGCACCAAACAGTTACTTCTTGTGGATGATTCAATAACGCATATTTTGCTTATTGACGAACCCATTGAGCCAAAAATGAGCTTCGTCACTGAAGATGATCTTGCTCTTAAAGTTACGGTCACCGACTCCGAATTTCGATAGTACATTTTTATAATTTGCATACGTTGCTCGTTCGTGTACTTAATCATGATGAAAATGTTGAGTTTACTAAAAAACAAGTAAGAGCGGCTAAATTCGGCTATGCCGAATCTTATATACCCTTCACCATGGTTGGGAAAAAACTGAAGCTTATATATGGACATATATGAAATGGACAGATTTATATACGGACGCCTTTAAGAGGAAATTAACTATTTAGTTTGGAGATAAAACTTGGACTCGGGAAGATTTATGGCTCCAGAAAATAGGTATTTTAAAAAAATTTATGTTTTGGGCATAACTTGTTTGTATCTGAACCGATATTTCCGAGTTTTTCAGCAAATATGTTATACTAAAGATTTTCGATCTTTTGCTATATAAGACGTATCCATAGGTCATAATACAGCTCTAGAATAGTGTTTGTTGTTTGTGTATAAAAGGTGAAGAGGTGAAAGAAAAGAATTTCAACAAATCGTTAAAAGAAATCACTACAACTGCATGTGTTTTATTTCTACAAAATAGTTTGATTTAGCTGGCAAATTTGCATTTGGGATTTTATTTCGCTTTTTTATTAGAAATATTTTTAATTTCTTTAGCTTAATTTTAAAAATTTGAAGGAAAATAGTTTATAATTTTTTTTATAAATTATTATAAGTTATGACCTAAAATAATTGCACTCAAAGGGAAATTATGTATAAAATTTTCTTAATATGTGAGAAATAAAATGGTTTAAAAATCTTTTTATAAATTCTTTTAAATCGGAGCAAAAAATAGAAATAAAACCGTTTGTATTTTGTTTGTATCATAGGGTTTTTATACAAATTATGATGTTTTTAGCCTATTTATGGATTATTTAATTATTAATATAAAATTTTATATAAATTAATTATTAAATGTTAAAAAAAAACAAAAATAAGCAAAAAAAAAAAGTCTTAAGAAAATAATAAAAAAATGTACAAAAAAAAAAGTGAATTGACCTGACCGAGATTCGAACCCGCGGCCTTAGAGAAAAAAAGTATTTGTGACATAGCGTCTAGTCAACTGAGCTATTGAAGCTCACACAAAGTCATCGTCAATAGAGGTACATATATAAAAGTCTTCGTTCATTAGGGATTTGTTTAGTTTTTATTTAAATGACAAATCTGTGTATGTGTGTTGTTTGTGTATAAAAGGTGGAGATGAAAGAAAAGAATTTTAACACATGGATGTGTTGTTATGCTCAAAATTCTACATACATATTAAACAAAGGGATTTTACTGGAAAAATTAGAGGTAGTCCTGGTTTTTTGCTTATATCTCAGCCATTTATTAACCGATCTGTCTGATTTTTAATAGCAAACAGAAATGAATCACATGTAACAGAAATAAAAAACAATCAAGTCCTCATCATGTCTGGGTTCTTCGGAAAACCCATTTCAACACACAGACGGATAGACGGACAGACGGACAGACGGACATCGTTAAATCAACTTCGCTCTTCATAAGGACCCAGAATATATATACTTTATAGGGTCTAAGATCAATATTGTAGAAATTACAAACGGAATGACAAATTTATATATACCCTTCCACCTGTGGTGAAGGGTATAAAAAAGTTAGATGATCAGTGAAATAGTGCGTTCATAAATTACATTCAAAGTTGTCAAGTACCTATTGGAAAACTCTTTACTATTTCTTTATACACCATTTCCAATTCAATATCATAAACTATAAATTATTTGCAGAAATAAATAATTTAGTTTTAGAAAATAAAAATTTAAGAAATTTTCAATTTAATTTCAGATTCATCAGTTAATTTCAGAAGTTATTCATTTCATTTCCGATGCTATCAATTTAATTTCAATTTAATTCATAAATGTTTATCCTTTTTTTTATTTTCCACAATAATATATTTTATATCTGTTATAAATAGTAGTTAATATGTATATTTATCAAAAACTAACATGATTTCCTTATTTTATGTAGATACAGTATATTTTACAATTGAAAATACATCTTCGAATAATAATTGGATATAATTGATTTTTTTTTTTATTTTAAAAGAAAAATTTATAATCTTAAGAGACCCAAAATATGTTAGTGGGCTTTGTACGGATTTAACAGAATTTAGAAAATTATTTTATTTTTATTATTTATTTTATTAAACATATAATTACAAATTATATCTTAATTCCCTAACCGAGCACTAGCAACGAAGGCCTTCGGCTCGTTGTAGCGAAAACAGACCAGAGCCCTTGGTGGGAATCGAACCCACGACCCCCGCACTGATAAGCTAGCACGCAACCAACTAGCCTACCGGGGCGCTCTATTAAGAAAATTACGCACAGTGTAACAATATAAATTTTAGTAATTTTTTTAACTGGCCCAGCAGTTTCTAAAAAATATTGACAATTTTTTTTAATTATTTTCAAATTTTATTTTGATTTTTTCGAACGTGCAATTACTAGAATAACTGTTAATACATATTTTTATTTTTTTTTTTCAAATATGTATATGCATATAAAACAAGGTTTCATCTTCATACAGTTCATAAGGTTTTTCTCATTTTCTTAACGTTGACCTGCATGATGGCCTTCAATGTGTTTTAAAATGAAAGACAACCAAAAAAAACTGAAATTTATCTAGCAGAGATATACCGAATTTTGTTTAATTTATATTGATTTTATATTTTTGTCAAGATCTATGACATATTTTAAAAGCCTTTTTCGTTGGTATGTGCATGAATATTATTTCAATTTCATATAATTTTTTTCTCATTTGAAATTGAAATGTATTGAAAAATACAAACTTTTTGTCAATATAAAACAATTTTGTCCTTCCCGTTGAAGTAGTTTTCTTTTATATAAATATAAATATATATTATTTTGTTTGCATTCTTAAGTAATGAGTGGTTTGCCAAACAGCCGAAAAAATGTGTGTGTAAACTGTTATGGAAAAATGTCTAGTGTTCTTTGTAATAAAAGAAATTTTCAGATGTTTTTCTTTGCTTCGTTTTAAAGAAAATATGAATACAACAGCTTATTATCTTATAATGTATATTTAATTGCATGTGACTCACCCTATAGAGAGCAAAACAATGTTGTATTTTAAATGTTTTTTGCGAGAAATTTATCGATGCGAGAAATACAGGAACAAGATGCTGGGTATTTTACTATGGCTTAATAGTATAATATCATGTTAGGTAGTTATATGTAAAGGTGGTTGACTGTTTATAAAGCAAATATTTAAAGTTTTAGGGAATATTTGGGATACATGAAGAAACTTTTCGTATAATAATATTTTCTTCAAAACGAAGCCAAGGTCATCACTGAAACTTTTAGAGGCAATAGAAAAACATGTGAACCTTTTTTTAGAAATAAAAATAAATTATTAAAATATTAATTGAGGAACCAGTATATCTTTCTATAAGATGGGGGAATAAGGATCACCCTATTGGAAAGTGTGGCCATTTTTGCAAAAGGCAACATATTTCAGTTTGGTTTTGACATTCGTGAAGCAGACGTGTGCAAAACTTATAGTGAAGAACAATAAATCGATTTACGTCCCAAGATAGCGCAATGATTATGACAATGTTTAAGCGAAATATTTCGTCATTAAAGAGAATTTCGACGAAAATATCGCAATCATGCAGTGTTCATAGCGCAAATAATTCAACGTCTGGCGACTCGATTTGAAGAAAGCGGCACGATTCGGATTAGCCGAAGAGCCGGAAGGCTCGAATCGACCGTTAGGCTAAAGTCATCGAAGCAGTGCGTGAAAATGTGGTAGTTGAACCCAAAACATCCAAAAGAAATCGTGATCAACAATTGCGCCGCATTTTGACATTGGTATCCACATAAAATTCAGATGGTCCAACAGTTGTTACCAAGCGACAGCCGTAAGATTGAAACTCAACGACAAATGGATGATTTTTCATCAAAATTTATCATGGGCAATGAGACACATTTTTATTTCAGCGGCCACGTTGGTGCTGGGGGAAAAAAAAAACCACTCATAATTCATGAAGCACCATCACACCCTCTTAAAGTCACCATTTGGTATGCAGTACCATCTAAAAAGGTGATTGGACCTTTTATCTTCGAAAAAGCCAACGGTAACGCTATTTCGATCAAGAGTCACCGCTATAGAGACATGCTGACTAAATGCTTTTTAGGGAAAGTTTACGAACGCAATTTGGTTCAAAAAGCACTGGGCCACTAGTCATACTGCACGCGACACAATGCTAGCCAGATTTCTCAATTTGACTGTTCCTCTGGGGACATTTGAAGTCGTTGGTATAAAATAACAAGTCACTCACCTTGGAGGTGTTAAAGAACAACATTCGACCCAAATGCATACAGTTTGTAAAATGTAATCAAAAGAGCCCAAATTTACATCAACGTCAATGGCGGTCATTTAACGGACATAATTTTTCACAATTTATTAAAATAAAATCTAAACATAATCAGATAAAAACCAAATGATTTTTCACCTTAAACAGAAGTTATAGTAAAAGAAAATAAGATGACGGTTTTTGCCCCAGCAGGCAGTTGTACTAAACTTTCTTAAAAAATTTATAAAATTTCGTTTGAGCTAAAATATTTTTGAAACACCCAAAATATTTAGTAATCACATTTGATAATGGTTGTGCTAAACCAATTTATTGGTTGTCTCAACCAAAATACACTTTTCAGTTCGGTTGGCACCTCATTTTTATGTGTGCACCCTTTTCCTTCCCAAAATGTTTTTATTGGGCCGATAAGAAAAAATACGTGTCTAATAGTTGTAACACAACCTTGAATCTCATTTGTGAAATCGGATTTCTCATTTGGGAAAGGTTCCAACATAAAACCATATTTTTCCATGAGTGTAATTAATGTAACATATACATATGTAAGTGTATTATATTTGTCTCTTTATATATACCATTTGACTTTATTTCGATTGCGGATAAATGCGCCATTTCTCAAATGCTTAAAAATTTTTTGCGTCGCATACCATTGCCATTGATTAATGGCTTTTTCAAGTCTTCTTCTACTTCTTTTTTTTTTTTTTGTCCAACAAACAAATATACACATCCCTTCACTGAACGAAACAAAAAAAAAAATAGAATTGACTTTAAGCACCAAAAAATTTTGTTTCCGAAAATACTCTCGCTTTGGATAAATTTCATTTTAGTGTTTCTGTTTTTTGTACTTTTTGTACTTTTTGTTTGTGCAGAGTTTTATGTCGTGTATGCGACACATTATTCCAGACATTCGTGACAGGAACCTCTGAAAATTGCACTCACTGCATTTACAAATTGTATGTTTGTGTCTTTATTTATATGTACACAGAGAAAATATTTAAACAACTCAGCCAATGAAAGTTTGCTTTTAATTAATAATAATTTTCTTTAGAAACTACACAAAAAACGGCATAAAAATAATAGAGACTTTATAACATATATGAAACCTGGTTTTTAATGAAATTTCTTTATTAAAAATATAAATATTTTTAAAAATTTTTGTTAGTTTTCTTTGATCTTTTTGATTTATGTATTAGTTTAAAATGTGCTTTAGATCTTTTTTATACACTCACAATATTAATCGCAAATACAATCAAAAAGAGGACTACTGATTTTTCATTACATTCAGCCTATTTTGTTGTTTATTTTCAATTATTGTTTAATGATAGACAAAAGTAGTAAAAACGATTGAAAGTCGTTAAAGATAACCATCAATTTTTAACTGACAAAACGTAGGAAAAAAAAACGATTTTTGTGATTTATTTTTTAAATTTAAATTTTTAAATTTTTTTATTTGTATGTAATTTTACAAAACACAACACACACAGATATTTATAATTTTATTTTCTATGTGTGCATCTATATTTGAATAATTTTTTGTAATTTTTATTAAAATATTTTTTTATATAAAGAAACTATTTTGGTAAAAAAAATAAAAAGGAATTTATATTTTTTAGAAACAGAAAACATTACTGAATGACTGATTTAAATAGTTAAAAAAATATATATTTCATTTAAAAACAAACTCTACGTATTACTTTTTAAATAAACTACAGTCGGTAACGGAAAATATATTGTGTGTATAAAAAAATAATTATAAATATTTATTTATCCCAATATTTCGCCACCACATTGGGTAACCTCTTCAAGGGAAATTTTTTGCATAATGAAAATTATAAACTGAAAATTTAATTTTCATATACAGGGTGGCGCAAAAATAACCTTCCGATGTTTTTTGGCTGTAATTTAAAAAAAAATTAAAAACTTTGATTCTTCTTGTGGATTATTTTTATTCGGTCTTTTAATTTTTTTTACATCAAGTCGAGAATATGATGTCATGTAAATGGCCGCCGCCACAGTTGATTGTCATTTGAGCCCTTTTTATGGCATTTTCCATCACTTTGGCCAAAACTTCCGGCGATAGGTCCTCACATTCTTGACGGATATTGTCTTTAAGAGCTGCAAGAGTCTGAGGCCTGTTGACATAAACCCGCGACTTTTTGAAGTCCCCCCACAAAAAGAAGTCTGGAGCGGTCAAATCAGGCGATCTTGCTGGCCAGTGCGAATCGTCAAAACGGGAGATTAGGCGCCCGGGAAATGCATCCTTCAGCATATCGGTTGTGACACGTGCAGTGTGTGGCGGTGCACCGTCCTGTTGGAACCACATGTTTTCCAATCCCAATTCATCAAGTTGCAGCAAAAAGAACTCGTTGATCATTGCTCTGTAGCGCTCACCATTCACAGTAACCGTTTGGCCCGCGACGTCTTCGAAGAAAAAAGGTCCGATGACTCCTCCAGCGAAAACAGCACACCATACAGTGACTTTGAGCGGGTGTAATGGCTCTTCGTGGGTTACACGCGGATTTTCAGTGCCCCAGAAGCGTAAATTTTGCTTATTTGCGTACCCGCTAAGATGGAAATGGGCCTCATCACTCATGATTATTTTTGATGAAAAATCATCTTTATTATTGCTCAAATAAATAGTCACCAATATTCCGCGTTCTGGAGAAGTGTAGCGTAACATTGTTTATTAACGTGTATTTCGCATGTGTTTACTACACAAATGTCAAAACAGAACTCACATTAGGGGCCAATTGCAAAATTTATAGCATTTTCTGATAGGAGGATTACTTTTGCGCCACCTTGTATTATTTATGTAAGAAATTTCCCCTGAAGAATTCACCCAATATGGTGGCGAAATATTGGAATAATTATAAATAATTTTTTATATTAAACTATCTAAACCTCATTTAAAACTAATATATTAAGGATTTTATATAATTTAAAAGAATTTTTTCCTTTTTATATTTTTGTAAAAAACATTAAATTAATACAACAAAAAGTTTAATTGGCCAAATTCCAATGAAACTTTATTGATTAAATAAAACAATTTTTTTTTTATAGTTTATAGATAATTTTCTCAGTGTTTGTATATTTGTGTGATTGTAAATTTTATAAAAGTAAAGACCGGGTTCATTTTGCAATTCTTATATTTATGTATATTTAATGTATATGTATGTGTAAGAGTGTGTAAATATGTAAGTATAGCATGAGATGCCAAAAATTTTTAATAGTGTGACACTCGCGTTAATTTTTTTTTTCTTTACTATTCGTTGCCAAGTTTTTCGTTATTTGTAACAACATCCAATTCACTACTTCTTTTACTTTTATACAAAAATTATTTATATGTACAAGGTTGGCAAGTCCCTGTATACAATATCGTTTTTTTCTCTTTTTCTTTCTTTTGAATTCATTTAATTCTAAAGATTTCCTAAGTGGCTTTGTGGAGTAGCTGAATTTAACATTCACAATTTTAATATCCCATATAGTTATTATGCATTTTATAATATTTTATATATCCGATGGTCATAATGTGATAACTCGTAAGTTATGATGAAATTTCTTTTTAAGTAAGGAGTGCTAAATGACTTTAGGATGTTGACCAAATTGGTTAAGCATGCTTAACTCAAGTTGGCTTTATGGGGTATCAACTTATTACCACCAATATGTATATTGTATATTTATATAGATGATTTTGTATGTATTTTATATAAAAAAAATGTACATAAATTTATTTTTATAGTCAGAGTTTTCTAAAGGATTTATTTTTAACAACTCTTTGGTATAACAATTTATTTATATAGATTTTCAAGTATTAAGTATCCAAATTGAAATGTTTATTTTTTTTTTTTCATCAGTATTATAAAGTTTTGAAAATTGAATATACTACATTACATATTCACATATTTTTTTTTTAAGATTATTGATATTTTTTATTATGTTGGTTTCTTAATTGACTTTTAAATGTTTTTTTATGAATTTTTATTTAGATTTTAAATTAATTCAAATTATTATTTATTATTTTTTTGGCATTTTCCTATAAATCCCCTTTCTATGAATTTCCAATCTTTAACAAGGTTTTTTTTTTTAATATACAAATGTTGCATATATTTTACAATAAAACTCAAAAAAGTTTGTCAGTTACTGTGTGACAGTTGTTTGTGTAGTAATCAGTAATTGTTAGTATATCACCCTCCACATAAATATGTGCTGTTTTCCATTCCCTTTGTAAGATATAGAAATATAGGTCTTAGACCATACATATGATATTATATATTAATACGTCTGATTTTTATGCAATTTTAAGCCAATCTAGCTATGTTCATCTGTCTGTCTATTGCAATGGTGATCATTGGAGTTTCTCATGTTTACTAAGATTGCTTTCTATTCTCTCAAGCAGTTTGAAAAACATTCTAATACCGTTGTCACCTTCTCAACAGCTTAAACCTTTAACTGTTATTTTCAGTAGATTTTAACGACAACTTTTTTTGAGTGCTGCATACATATATTTAAAAATTTTATATACAAAAAATTTCGCAAATTTTTGCATTAACTAGAACTAAAAAAGCCTGTTTATTTTCAGATCTTTTTTTATTGTTTTTTAATACATATTTGCTTAAAAAAAATAAACATAACATATGCAAAATAACAATATTATATTAATGAATAGCGAATGCAAAAAAAAAAATCTCGTTAAAAAAACTGGATAATTTAAAATAGAATTGTAAATTTAAAAATTTAATATTTAATGCATAAAAACGTTGATTTCAAAACTTTATTAGTAGAGATTTGAAAGTCGATTAAATGAACTGATTTTCTATAAATAACAAATTTTTTTTTCTTCCTTAATTTGCCACAAAAAAAAAGAAATATTTAACACCAGTTGCTCATTAATTTATACAATTTTTACATAAAAATGTATTTTAGTCTGGTAGAAAATTTTTTTCAAATGAAAAAATTTCCTTATTTTGTATTTAGTATTAATGGAGAATACACAGAAAAAGTTATTAGACACAAGCTGAATGGAATGCATTTTCCCGTCTGCCACAACATTTATCAACATTCGTCGTGCCCTTAAAAGTGCTAATTATAAATATATCTATTTAACCCACAAATGAAAGGAAAAGGCAATTTTATGCCAACATACAGTTATTTTTTTATTATAGGATTTAGATGAAATTTACTTACTATATTTGTGTTTTTTCATTTACAAAAAAATTTTCTATGATCTCGAACCAGAAAAAATTAATTTTCATAAATATATGTATATGTATTAAAAGATCAACTTTAAAATAAAAACTTAATTATTACATAAATAGGCTTTACCGCCCAATCATGTTTTTAAGGGTAAAAACAACTGGGGATAAGGAAGTGGAAAAATCCAATGAAAGCTATTTCAAAGAGCTTTCTTTGGTAGTACAAAAAAAGCACAATCATGATATAACATTTGTGATGTTTATTTAAACACCCTAATTTAAGCAAGTTTTATGTGGAGCTGTTCATGAAGTTAGCTACACTCAGAAAAAAAGTTAGAAGAAAAATTTTTAAACAGTTTTCAATCCCACTTTACTATTTTTGTACTGATTTTTAGTAAAAAAATTATTATTTAGCAAATCTTTTTGCTATTTACATTTTACAAATTACAGAATTTTTACGGAATATTTACAATTTTTTTTTGCTAATTTCAGAAATAATTTTACATATTTTTAAAAACCGATTTGCTAAAATTAGCAAAAAAAAATACTAGTTTAAAAAAAAACCAATTAAAATTTGACCTTAAAAGTAAAAAAAAAATAACGAAAATTTAAAAATTGGAATTTACCAATTAAACTTCGTTTATGTTTTAAAACTTTTTAAGAGTTTTAAGCCCTTGATTTTTTTTTCCAATTTTGTATAAAAATTAATAAAATAAAAAAATTTTGATGCTCGATAACAAAAAATTAAATTTTGTACTAATATAATAATATTTAGTAATTTTTTTTTTGCTGATGTTAGCAAACAGATTTTAAATTCCACTTTACAAAAAGTTTACTAAAATTTAGGAGCGGCTACTAATTTTTCTACTAATTTCATTGTACTACACGTCAGCAGAAATGTTTTGCTAAGCAAAAAATACCGCTGGGCTCAAATTAGCAAAATTGCCCGTAATAATAGCAAAATTTTCAGTTGCCATTACATAATTTTTTGGTGAGTGTACCAAACTAATATAACTTTTTAGTTCATTCGATTTGAGTGAAGCGGTGTTTCGGTTTTTCTATTTTGTTATTTTAAGTTTTATTAAATTTTTCCGCAAACCAGTTTTCACCTACTTCTCAAATTATTCTAATATGTGGCAACCCTGTGTTAAAAACATAATATAATATGGCTATCAAATTTTTCCTTTGGTTGAGTTCATCATTTTTAAAATTAAAAAAAAAATAAAAAAATATTTGTAAAATCAACAAAAAGGAATTATTGTTTTATAATTTCCCTGCGGGAAAAGGACCTATCCCAGGACACGTCACATGATCGGTTCATTGTGATAGGGACCGATCACTTTAACATTAGCTTGTCCTAGAAGGGGGTCAATTGCCGTCTGTGACATGTCACAGGACTGGTCTAAAAGGACCAGTGATATGTTTTTTCGAAACCGGTTCAGTTTTCACCTATCCCGGGACAGGTCCCAATTTCCAACTGACCCCTTTTTTCCCGCAGGGTTATTAACCTAACCCTTTGATGACCAATAATTAATGTTGTTTGTAACACAGAAAAAAGTACAGAGCGGAGCATAACTATAAACGCAGTTAAAATATGCTCATATTTTTATTATTTACAATGTAAAACACCGTTATTATTCTAAATATTTTAGAGTTTAGAAAGAAGAAGTTGCATAAACAAAAAATTAACAACAACTAATCAGAGTAAGTACCGTTATCTTTACTTTGCTCAAATTCAGCCGGAGCATAACTATAAACGCAATAAGTAAATTATGGTAAGTTTGTGTTATCAACTATTGATAATAAGAATAATTTAACAACTAATTATTTGATCGCTGTTGAAGATAATGACGTATTAAAATGCCGCGTGGTAAAGTGCTCTCTGAAACTGAAAAAGGCAAAATTCTTGCGTTTTTTGAAGAAGGCTACAGCAAGCGTGCAATTGCTGAAAAGCTGAAGCGTTCTGACGCTATTGTTCGGAATTTTTTACGTGATCCTGATAAATATGGAAAAAACAGAACAGGTGGACCAAAAAGCAAGCTGTCAGACCGAAATAAGCGTTGCATTATTAAAAGTGCAAGCAATTCAAAGAAGACCGCTGCTCAAATCGCCCATGATTGTGGACTAAATGTGTCTAAATGGACTGTCCACAGAGTGCTCAGATCATCTGGGCACATTTGTCGCCAAAAATTGAAATCAGCACCTCGTCTGTTAGCTCGTCACAAGGCAGCAAGACTTGAATTTGCACGAAAAAATATGCAAACCAACTTCGCCAAGGTAAGATGTTAAATATAATGTTTGTAACCTACTTAAATTGTTCTTCTTCTTTTAAGGTCATTTTTTCTGATGAGAAAAAATGGAACTTGGATGGCCCAGATGGTTTTGATACGTATTGGCGTGATTTGCGAAAGGATCCTCAAATTTTTTCTAAACGAAATTTCGGTGGAGGCAGTTTAATGGTTTGGGGAGCTTTTTGCGCTGATGGAATGTTGGAACTAGCGTTTCCCAGTACTCACATGAACTCAGAGGAATACATCGAAGTGTTACGAATGAATTTATTGCCGTTTATACGAAGCAAAGGTGCAGACTATTGGCTTTTTCAACAAGACAACGCGAGAATTCATGTAAGTCGCGCGACTAATTCCTGGTTGAATGAAAATAGCGTTCAAGTTATGACGTGGCCAGCTTGCTCCCCAGACCTTAATCCTATAGAGAACATTTGGGGACTACTAACAAGAGAAGTTTATAAGGAAAACCGGCAGTATGACAACATTCAGCAATTAAAAATTGCTGTTATTGACGCCTGGCATAATTTCGACAAAAATACGATATTAAATTTAATAAAAAGTATGCCAAATAGATTATTTGATGTAATAAGTAATAAAGGTGGCGTAATTAATTATTAAACTTTAGCTTTGTTTGATTTTATTTCGTCATTTTATCAAATTCTTTGCTTGCGTTTATAGTTATGCTCCGGCAGAATTTGAGCAAAGTAAAGATAACGGTACTTACTCTGATTAGTTGTTGTTAATTTTTTGTTTATGCAACTTCTTCTTTCTAAACTCTAAAATATTTAGAATAATAACGGTGTTTTACATTGTAAATAATAAAAATATGAGCATATTTTAACTGCGTTTATAGTTATGCTCCGCTCTGTATCACAAAATTTAAAGTTATTAAAAATATATGTTAAAATTTAAGTTCGACGTCTAACAATTTTATTTGAAATGTTTCTTAATTGTTTTTTTCCATCTAAAAATTCTAAAAAATTAAAAATTGAGGTTACAAGAAAGTTACAAAAACTTTTTTGTATTTACAAATTCCATTTCAATTCCATCTACAAAAATATTCTATAAAAGATGTTTAATTTTAACATACAAACAGAATTTTTTATTTTTTTTTTTTTTCTACTTAAAAGTCAAAAATATGTGATTATTTTTGTACAAATTTTATCAAATGTTACTGCGAATCAAAACTTTGGTAGCTCATACATAAATATAAGTTCATTCCATTTCCTATAGGACGCTCATACATTATGATGTCCTATATCGATAATTGTATAAAAACTCGTTTAAAAAATTAAAGTTACGACTTCTTCAATATCGAAACGTATCACTGTTTGTTCTGTTGCATATTCTAGTTTCCGAATTAATACACTAATAATAGTTTGTAAGTGTGTAAGAAAATACTATTAAAAAGAAATGTTGTTAAAAGAAATTTTGTTTAACAACTGACACATCAGTAAACAGAAAAAAACAAATGATTAATAAGTTAAAAATAAATGTTAAAATTTTACTTACTAATTCCGTTAAAAGTAACTGATTTATTAATTTATTTAAAATTGTTTCCGTTTGTTTTGTATACTCACACAGTCTATAGACACATTTTGTGTGAATGATCATATGTGTGTATGGCTGAGTGTTTAAGCAGTTCTTGTAATTTGAATTTAAAAATTTTTGTATATAAAAAAAAACAATTAAATTAAAAAAAATGTAAATTTTTTATTTTTTGAAATAGACACCAAACAAAATTTGTAATAACTGTAATATCTGTAACTGAAATAAATAAACCACAAATTTCCGTTTTGTGGGTAAATTTTTTTAAGTTTCAAACAAATGAAAAAAATAAATGAACCTAAAATAAAATTGGTAAATGACAGTAAATCATATTAAACAAATGTATAAAAAAGTTAAAATAAATATTTCTTTGAAAAATATATGTATGTTCCTTTATTTTTAACTAAACTGAAAACTTTTTTTAAACTACAAATTTTGAGTGCACTCTTTGTAAATATCAGCTCGATAGTGTGCATTTTGGTTAAGGCGTAAACATTAGTCCATCAGTTAGATCTCGATTATACAGGGTGGCGCAAAAATAACCTTCCGATGTTTTTTGGCTGTAATTAAAAAAAAAAATGAAAAACTTTGATTCTTCTTGTGGATTATTTTTATTTGGTCTTTTAATTTTTTTTTGCATCAAGTCGAGAATATTATGTCATGTAAATAGCCGCCGCCACAGTTGATTGTCATTTGAGACCTTTTTAGGGCATTTTCCATCACTTTGGCCAAAACTTCCGGCAATAGGTTCTCACATTCTTGACGGATATTGTCTTTAAGAGCTGCAAGAGTCTGAGGCTTGTTGACATAAACCCCCACAAAAAGAAGTCTGTAGCAGTCAAAACAGGCGATCTTGATGGCCAGTGCAAATCGCCAAAACGGGAGATTAGGCGCCCGGGAAATGCATCCTTCAGCATATCGGTCCTGTTGGAACCACATGTTTTCCAATCCCAATTCATCAAGTTGCGACAAAAAGAACTCGTTGATCATTGCTCTGTAGCGCTCACCATTCACAGTAACCGTTTGGCCCGGGACGTCTTCGAAGAAAAAAGGTCCGATGACTCCTCCAGCGAAAACAGCACACCATACAGTGACTTTTTAATGGTGTAATGGCTCTTCGTTGGTTACACGCGGATTTTCAGTGCCCCAGAAGCGTAAATTTTGCTTATTTACATACCCGCTAAGATGGAAATGGGCCTCATCACTCATGATTATTTTTGATGAAAAATCATCTTCATTATTGCTCAAATAAATAGTCACCAATATTCCGCGTTCTGGAGCAGTGTAGCGTAACATTGTTTATTAACGTGTATTTCGCATGTGTCTACTACACAAATGTCAAAACAGAACTGACATTAGGGGCCAATCGCAAAATTTATAGCATTTTCTGATAGGAGGATTACTTTTGCGCCACCTTGTATATATCAAACAACGAAAATTTCACGAATGAGCAATAAAATTTAAGTAATTTTTCAAAAATGCTGCAAAAAAATAATGTGTATGAACTAAGCCAAAGAAGAACATAGATGTTTTTTGCCCGGAAACTTATTTCATCTTATCATCTTATCTCAGTGATAGAAGTCAGTATGTTTCTATTGGTAGTAGGTTTTCGGGTGTTTTACCGGTTAAAAGTGGGGTGCCTCAAGGATCAGTCCTTGCGCCTTTACTTTTTAATATGTACATCAATGATATTTTCACGGATTTTAATATGACGTCATGTTTACCATTTGCTTACGCAGATGATTTAATGTTTTTATTTAGTGGTGAGAGACAGTTTGAGGATGTTTTGCAACAAATGATAAATTTTTGCATTTCCAATTTATCAAACTGGATGGTGCGTAATCGACTTTGTATTAATGCTCTTAAAACAAAGGCTATGTTTTTTGGTTCTTCTATTCCAAACTTAGATATTATTATTCATGGTACGAGAGTTGAATTTGTGGACCAAATGTACTGTCTGGGCTTATGGTTAGATAATAAATTAAAATTTGAAAGACATATTAATTTTGTTACTTCTAGAGTTAATTATTCGTTACGTAGACTTTATAACGTCAACTTATGCTTACCAATGCATATCAAAGTTATGATTATTCATTCATTGGTTATGCCTATTTTTTTATATGGTATTGAAGTATATACTGGCACACTTGGGCGTCATATGAAGAAACTTTTAATACTGTTCAATAGAGTTATGCGATATCTATACTGCTTAAGACTTCGAAATCATGTATCAACGTATGTTGCGAAGTTTTTGGGCTGTTCATTTGATAACTATGTGAAAATAAGGCTTTTGCTTTGCTTTTACAATATGTTTAAAAGGGGAACTATTGAATATTTGCTTTCATTTTTTTCATTTAGTCGATCTACACGTAATTGTCAAATTTTGATTCCTAAGCTAACATCCCTAGTGGAAAGATCTTTTCATGTAAGAGTTGCACGAATTTTCAATAAATTACCAGAAAATCTAAAATCCTTCGAGTTTTCTAGTTCTACTTACAAACATAAATTTTTGAAGCACATTCAGCGGAATGAGATGTAAGTTTATTTCTTGGACTCCTTTATTATGGCTTAGACCACATATGTTATTGAGATTGTTTATATTATTGTTCAAATTTCTACCCGGTACCCTTTAGCTTTTTATACATTTAAATCATTTAAATTATTTCAATTGCCATTTTATTTTGGATTTAAAATTATTTTTTTTATCTACTTAATATATTTTTAGATATTTATTATATATGTATATTCTTCTAATTGTTTGTTAAGTAGTATGTTTGAGTTGTATTTTTAAACCATATATGGCCCTCTGGGCTCGGTTTTTGTGTAACATTGATTAAATAAATAAATAAATAAATAAATAAATAAAATGATATAGATTCCGTGTAGGAATTTGTTTAAAATCGCTTTGTTTTGGTAATATTATTTTAGCTCAATACATTCGAGCAGAGATAGCACTTTTCAATGGTCGGACCGATTTTAAATATTTTTAATATGGTTCGTCCAGAACGAAATATTAACTTATGCAGCAAATTTTTTCTAATTATTTTCAGATTTGTCTAGGATCGTTCATTTTTCATGGACAGACGGACGGACATCGCTAACTCAGCAAAAGATTCTGAGTTGATTGGTATACTATTATAAGGTTGTTCTACGTTCATTTAACTTTAAAACATTTAAGCTCAGATAGGCCTTTTCGTGGCAACTGCGACAAAACATATACCTATTTTCAACAGGGTTTCTAGATGGAGTAGTACGAACTCACATTTGGGCAAAAAAGTTTCATCAATATGGTGACAAATGTTTGAAATATATTGTAAAGCTTTTTCACTGATTGTGTTTAAGAAATTTCAACCTGTAGTTTTATTATAACAACCACATAGACCCCAACTAAATTTTAGCTTTTATAAAGACAACAAGTACTAGAAAAGCCAAGGACTTTAAAAATATAATATCAAAATAGATATTTATATTGTTATATATATTTCAAAAGGCCTTGGTTTTTCTAGTACTTGTTGTCTTTATAAAAGCTATAATTTAGTTGTGGGCTTTGTGGCGGTGCTAGCAATTTCATGGTGGTAGCTACCAAGCTAGCCTTTTGGTTAGCGAAACAGCATTTTGTTCATCCTGATCTTGATCTTGAGCAAACCATCAGCACGAGACATTAGGCGATCCTTATAACGTATGGGCTTCAAAGAATTAAGAGCCAACATTACAATTCTTACACTAGAAATTCCTTATAATCGATTCTGAAATAATAAATAAGTTCAATTATTCCAGTTTTAAGAGCAAGTCTTGATAAATTCTCGCTAAGATTTTTGGATGAAACTTTAATGACTTTACCCATTTATGCCTTAAATATTATTTTTAACTTAGTTTCATCTATTTCAACAAAAATCTATTAATATAAAATTTCTTTTTCTTTACAGGTAAGTTTTTTAATCTTCATGATGATTTAAAATATAATGTAAGTTACATATATAAATAAATAATTCTCTTTGCTGCAATCAAATTTAAGCGACACACAAAATCGTATTTTATGTAAACATTTTATATTATAAACTTGTGGAAATTATGTGTAATATAAAATTAAAATTTTAATGATAAACAGAAGGTCATTAACCCTTATTATTGCACTGCATTCATTAGATAACCTATAAAGTTTTATTGAATCGATTATAATAACTGAAGATAATTTAAAAGTATGTAATTGCTTACCTGTATATGTAAATCTTATACAGGTGTAAGCATTTATGTAAATGCAATATTTACAATACAATTTGTTTAAAGCTACACTCATAAAAATATGTCTGTACAAATAACAGACAAAAGCTACTAAAATTTAGTTCAAAAGGGCCCTGAAGTAAACTCTGCTAAAATTAGCAGAACCGGTTTGCTAGTTATTAATAAAATAAAAACAGCAAAGAAAGCTCTATTAAATTTTAGTAAAATTACAGTCAAAGTAAAATTAAGTTGGTTGTTATCGCAGCTAAGCGTAAGTAAAAAAAAATAGCGCTTAGTACTTGTGAAAAACTATATTATTATAAATAAGCTGATAATTTATATTATGGCAGCGCTATTTTTTTATTCTAAGACAAATATTTAAAGCAATATGATGCTTCTTTATGGCTTATAGTTGAACAAAATTTAGCAAAATATTAGGTTAAAATTAGCAAAAAAAAACAGTGTAAAAACATTTGTACTCGTACCTTAATTTCCCCCCAAAAAAATAGAAAAAATAATTTGTTAAAGTTCCAATATGAACTAAGTATCAATTCTAAAACCTCATAAAACTAAAAAGTTGGATAACTACTCACAGAAAAAAATTTGGTCAATTTCCAACTGAAATCCTGTTTCTACAACTGTAATTGATTGGTACAATTGAATATTGGTTTCCACAACTAAATTTGGTCAATGCAAGTGAATTTTAATTTCATTACCGAAAATATTCAGCAATTATACATGAATTTGGTTGTGCTAATTGAATTTATTTGTTGTCGCAACCAAAATACTCTTTTTCAATTCGGTTGGTAATTTATTTTTCTGTGTGTAACGAATTTACTAATTTTTTTCTATGAGGGTATACATTAAAATCCAAATATGAACTTAAAATTAATTCTAAAACTTACAATTTTTTTTTCTAACGATTTTACTAATTTATCTATTAGTTTTTTCTATGAGTGTATACATTAGGGAAAAAACTATTTAAATTTTTTTATTCTGTGAAAATGAATTTCAGCAAAAAATCTACTGAAATATATTTGCTGCTAAAACTCACTTTATAATGGTTTGATGTGTAATGATTTTTTTTTTATTTTAATAATTGTAAACAATTTTAAAATTGAATACCAGCCTAATAAACGCATGCACATACTTACACATACATATATATACATTCACATTAATACTAACAAACCTATAATAAATTTGGTGCATTAAAAGCAAGTGAACTATGAAAACAAAGAACAAAAGTTTATGGTGATTTAGTTTTTGTATGTGTTTTTCTGTTAAGCTTTATAAAAATAAAACCATATACAACATGCATGCATGCAAGCAAGCGAGCGAGCGGGAACCTACATATATACTAAACTAACCCATACATGCATTTTACTATAATGCTATTGTCAGTGTTTAAAATATGTTGGGTTTCGAATATTGTATGTAGTACGTAGGTATATATGAAATAGGCCTAGAATCCTTTTTTTTTTCTTTTCAAAATCTACAAAGGTACAAAGTGCTGCATCTATTTTTCGTGCAATTAAATCGATATTACGCGAGAACCTGCCTAATTGCGGATGACACGAAATTGTTTACAACACCACAACAACATGGCATACAGCAAAAACAATAGAACGACAACGACGTCGGCTACAATATAATACATAATACAGTAAAATCCAACAAAATAACAACAGGCAACATCAACACATACATTAACAAATAGAATAATCAACAAACAACAAGGAAGCACAACAATACAATATCGGAATACAATTTTCCAAATCTCTGGATATTTAGGTATGGGTACACTCGTGTGTATACTTAAATGTATGTGCAGTTTGAATCTAAATCTAACATTTTAGAATACATAAACAAATCAGAGCTTAAAAGGTATTTGTTGCTTAACAAAATATCTAAATAGGAAATTAATTTGATAAAACAGTTTAAAATAATTAATTTTTTTTTAATGACATATTTTACTTAAATGAATAAAACATTAAAAAATGGTAAAATGCAGCCGCATTAAAGGAGTATTTGAGAATTTTACCAATGTGGCGTATGAGTTATATGAATGCTATTAATTTTTATTACTCATACGTACTATGAGTAATATTATGAATTTTTTAATACATATTACTTATACGTGAAATTGAAAGATATCTTCATTACCATTTGCCATTTTTGATGTACAGTGAACTCGCAAGGCAATTTACGTTTTCGAGTTTGTTCACGTTATCGAATGCCAAAATATGGAAAAAACAACAGAATCAGAAATGTTATTTTAATAAAAAACAAGTAAAACAGGGCTAAATTCGGCTGTGCCGAATCTTTGAATACCCTCCACCATAGGGGCTGAAGATGATATACGTATATACTAAATTTTGCATGAACTGTAATATGAATATGTTTTGTCAATTTATGTAACGAACTTTTGTTATTTAGTTTTAGCAATGTTATTTACAGAGGTCTGCTCTGTTAGCGACTTTAACATTATTCATTTTTACGTTAACTTAGTTATCATAGTATGTTAGACAATAAATGTAATCGAACAATAAGAAGACTTAATAACATTTTTACTTACTTAACAGAAAAAAAAATAGATACAGAAAAATTGTACAAATTTGTATGGAAAATTTAGAGGTACCTTCACATTTTCACTCATAACTTTTGAACCGCTTGACCGATTTTGCTCATTTTAAATACCAAACTGCTCGAGAGGATGTTCAATAATCATAATCATACATAATAAAATAGGCACCCCCACTTGCGTCTCCGCGTCGTGATCGCCATTTCAACAGACAGACAGACAGACATACGGACATCGCTAAATCGACTTAAAATTGCATAAGGATCACGAATATATATACTTTATGGGGTCTTAAACCTATATTTCGACATATTACAAACGGAATGACAAACTGATATATACCCTCACCATATATGGTGGAGGGTATAAAAATGTTAAACACGTATTACAAAACAAATATTTTATTAATTTTTAATAACAAAAAATATATATGCAATATTTTCACTTCACTTTGCATGTGATAAACAAAAAAGTTATGGTAAATATCAAAAAAAAAATACACAAAAAATTAACCAAAACTAATAAAAACCTTTTTTTTATTCATAAGGTAAAACAAATGTTAGAGGAAAAAATCGGTCATCTTTTTTTGGTCGACCATCTCATTTGCAGCCCATATTAAAACCTTGTCGAAAGCTTCTACAGCTTCCTTTGGGTTTATTTAAATTTGAGGCTGGTAATTAAAACCACGATCACTCTGTTGTATATGTTGGTGAATTTCAAAAGCTTTTTCTTTTTTCGCTTACTGGCAATTTTTTTTTTTGTTTCGCATGCTAAGGAACCATTTATAAAGAGTTTTTACCATTTTGAGAAGTTCAGAAGCATGTAATGTTTTCCACTTTCCGGTACCATATTTACAGGATTTGTTAATTACCAATTTTTCTTTTTAATGATTTATCATCACCATATTTTCTTGTCAAACCACTGACGCTATAACCTTTTTGCAATAATCCAATAATATAAACTTTATCTTTTGAAGATAACACTTTATGTTTTTTTGATAACGTATTTCACTTTCACTAATAAAAATTTTTAATCACTTCCAACATTTACGTAGCAATGTCAAAGAACAACTAATAGGTCAAAGCATATATACACGGCTACAAGTAAGAAAAATAACGTTGTTACATAATCAAACAAGTGAACTCTTAATTCGGATATTTCCAAATTTAAACTTAACAGTTTAAAAAGTAACTATTAATAAAATAAAGTGTTCACATTTTAGAGCTTTCACATTTTGTTCACGTTCTGGAACGGTCTGTGTAAAAATAAATTTGTTCACGTTTCTGAGACGTTCACCTTTTCGAGTGTTCACGTTTTCGCGAGTTCACTGTAATTTGATTATTTGTTTGAGAAAACAAAATTAACCCTCTAAACTAGCGGTTCCCACTAACTTTTCCTTCACGGACCCATTGCTGAATTTCTACTGGCTGACGGACCCCCAAGTCTTTAATTTTTTATATTTATATAAAAATATATAAATCCGAAGATTAAAAATATGGAAATAAGTTTTAATATACAATTTACAGAATTTAAGATAATAATAATTTGTGGTAAAATCTTTCAATTAAGTTAGAAGCTGTTCTATGAAAAAACTTATAAGAATCTGTGATTTTTAATAGAAAAAAATTATTCTTAAACGTACTTATACACTGCTGATTTTTTTAGAAAAAATAATGTATATTCAATTAAACAAAAAATAAGTAATAAGAATTTGCATACCCTTATACATTTACCTGACTTTTATCAGAGTTTCTTTTTAAGCTTTACTTAGTTCTTATTTCATTCAAAAGTTATGAAAATCTCGCTATATTCATTATTTTTGTGGAATTTTTTAAATACAATTATAGCAACTGATATTGGAATATTATTTCTTATTATCTCCTTATTCTTAAAGAATTTACACAAACTCTTCGCTGACCCCTCTTAATGCAACTACGGGCCCTCATGGGTTCAGCACAAAAAATAATTAATAAATTATGCTACATTTTTTTTTTCATTGTCTTAAAGGTAAATTATCCTGCTGCCAAAATAAAAATGCAGTATAAAAATTTAATATATTTTTTTTGCCTTTACTTCAGAAGATGTGGTTCAAATTTCGCTTTGCAGAAAATGCGAAATTGTTCCCAAAACCTACCTCTACTTCAATATATTTGTATATTGTTCATACGTCGCGATATTAATACAAATTTCATTTAAAAAGTGTATCTATTAATTTTCAAGATAGAACAATGAACTTTAAAGACATCCTGATAGAGTCCTTCCACCAATATTACATTTGTTTATAAAATATTCTATTTTAATATTTAAAAGGGAACTAATTGTGGTATATAATATATACGCCCAAAAAATTAACCAGAATTTAGAAAAATGAAGTTATTTGGGGGAAAAATTAAAATAAAAACGGCGCCAAGGACACTTTTTACCAAAATAAATGATGACAAAGTCAGATCTTTTCTTAGTTAATAAAGAGTTCTCCTCGAGAGAGCTACAAAAAGGGAAGCCCTAAGTGGCACACGGCATCTGTGGCTAAGGAACACCAGGGGTCCTTTGTCTTCTTAAATTAACTTATTTAAGGAAATTGTTGCAAAAATATTGAAAAATGGAAAAAGGTCATAAGTTTATTTAGTGGCATTTTTAGCTTAAATAATTTAAATGTTTTCCCACAAAAACTAAATTTTTCCTCGATTTAAGGAAAATTTACTCAACTTTTTATTAATTTTTCTGAAGAAATTTTTAGAAAAAAAATCCTATACCTAAGTTTAATATTTCCCAAAAATCAGAAAACTTTTACTTAAAAAAATATATTTTATTAAAATTTGTAAAATTTATCTGAACTAAGTTGCATGAAAATTTTTCCTAAAAATAGTTCATCAGTATCTAAAACCAAAAAAATTTTAATTATTACATAGGAAAAAAATTTTAAACTAATTTCTAGAAAAAAATTCTTGGAAATTAGAAAGTAGTAGACTTAAATTAAATTTTACTACTCACGAAAAAAAAATTACATACATTAAGTTCAAGTATTTTCTCATTTTTTGAATGAACTAAATGGGAGGAAATTATATTCTTATTTTGGTGTTTTTTTAATTAATCTTAGTTTTAGTTTGTCTTAAAAATTAATAAAATTTTAATTAATATACTTGTTTTTTTAACTAAAATCAAGAAATATTACTTAGGAAATATATGAACTATTTCTTAGTATATAAATTATTTTGTTTAAATCAAATATGACTTAAATTTTGGTAAATTTTTAAGCTATTTAAAAAAAATGGATTAATTTTTAGTTCATGTCTTCCTTTTATTTTTAAGTGTAGACTGACAAAAAAATACTCAACATGGGGCCTCAAATGCTAAGGAACACTCATAATAATACATGACTAAAATTATGAAATTAAACTCAAAACAACAAAATTGTTCGTAGAATAAAACAAATTTCGTTAATTTTACGAAAGTGTTTCTGCAAATATACAAAATTATTATACAAAATATTAATACAGTCATATTCCTTTACTGCACCCGGAAAAATTGTAAAATTTTTAATTTTTTCCCGGGCCCATAATCACAAATCCATATATTAAACCTGATCGTTGGGTGATTCCGGGTACATGTCTTTTGACCTGCAAACTCACTAACCGTTTAACTTCTAATCACCCTATTGGAAAGTGTGGCCATTTTTACAAATGTTATCGTATGTCAGTTAGATTTTGATATTCGTAAAGTAGACAGTTGCAAAAGTTATAGTAAATTAAAATAAATCGCTATTCGCCACAAGAACGTGCAAACGACAAGGGGTGAACGAGGCTCCCTGTTCAAGAAATAAAAAGCACTTTTATTTATTAAATAAATATTTTAAATATTTGTTGCGAGTAATTAGCCATAACATTTAAATTTATCAATGGTTTTCTTAAAATATGTTTCGTTTTTTAGGGCAAAGATGCAGGTTGTAATATTGTTCTAATATAAGCTATTCACAATTAAAATAGATTATTAAAGCTCTGTCTGTGTACAGAAACACATGCATAAATACAATACGCTTTGACCGTGTTTGTATTGATTACACAGTTGCCAGATTAATTACCTGCTGCAAAACTTGGACGAATTCTCTGTTCCAATAACATTTTTGATTACAAAAGCATACTTTTTAGAAATGTTTTATTGATTTTTCTTATTCCTATTTTTTATACATACAAAATGTATTTGGAAGTTTACGTCTTGTCTTGGATCTCATACAATACAGGTTGGTTGAAAAGATCCTGCGCTCACCAAGATATGGCACTGCTAGCTCCAAACCTTTTTTTCTTAAGTTGGTATAACTGTCCTGAGAACACATGCAATGTTGCAAGTCATTCTGTGAATTCTTTCTTTGTTTGCAGTCATTAGATTCTTTGTTTTGAAAGGTTTAAAAGCAAAGGAAATTTATGAACAATTGTTAGAAGTGTATAAGGAGTCCTCACCTTCAAAACGCACCGTTGAATTTTGGGCTGGTGAATTTAAACGTGGTCGTACCAGCCTTAAAGACGATCCACTCGAAGGACGACCAAAAACTGCAACCACAGCAGAAACCATTGAGTAGGTACATAATATGGTAAGTAAAGATCCAAGTTTGACTAAGCGCGAAATTGCTAATGACATAGGCATCTCAGACGAACGAGTACTCCATATTTTACATGAAGAATTACGTATGAAAAAACTGTTTGGAAAGTTAGTGCCGCACACATTAACAATTCAACAAAAACTGGATCGAAAACAAATTTCTCAGCGTAATTTGGAGCGTTTTAATCCGAATAAAACCGCCTTCTTGCGTCGTTTTATAACTATGGATGAGACTTCGATCTACCACCATGATCCTAAATTGAAACAAGAACGTTTACGGTGGACTGAAGCTGGTTGTTCAGCTCCAAAGCAGGTGAAGTCACAACGATCAGCAAAGAAGGTTATGGCATCAGTTTTTTGGGATGCAAAGGAATTTTGTTGATTGATTATCTTCAGAAAGGAAAAACAATCAACACTGAATATTATTGCAGCCTTTTGGATCAGCTGGATGAAAAATTCGTGAGAAAAGACCTGGTTAAAAGAAGAAAAAAATCATTTTTCATCAAGACAATGCACCTGCTCACAAAAGTGTTTTGACGATGAATTAAATTTGAATTAAAGTACGAATTGCTTGAACATCCACCGTATTCACCAGATTTGGCTCCCAGTGACTACTATCTCTTCAGAAATCTCAAACAATTCCTTCGTGGAAAGCATTTTTCGTCGAATGAAGAGGCCATAGCAGCCCTAGACGGTTGGTTTGCAGAGCTTCCGGAAAACCATTATAAGGATGGGATAAAATTATTGGAAGATTATTGGAACAAGTGTATTGAGCTTCTAGGAGATTATATTGAATAAAAAAATATATTTCGTAACAAAAACAGTATTCTTTCATTTCGAGTGCAGGAACTTTTCAACCAACCTGTATATTAACAAAATTTTCAGACATAGTAGTAATTTTTTTTTTATTTTCATTTGAATTCAGTGATAAAGAAATATTGTTAAAATTCAAAAACATGTAGTCTTTTTATTGTTTTAAATCAATTTCTAACTTTTACAGCTAAAATCGTCTTTCGGTCTTTACTAAAAATCAAAAATATGGCAACTCGTAAGGAAAGTATTACAAGCTAAGTACTACGATTTTTATGAAACTTCAATATGTGCTAGACAGAAAAATATTTTTAGATTGAACTAGGCATTTGGGTAACCTCGGGAATTAAAAAGTCGAAAAAAAAATTTAAAAAATTACTCCCAGCACACAGAAAAAATTTTTTAATAAATTTAAATTATTTTTCATTAAACTTTACAGAAAAAAACTGCATTGATTTAATGCAGAGAAACCATACACTCAGAAAAAAAGGTAGTAGAAAAAAATTGTAAACGGGTTTCAATCCTTTCTATTTTTGTACTGATTTTTAGTAAAAAAAATTATTATTTAGCAAATCTTTTTGCTATTCACATTTTACAAATTACAGAATTTTTACAGAATATATAAAAATTGTTGTTGCTATCTTCAGAAATCATTTAACAAATTTTTGAAAACCCAAAATCGATAAAAAAAAAAAATTAGTTGGAAATTTTGTACTAATATTTAGTAAATTTTTTTTGCGAATTTTAGCAAACAGATTTTAAATTTCACTTTACAAAAAGTTTACTAAATTTAAGTAGCAGCTACTAATTTTGTCTACTAATTTTATTGTACTACCGCTGGGCTTAAATTAGAAAAATTTCCCATAATAACAGCAAAATTTTCAGTTGCCATTACAGACTTTTTTTGGTGAAAGTAGGATAAAGTAGTTACACGTTTTTTCTTAATTGAAAGAAAACAACTTGGTTTTTGTTTTATTAAAATAGTAGTTTTTACCAGTTTTTGCCAGTTGTTTCAAAATTTTTGTAGTCAAAAATTTTCAGTTATTTTTACGACATTGTTAGTTATTTTTACTACATTTGTTAGTTGTTTCTTTAACAGTTCAAAATAGTTGTATTTTATATTATGGTGAGCAAAAAAATCGTGCTTGTTATTCATAGATTTATTTGCTCTATTACATATCTAAATTTTATACAAAGTTAAGTGTGCAGCTTGGAGTACTTCCCTTTGCAATTGTTAAAGTCTAACTGTGAATGTAATTGGTTATGTATGTGTTATTGCTTTGCTAACTATTTATGTAGTAAAATGCGATTCTAACAAAACGGTCGGTCGTTAGTTATATTTACCCCGTTTTGTTGTTTATTGGCGTAACTCTTAGAATAGACAGAAACTTTTTTTATCTACGAATGTTTTATGTGTGTATATAAAATTGTTTACTTTACTCCCTGCTTTTGTTTCGTTATTGTTTTGAGAACAAAAATTTCACTTGTATTATTGTCTTTGTTTCGCGATTGTTGCATGCATGCAACCTTTTGTTATTACATATTTAATTTTTTGTTTTGTTTTGTTTAGTTTTTTGTTTTCGATTTTTCATTTTTCTACCAGATGTAGCAAATGTTTAAATGTAATTGATTTATAAGTAAACTAAACTAAACCATACTCAAACTAACATACATACACTCACTCAATATGTATTGAACTTTGTTTATTCGTTGTTTTTTTTTTCGAAACATTTTCTAAATAAGCAATATGTTTTTTTTTTTTCTCTCTCTTGTACTATGTATTATACATTTGAGGTTGTGTATTGCATAAATATTTTATATAAAAATATTATGCAATTACATGCATATTTGAAAAAATAAACAAGCAAAGAAAAAAACAAAACGAAACAAAACAAAACAAAACAAAAATATAAAACGAAAATAAACAAGTAAAATTATTAGATTCGGTTGTAATGAATTTAATATAATCTAAACTTTTTAAAGCCATTGTTTTACGATGAAATTATTACTACATGATTAAATTTTTAAACGTATGAGTAATATGAATTTCACAATAAATAAAAGTTCATCATACGCATCAAATTCTTACTAAATGGTAGAGTTTCGAAAGAGTTATTTTAAGTTGAGCTCAAAATAACTCAAAACTGACATCAGCCTTAAAATTGTTTATAAATTTCATAAATTTCACAATTAAAAAGTTCCTTGTTAAAAGGCAGAATTTCGAAAGAATTATTTGAATTTAAGCTCAAAAAAACACAAAATTGAATCCAGCTTTAAAAATGTTTTTATTTATAATACCATTCTCTGGTTTGGATTTTATCGAAATTTTTGCAAATTTTTTTCGAACAACTTGATAAGACCCTGTGGCCATATCGAAATAAAAACGAAAGCCTTTAAGTCAGAGTATGTATAAAGTCTTAGTATTATTCACTGAAATTTCACCTTATTACAGGTGT
The DNA here is from genome assembly GCA_949748255.1 of Eustalomyia histrio. NCBI lineage: Eukaryota > Metazoa > Arthropoda > Insecta > Diptera > Anthomyiidae > Eustalomyia > Eustalomyia histrio. Next base: position 21,815,060 of record OX456525.1, read on the forward strand.
GTAATTTTGAGACATGATTTGATAAATTTTAATAAAAAAAAACTATGTACAAAATTAATTTTTTGTTTTATAGTTTTTTTTTTTTAACACTTATATGTATGAAAATTTATTTTTAGTCTGAATCGTGATCATTGAAATTTTTTTTTCAACTGAAAAAATGTTTTTATTTTTATTAAGTAATCACGGAGAATACACAGAAAAAGTCACTAGACAGAAGATAAATTGAATGCATTTTCTGGTCCGATACCACCTTCATCAACATTCTTCGTACCTTTGAAAGTGCTAATTATAAATATCTCTATTTAACTCACATATCAAAAGAAAAAGCTATTCATGCAAACATACAGTTGATGTTATTATTATTGAGTTTCGATAAAATTTAATCACTATTTTTGTGTTTTTTACATTATTCTTTTATTACCGTACGTCCAAACCAGCAAGTAGGTAATATTAAAGACAAGTGTTTAAATTGTTTTTACATATGTTCAAACTCAAGGGCACGAAGAATGTTGATGAAGATCGTAGCGGACCAGAAAATTCATTCCATTTAGCTTCTGCCTAATAACCTTTTCTGTGTATTCTCCATGATTTCTAAATAAAAATAAAAAAATTTTTTCATTTGAAAAACATTTTTCTATGATCTCGATCCAGACTAAAAATACATTTTCATACATATACAAAATGTTTAGCAACATTAATAAAATCGCTAAAATTAGTAATGTTTTTATAAATATTTACACAAAAACAAAAAAAAATCATAATTAGAATTTTCTGTAACCAACAATGTTGTTGCTTTATTATTTCTCTATTCTAATTTATATACTATTTGCCCTTTTCGAGGTACTCGCATTTATTCTGGTTGTTTAGTAAAACTCTAAACTTTAAGATGTAAAATAAAAACACCAAAATCCATAATTTAAAATGTATAAAATAAAAAAATTGCCAAAATTTAAAAAATTGCTGGAAATTAAAAAATTTGCAAAAATTTAAAAAATCTATAAATTTAAATAAAAACAATTTAAAACAAAATTTAAAGGAATAACCTTTAATTTAAAAATCATTAAAATTGAAAACAAATACTGAAATAAAAATTAAAAAGAAGGAAAATATTTCTAAAATCAAACTTACTAAACGCTTTATTTTTGAAAGTATAAAAGAAAAAAATGGCAAAATGGAAAAAAATATAGAATTTTCGAAAATCGCCAAAATTGTAAAATCACTATAAAAAAAAACAATTAAAATTGAAAAAATATATAATTCAAACAAAATCTTGAAAATTAAAAGTAAGAAGTAGAAAAAATCGCCAAAATTAAAAAAATCCCAAAATGAAACAATCCCCAAAATTAAAAAAATTTAAAAAGTGGACAAATTTAAAAAATCATTAAGTTTGAAGAAAAAAACATCTGAAAGCATCGCAGATAGGGAAGGACTTTTATTAGCAATACAGCCGTATCTCGTAAATCAAATAAAATAATTTAAAATGTATAACGACTTTGGCCGAAGGACAGTTTGGCAGCAGAGGTCAAACACCACCCCAAGGGACCTAAATTACAACTTAATTTGTTTGATTTTTGGATTGCGTTAATCTCAAAAATTAAACATCTCATTTCATCTCGAATGTTCTCCTTTAACTCTTACAAAGCTGAAAACTTTTTTGCGTACACCAAGGACTTCAAGTATCTCTAGAGGAAGAATTCCGTGACAGTAAAATTCGGATATCTGGCCGGCTAATCCATATCACCGAATCGCGAGATTACACTCGCTGGGAAGTCATTCTTTAAAATACCCATTATGTAGGGTGCGGTATGACAAGTGGCCCCGTTCTGCTGCAACCACATATCCTCCAAATCTAGATTGTCAACTTCCAGTCAGAATGGCTCTATAACAGTTGCCGTTCACCGTAATAGCCTTCATGTCGGCTTTTTTTAAAATATAAGGATAAATCACCTTTTTCGACCTAACTGTACTGGTGCTTCATGAACCGTAAATTGATCGTCGTCGCTCATGATAATTTTTCAACTTCAACATTGTCAATTGTTGCGAGTTTTTGAGACATTTTTCAATGGGGTGATACTTATTGGCCAACCAATCCATTTGAAATTTAATTTTTCCTTTATAAATTTATTATTTAATTCGAAAATCTGCTTTTTATATTTCGAATTTCGAAGATCGTCAGTGAATAAGTGGATTGACAAATTAAACATATATTGAAAACATGATTAACATGATTGGCTGCAATCATACTGTGGTTACAAAAATTCTGACTATGAAAAAAATATATTAATTATGCAACTATAAAATGCTGAAAACAATCAATGAATAAATATAAATCAAATAAAATATGACTTTGACAGTCATAATACTGTCTTGTTTTCACAAAAAAAATGTATCAGTTTGGTCTCTCATGTAAAAATTATAATATATAAATATTTTCACCTGAGGGATTTTATTTTCAAAAATGCCTTATACATTGAATATATTCATTGTCAAAAAGATTTTATATAAATTATTCAGTTTAATTTCTTCGACCTTTTTAATATAAATTCCAGGTAATAAGTAGTCAAGCTCAAGGTATATTTTATACAAAATTATTATTATTTTCTTTTTTTTTAATTTCTTTAAAATTGAAAGAACAAAAAAATCCCTGAAGAAGCTATTCATTGAGATAGCGAAATATTGGATAAAAAATAAATAATTTTGTATAAAATAGACCTTGAGCTTGACTACTTATTACCTGGATTTTATATAAAGATTTAACATTTTTTAATTCTTTTAGTAAAAACAATAATATTTTTTTTTTTTTTAATTTGTTTATTAATTAATTTCTTGTAAAATATCGAGAAGTACACATAATATTAATAGGGAAATGTCTGTAGACCCAAGAGTTGTTTTGTACAAAAAGGTTTCTTATACAAAATACTAGATTTTTAGAAAATTTTCTGATAGAAATATTTTAAGATTCTCTGGACTTTTCCTTAAAGTAAAACTCCCAGATTCTGCAAACTGTTTCTTAGATAAAAATTCATATATTAAAATAACTAAAAAATTCTTACAATGTAAGGCCTCTTCATTATGAAAAATACTTAGATTCTGCAATCCTTTTCTAATAGAGGTATTGTTGGATTCTAAAGACTTTTTCCAAAAGAAAAATTCTCACACTTTAAGGATTATCTAAAATAAAATCTTAAAAATGTCCTTTATTTATATTTGAAAATATCCATAGAATCTATGTTTTTTTATAAAAAAGGTCCTTAGAATTTAAATTTTTCTTCAGCATTTTTCTTTAAATAAAAGTCCATAGAATCAGAGAAGTTTTCTTTTAAAATTCCTTAATATCAATTTTTTTAGGAACAACTTTTCTTAAATTTAAAGAACTTTTTCATAGTTTCGAATCATAATATGAATGTAGGGACCATATGTTGGTAAAATTATGGTTATTTTATTATCATAGTATGCATAACTATATTATAGTACGACTATGGTTGGCACAATCATAATCCCAAAAATATATGATGTTCTTCGAATATGCTTGCCCCAAACATGTTTTTCCCTGTGCGCTACAAAAAGCCTGAATGTAAATGAATGCATACCTCAAAAGAAATTTGATTAGTGTAATTCATAGTCTGTAAAAAATGAGATCTTATTTAAGGGATATCATAATAATTCTCGCATTTTTAGTCTGAAAGGCCAAAGACAAAATTTCACAATAGGCAGAGTTTATATCTCGAAAGGCAATATTTGAACTTTAGATAATATTCATAGAAAAAAAAAACTTAAAATTCAATGTACTTAAAAAAAATATAATTTAATTGGCGGAAAGCGCTTTTTTAAGAACAAAACTAGCAGAACAAATATTTTTTATCAAGAAAAAGCACTTTGAGCCAAAAAATAAGATGTGAAAAACAATTTAAAGCACAAAACTCTTAAGAAGAAGCTATTTTAAAGATAAAAACTGGAAAATAAAATAAAATAAAAATTTTAGTAAAAAAGCAAAACAAGCAAATTTGCCTCCTTACATATTACATATAAATTTTTGATTCCGAGGCTATGTAAATATCCTAAGATTATCAATTTGCAAAATAAGATAATTTTAAAATTATTTATTATGTTCAAATTATTAATTTTTTACAAAGTACTACTCGATTTATTCCAATCACACACTTTTCTAAACAAGAATTATTTTGAAAATCATAGTTCTTTCCTTAGTCATAGTTAAATATCTGCTGAGTGGATACACATTGTTAACATAATAGTGAATACCCTTATTATATGCTACCATTTCATTTTAAATTATGATTTTTAAAATTTCGAACTTACAAAAAATATATACTTTATGTGTAGTACCTACTTGTAAATGTTATAAAATGCATTATACGTTTTATATTATTGTGTTTTTTTTTGGCCATCAGTCATATAAGTCTTTATGTAGGTATATATGTAGGTGTGTGTGTGTGTGTGTGAGTATATGTATGAGTGCATACATTAATGATTTCTCTTTATACTTATCCTTTAAACATATTACAACAACAATAGCAAAAGAAACAAAAACCATACCACAAACCACTGTTACTACGAACATTCATAGTACTATATTACAGGTAATCCTCTATTTGCGTGATTTAATGTAAGCAAAAAAAAAAAACACACTGCATAATTTATATTTGATATTTTATTAAAAAAATCGGCTTTCTCGCTTAGTTTAAAAATTGGAAACTAATATTTTATCACTTTATAATAAAAACGCATTAAAAAAGTTTTACGTAAGTCTAGGGTTACCTGTACTACATATAACCTTCTATATGCAATATTACAAGTACATATTCGTAAAAATGTGTCCGAGTGTTCTACTCTTTCTCTTTAAACTATAGACCCAACAACCAAAAGTCCAAGCGATCGATAAGCAATGAAAAGTGTTGAATATTTCATGTTGTTTTCGGTTTGGCTTGACTACATTTTTTGGTTTTAGCTTTCGATGTTTATATACAAAGTTTCAAACACTCACTCACTACCGCCACTACCACTACTTCCACTACCTTCACTACTACCCCTGATAACTACAGTGAAGCAATATTTGTTGTGTTCCTTTTATATTTTATATATGAATACTTGATTTTTTTTTTTAGTTTTGTATATTTTAACCTGTAGTTTTGGTTATACAAAAAGCAAACAGATATTTAAAAGATTTCATTTGTTTTTTTTTTATTCCAATTTTAAATGAGAACTTGAAAGCTGTAATTCATTACTACTTCTTTTTTTTTTTTTTTGAAAAATATCACAAAATTAAATTTTATGACTTTTCAAAACAATAATAAATTATCTTTTTTCGGTATTTAGGTTTTGAACTCACAATATAATGTTATTCTTTGAAAATTTTTTAATTATATTTTAAAATTGATAAATTTTTAAGCAAATTTTAATTTATTAGTAAAATCCATTTTTAGTAGTGTTTTTATAAGACATGTTCATGTAAAAAAAGTCGTTTACGATGATTTCAATTTTGTCCAGGTTAAGTTCATAAATATTTGTCATTACTTCATTTATGCCCAAGCAAAAAAAAAATATATAGAATTGGATGATACGAGCAGATCTGGTCATGAATAAGAACATATCCCAGCAAAACTTTGGTAATGGGTGCGATATACTGATGCGTTACCTTTTTCATTATTTGCAAGCATAAAGTAATTTGTTACTCATGTAAAGTAATATTTGAAATATTTTTGAAAATCTATTTTTTGATACTTTACTTTGTGTCTTTTTTTGTAAGCAAAAGGGTAATGTATGTATGTTTTGACAACACTAGCGAAAAAAAGAAGCGCAACAATTTATTTAAGTTTAAAGCAATCAAAAGTTATATGCGTCGATGGTTCAGTGGGTAGAGTTCTTGGCTGGTAACCAGAGTTCCCTGGTTCGATTCCCATCATGACCACATTATTTTTAATAACGTTTAAAATACATGTAATATTTTTTTTTTTAATAAAAAATTCCTCTTTTTTGAAAATCTATTTTTAGACACATTACTTTTTCCATTATCGTAACTATATAAGTAACCACTTACATTATCACCTATAAAATAATGGTTATATACCTTACTTTGAGGTTATTCGCCTGTAAATTCATCAGTTAAGTAAGGTGTAAAGTAATCCATGAGCCCCTATGGCTACACATTACTTTACACATTATTTGGTAATGTGTGGCTTTGCTGGGATGTTAAATTGTCTTTATCCAGATTTGTTATCAGATCTTAGTCATCTGAGCCGTTTAAAAGTTTTGTATATAGAACTACACGGTAAAATTGATTAATGATTAATGGTTCCATTTTATAGCTCCGATTTTACCACGTCCCTATTGCAAATTTCAAAAATATTTTCCTTAGTAAATTATTCCACCCCCAAAAGACACATGCCTTAAATTTTGGATTTCTAACAGGTTCTTAAATGATAGATTTTTGAAGCCTTGGATTTTTACTACGTTCGTGGCGAGAATTCCAAATTCCTCCTTGTCAGTGAAATACCTTATTCACCAGAAACAAATTTTTAGGGGTTTTAGCTGGACGTTTTTGCGTCACCCAGTTAAAATTACTAAAGAAATTCCGCTTTCAATGGCAAAGGAACCTTTTTGCCAAATTTCAAGATCCCACCTACTGCGATTTTAGCTGGATGATTAGGGGCAGATTTTTTTGTTTTAATCTCATTTATCCAAGTTCTTATTAGATATTCCAAAAAAATATCTCTTCAGCAAAATAGCTCATACCCCAAGGATTGCCCGTTATGGGATACACTTTTCGCCTTTGAACCCCTAAGATTTAAAACGTTCTTGGCGAACGCAAACTTTAAATTTCAAGTTTCTAGCAAGAGCCGCTAAGGAGACAATTTTACTCATTTTGTAGAAATTTCAAAAATACCGTCTTATTGGATGTATAAATATATTTCGATATAATCATATAATACAAGTAAAAAAATTATAGTTCACCAATCCCGACCATTGTGAACACTACACTACTGTATTTATTTATTTATTTTAATTTATTAAGAGTAAAGTTAATTTACAAATAATATTACAGTTACAGGAACTGGCTGCAGAGGCCTTCGTCCTTTACACTACTGTACAATTTGGGCAATATTCCGGAAAGCGGTCCAAATTCCGTGAATGGTTTTCATCCTTATGGGCGGAAAAATATGGTAAAAAATCTACATGGAATTGCCGAAAAAGTTAATTTATACCGAGGTTCATCTAAATATTTTTATATTTACGACGTTAAGTCTGGTCACCTGATTTATGGACACAGAAATTGATTCTGATTCAATTGGTATACTATAAAAAGAAATTTTATTTAGCAAATATGAGCATTTTAAGGATATATTAAAAAAAACTCAGTTCTAAAGTTCCTTCCGAGGTCCTTTAAATACACTCAGAAAAAAAAGTTAGTAGAAAAATTTGTAAACGGTTTTCAATTCCACTTTACTATTTTTGTACTGTTTTTAAGTAAAAAAATTATTATTTAGCAAATCTTTTTGCTATTTACATTTTACAAAATATTTACAGAATATTTACAAATTTTTGTTGCTAATTTTAGAAATCATTATACAAATTTTTGAAAACCGATTTGCTAAAATTACCAAAAAAAAAATTACTAATTATAAAAAGTGGATATTAAAGGAAATGTTATTTCTAATTAAAACTTACACCTACAAACTTAAATTGCCTTAAAATGTTACATAGATTAAAAAAAATTATCGGATGTGAATATACCAACTCATGTCTAAAATAGCATTAATTTTTTTTGGTTGTAAAATTCAGCCTTAAAAACACTTAAAATTTGACCTTAAAAGTAAAAAACATTGACTAAAATATTTTCTAAAAAAGAAATTAAAACAAAATCATAAATTCTTTTATATTGTTGCAATATTTAAGCCTTTGTTTTTTTTTTAATTTTATCTAAAATATTTTTTGAAAAAAATAAATAAAATAAAAAAATTTTGATGTTCGATTAAGAAAAATATAAATTTTGTACTAATATTAGTAATATTTAGTAAATTTTTTTGCTGATTTTAGCAAACAGATTTTAAATTCCACTTTACAAAACGTTTACTGAAATTAAGCAGGGACACCTAATGTTTTTACAAATTTCATTGTACTACACGTCAGCAGAAATGTGTTGCTAAGATTAGCAAAAAATACCGCTGGGCTCGAATTAGCAAAATTTCCCGTAATAACAGCAAAATTTTCACTTGCCATTACAGACTTTTTTTGGTGAGTGTACCCTTAAATTTAAAAAAAGCTAAATTTATCTACACATCACATTCGCAAAAATAAAAAAAAATTTCTTCAGGGGTCAGGGATCAAAAAGAGAAATGCCGATATATTAAAAACGCAATTTGATGAAACTTTTTTGACTTCAAAAACGTGGTTAAGAGACAAAAGTAATTTAAAAAAAGTTAAAATAGTAAAGATCTGTGCTAAAACCTGATTACCAATCCTTCAACTGGACTAATTGAAAGAATTAATTTTTTAAAGCTCTGTTCGTATAGCAATCTTTTGAGTTATTTGAGATGGGGAGTAAAGTAGAAAGTTCAATAGCTATTACCTTTATTCAGGTTTTATTTTGTTTTTTGTTCGATTTTTCTGTTTTCCCTATTTTTAATGCTCTTTGCATTGCCTTGGAGGTTTAAGAGGATACTACTAGTGAGTCCTTTTTGCTGTTGTTGTTCACTGTTGTTTTACTTCAGAAATAACATACTATATACAACGTACTTTTGACGGCATTTTTACCATCATATAAAGCTATTGTTTTTTTCTTTCTTGCTTTTTTTTTTTGTATTTCTGTTCAAGAACATTGGTGCTTAATGAGTTTAATCGCAATAATTTTAATTTTTATGTCTACTGACCCTTTTTTTAATTTGTTTTAAAATTGCTTGTTATTAAAGTTTCACCTTTATTTTTGTTATGCTTGTGGCGTTTTTGATGCTGCTTGTAATATGTAAATTTTTCTAGCTGAACGTTTTCACTTTTTGATCCAAAAGGATTTATAAATATATATTGAAAAGCAAAAAAAAAGTTTATTTTTTTTTTGGTAATTTTTTTCCAATTTTCCAATTTTTTTCGCCTTAACATAGAAGATGGATTTTTGTTGGTCCCTTTACTAATACGTTTGATGTTGTGCTAACGAGCTCTAATTAAACGTATAATTAATTTTTTAACTTGTTTGTATAGAAAATTAATTTAAATATGTTTACATGGAAATAATTAATTGATATTATAGAATAAACAAAATGGAAGGTTAAATACCCGAGTAAAAAAGTTTGAGGAGTATGTGATGAAAATCGAAAATAAAAACGAATATTTAGAGTAAAATATTTACTTTCGTCAATAAAAAATTTATTACAAATTATTTTTTTTGATTTTTCGATTTTTATCATATGCATATATGTTATATATGTATTATCATATCTGACTCTTAACTAATAATATATTAAATATCATATATAAATCTATTTATCAGTTTGCATTACCATATACAATTATGTAAGATATATTATATTATTTTTAGTTATCTTTAGTTATTGTGTCATATATAATCAAATAAGATATTCAAAGGTTAAACAGATTCATTGTGACTACCGAATTCACTGCCAACTGTATAATTTGGTTGCAGCAACTTAATTATTTGATTGTGGTAATCAAATATGTAATGATGCAATTGAAAAATTAGGCTTTAATTGCGCTAATCGCACGCAAAGAAAAAACATGGTTGGGAGAATCATATTCGAAGAGCATCATATATTTTTGGGTTTATGATTGTGCCAACCATAGTCGTACTATATTATGGCTATCATATTATGATAATAAAATATCCATAATTTTACCATAATATGGTCCCTACAGTTATATTATGATTCAAATATTACAATATTTTGATTCTGTATAAATAAGACATTTTAGTTTTTATGAAAACAAGACAATACTCGTATTAGGACTGTAAATGTCAAAGTCATGTTTTATTTGATGCATAATTATTTATTGATTGTTGACAGCATTTTATGATTACATTCTTATCATATTTTTTTCATAGTCAGAATTTGTGTTACCACAGTATGGTTACAGCCAATCATGTTATAAAATACAAGGTGTCAATCATAAAATAGTGAAATATTTACTATAATAATAATGGTAGCGACCATGTTGATGGTTAGACAACCAATAATATGGTTGTGACAAGGATACCCGATTGCAGCAAGCACAATACAGTAGCAGTGATCATGTTGCGTGCGAATTCTCTGTTGTATTAAACGAATTTCTGTCGCCACAAACAAATATATTGGTGGCCACAACCGAACCATTCGGTTCTCTGTGTAGTTTATATAGAAAGATATGGTATATATTATATCATATAAAACTACATATAACTATGTATATATGTTTTTATATATATTTATATATGCCAACATATATTAAATATTATGATAATATACGGTCCCTTCTCAGGAATATTTTTTAACGTGGTATAAGATATAATTAAATTTGATACAAAAATAGCAGGGACCGTAATCATTATGAGTTTTATAATAAAAATTACACAATAATGATTATATAATGAGTTTTAAGGATTTTCTTCAATGGTAATGATTATTTTTGAGTAATATTAATAAAAATCAGACATAATCATTATTTTTCTGCAAAAAAAATAAAACTCAAAAATAATCATTATATATGATTTTTATTTTTTTCGCTCAAAATAAAACTCACTTTCAATTTATGACTGTTTTGTGAGGTTTTTTTCCAACATAGTTGCATATCCTCATAAAACAAATCCAAAGGAACCAACCAAGTTTTTTTAAATCAATTTTATTTGTTTTTAATTCTTTATAATTTAATTATTCAAAAAGGAATTTTGCCAACGACTCGTATGATAGGTTGCATCTTTGATCCGTTAGAATTGTTTTTAATGCAGAAAAGAATCTTTCAACACTTACTTGTGTGGCAGGAAAAGAGTCCACCACTTTGGCCAGCTGGTGCAGATAGGGGTATTGAAATTTTTTTTCCTCCCAGTACATCATAATATTTTTGTTTGTACAAACTGGCTTTGGACAATAGATTTCAATTTCAGAATAGCCTTTGTGTAACTCCTCAGTGTGCGAACCATCTTGTTTCCTCATCGGAAGCTACCTCAATTGTATTGAGATACTCGTTCAAGAGGGAGCAGGTGTTCGAATTCTGCGAAAGCAATGCACTCGCTGCGTCGAATGATGTCGATGCCTTCGGGGTACTTGTGATTGCGTTAGTTCTAAGATAAATTAACTTACGATTTCTTTCAAATTTATTATTTGTAGTAACAGCTGCTTAGGCTGTGCTTTGGCGAACTTAAGGCTTATCGGGTTTTGCTGCAATATTCTTCTTATTCGTGGATCCAAGTAGATGCTGTAAATGACCACGTTACCCCCCAATAAGCTGTCTTCTCTTTCTTGGATGCACTGTCTCAAAGCGTGGCTCAGAGATGTTGTTGTTGCTGCGACAGTGAGCTTAAGCTCTAACCACAGCTTATAAAAATCACCCCATGAATATATATAAATAATAATAATAATAATATAAATAATAATAATATATATAAAGTCGTAAATTGAAAGTAAGTTTTATTTTAAGCGAAAAAAATAAAAATCATAAATAATGATTATTTTTAATTTTTATATCTTTTGCTCAAAAATAATGATTATGGCTGATTTTTTTTATTATTACTCAAAAATAATCATTACCATTGAAGAAAACTTTAAAAATCAAAAATTTAAAAATCATGACGGATATGCAAAGATTGTCAAAAAACAATAGTAATGGTGCAATAATTATTTTTTATGTCTGTTCTAAGTGATTGATTTTTTGATTAAAAAAAACGAACAATAATCATTATTTACGGTCCCTGAAAAATAGTTTTTTTGATATGATGTATATACAATTCAAGATCCCATACTTCCAATTTAAAACTACAATGTAAAAACTTCTAATGTTTGAAATGAAATAAGTGATTTCGTCAAATGGTAGTTAAGCCTCTTATGATCTTTCTTCAGATATCGATAATATTTACACTGTATATTTGGAATTAACAACTTACTATTGCAAATATATAAAAATTATGATTTAGCGCTATATTTAGGCGATATAGCAGAATAAAATTTGAAGAGGAATCAGAAATTATTTTAAAAGTTACAGCGATTATCGCTTTGTGAAAATTGCGAAATTTAGCGAAATTGAAACTAAACATTATTAAATTTTATCGAAATTGATTCCGCTTAGTACAAAGTCTGCGTGTATTAGCTGTGCTTTATTTTAAATAAAAAATAAGTTGACTGGGTTTTGAGTTAGAGGGATGTAAATAAAACGTGACGGTGTCATGGGAGTCCTGGAAGTCCTGGAACAGAAATTGTAACTTATTTTGTTATTATCAATAATGTATGCCAGAGCGTAAATATATTTTAGGTGATTTTTAAATATTTTTTTCTGTTTTAAAAAGTAATTTTTTTGAAATTAAAAATCGTTCGGCAAACAAAAAAGTTTAAAATCAAAAAACGTAATAAATAATTTTTTCTATCGATATCAACACGCTAGAATTATATCTGAAAATGTATTTTTTTAACTTTTTCTGTGTATTCTACATGATTACTAAATAAAAGTAGGAAAATTTTTCATTTGGAGAAAGAAAAAAATTTTCTATGATCTCGAAACAGACTAAAAATACATTTTCATAAATATAAGTATTACAAAGATTAACTATACAAAAATTAAGTAGAATTTTTAAAAATTAACTTTTTTGAAGAAAAAATTTAAAAATTTAATAAAATTTTCCTTGAAATTTAGAAACAAATTTCTTAATTATAGAAATTTTTACTATTGAGAACTAAATTTTTATTAGAAAACAGCAAAGTTCTTAATTATTTCATATGTTATATTAAATTTTTGTTAGGAAATGTTTCCTTGGTTTTAAGAAAAACTTTATTTTATTTAAGTTCTTAAGGTAATTTTTTTTACAAAAAACTAGGACTTAACTCCCTAAAAATAAGAAAAAATTTTCTAACATCAAATTAAATAGCAATTCTTTGAAGTGAAAATTATCCGTAAATTTAAAAAAAAAAAATTCTAATAAAAATGAAACTGTTTCTATGTATGATAAAGGTAATATATTTTACCAAAAGTATTTTTCCATTTTTGGAGGTCTTCTACTTTGTAAGGATACTGCTTTTAACAAGCTTTTTGCTATACATTTTTATCTTTAAAACATAAATTAAATTTCATAAGCAAAAGGTAAACAAAGCTAAAATTAAAGCTTCAATTTTTTTGTTTTAATTTTCTATATAAATTAACAAATATAAGTATATTACTTAAAATTGAGCATGTATTATAATAATGTATATCTAGCCTGTACAAAGCCTCTTAATGCGCTGAGGCTTAAGTTGTAAATTTTGAATATAAAATAAGTTATTGAAATAAAGAATATATTTACAAAAAAAAATATCCTGAAACGTATTAAATTGTGACAAAGTCAGATCCAATTCGTAATTAATAGCATATGTGGCCAAGGAACACTGGGGGTCCTTCGTCTTCTTAAATTAACTAATTTAAGGAAATTGTTGCAAAAATACAAAATATCACTCTAACATTTTCATTGGAAAATGGAAAAATAGCATAAGTTTATTTTATGACATTTTTAGCTTAAACTTTAATTGACATATACAAATTTAAACTTTCTTATTATTACCCAGCAAAAAAAAAGTAGCAAAAGAAGAGAAAAAGAAGCAGTGATTTTGATTCCAGTGTTGTGAAAATTTGGATCGGAACCAATGATTTTTACATAGAAGTGTCATAGGGTGGAAGTTTTCTTTTATGATCCTTTTTTATTGCATCTTAAGCCCTTCTTATGGTTTAGTGAAAAATTAAATATTTTGTTCTTCCCAAATAAATTTTGAATTTGAAATTTAGATTTCTACAGGACATCAGTAATCGGGCCTTAGCCTCATTTTCACAATCTCCCGTTAGCTTCTACCTGGGAATTTAACTGACACATTTGTTGTTGTTTCCTATACAAAGTTTGAGTTTTACTGTTCGTTAAATTTTAGAGGGAAATTCAGCAATCGGGCCTTATTTATCTCTATTCGAAATCCTTGCAATTTTTACTACAATAAATTTTTTACTTTTTGTAGCGTCATAGATTTCATTAAAAATCTAGATTTCATTAAAAATCACATTTTTATAAGTTGTGAAAAAGAACTTCCTTAGAAGAGAAAAATCAGAACTAAACGATACTTTAGAATCAATGAAAAATTAATTCCTTAAGAATCACTTCCATTTACTTTTGCTGGGTAACTGAAAGGAAATAGTTTTAGTGCCTTCGATAAATATAAAGTTTAAAAGGTGCAACCTCAATTATATGAAAGCCATTAAACCGTAATGTATAAAAAGTGCTTGCGAATTTTGTACAGTAGCCAGCAAACAAAATTATTACATAAAAACGCAAATTCGAAATTTTTTATCTTTTGCTAACAAAATTTTAAAAAATATTTTAAGCCACATTAAATTAAATATTTACGAATGTTAAAATTAGACATGGGCACGTCTTTAAAAAAAAATTAATTAAACGTTTTCCCACAAACACAAAATTTTTCCTCGATTTAAGAAAATTTTTTTTTTTTTAATTTATCTGATGAAATTTTTAGGAAAAGTTATTATTTCTCAAAACTAAAAAAATATACAATAATATTTTATTAAAATTTGTAATATTTATCAAAACTAAGTTGCATTAAAATTTTCCCAAGAAATAAAATAAATTTTTATTATTAAATAGCAAAAAAGTTATTACTTTTTGTTTTTGATTTCCTAAAATAATTTTTAGAAAACTGAATTTTTAGTTGATCTTACTACTCCTGAAAACAAAAAGAGCTCAAATTAAATTCAAGTACTTTATGATTTTAAGTTAGACCTATTTTTTGAACTAAATGGGAGCAAATTATGTTCTAATTTTTTTTTTTTTTTTTTTTTTTGAACTAAACTTAGTTTTTCTACATTTTAGTATGCAAATTTCTTTAAACTGACATGTTTTTCTTAAAAATTGATAAATTTTTATTAAATATACCTCTTTTTTTTCTAAAATCAAGAAATATTACTTAGGAAAGAGATGAAATATTTCAGAGTATATAAGATCCCACATTAGCAAGTTTATTTAACGTTCGGGTGTAAAGGATTTTCTACTTTTGGACACCTACGGGCAAAAATATAACAAAAAACAAAAAAAAAACACACAAAAAATTTAAATAATATATAAACTATTTCGGTTTTACCCAAAAAGGAATTTTTATTCTGTTTAAGAAAAATTTTCAAAAGTTTTAATAAAATTGTAAATGGAGGAACATTTTTAAACTATTTTAAATGAAATCTTGGATTAATTTTTAGTTAATGTCTGCGAGTGTAAAGCAACTAATTTCGACTTTTATGTATATTGATATTTTAGACAACTAAAGTTATTTAAAAAAAAAACCTGATAAAGAAATAATAAATTTATATACTTTTAATTTAATATATATTTCATCTCATAATGTTCTCACAATTAAAACCTTAAATTAAGTTTTAGAAGTTTTTATAAAGTAATTTATATTTTTGTATTTTCCAACAAGAATTTGCATTGTTATTAAATTTATATTTAAGAATATAAAAATTTATTGTAATTAAAACCTCAAACATTAATTTTTATATAGAATTTTTTAATGAATGAAATAAGAATACATTTTTATTTAAAAATAAACAACATATGGGCATTTCCAGGATCGCGAACGGGACATTCGAACGCACTCAACTTGAAAAAAAAAATATGAAAACTCAAATTTTTTTTCAACTTTTTATAAATATTTAATAGCATTTTAGTAGAACAATTTTTGAGAACAAAAAGAAAATTATAAAATATGAACGTTCTCCAAATATTTTGGATAAACTTGCGATCGCGAACGGGACAAAAAATGTAAGTCATTTTTTTCGGTGTGTGGTTTTGTTTAAAACTCTGCGAATTTTGTCAGTTTATTAAATGGAGATTATTTTTTAACTAAAGCAGAGATATAAAGATTTTATTTAGGATTTTGTTTTTTTTTTATTATCCTTATTATTATTTTTTTTAAATATTTTTTTTAGAATCGCGAACGGGACATCGCGAACGGGACAATGATTCCAAAGGCATTTTTTAGTTTTATTTATGGATCAAAATGTTTTAGGTTTGGTTTTTTTAAATGATCTCGGTTATTTTGTTTTGAATTGTAAATATCAAACTATTCCGATCAACGTTCACGGAGAACTAAACACAAATGCTTATTTTCGGTCGCGAACGGGATAGAAGAATGTAGTACAAATAATCTTTGAATTATACCGTTATTCGGAGTTTGTTTGATCTCTACTGTGGTGTTTTGAAATATTTATTGTTGGTATATTTAGTCTATAAGAAGAGTGCAATCGACATGATATGTAACACTTAGAAATAACTCAAGGAAAAATGTCAATTAAAAACGCTAAAACCAAAAAAAGCAAAGCTGCTCTTTGCAGACCACTTTTCTTAAATTACAAATGGTAATATGTATTTAATTAGGTATATTCTTAAAATCCAATGCATTAACCAACTAAATTTTCTCAGAAAAGTCTTTTTTCTTCAATTTTAATATTTTGGTAGCGGTTGACCTTTCTGTGGAAATACCCATATTTAAAAACTCTTTCTTTTTACAGATTATTACACTTAGGATATTATACAAATCCTTTACAGCTTCAATTAAATTTATTTCAAATTTATATTATTATATTTAGATTTTCCTTTAGTTGTATTTCTATGTGTGTGTATGTGTGTCTTTTTTAAGAAATAATTTCATTTTTACGTAACAATAACATGTTGACAGTTACTACATTTGTGGTTTGTTAGAGAGAACAATTTTATTTGTTTATTTCCTGTACTTCAGTGTAAATTGTTTTTGTATAGAGTAGTAGAGCATTTGAATTATGTCTAAAGGAGTATATTTCTGTACGTATACTATATCCCAGCAAAAATAAATGGAAGTGATTCTTGAGGAATTAATTTTTCATTGATTTCAAAGTATCGTTTAGTTCTGATTTGCCTCTTCTAAGGCAGGTCTTTTTCACAACTTCAAAAAATGTGATTTTTAAAGAAATTTAACACTTTTTAAATCTATGATGGGTAACTTATTTTAAAAACAACCAAAGCTAAACATTGATCATAGATATTTCTATATAAATTTGACTATCGTTACTATGGTTTAGGTATAAGTGATTTGCTTCAATCTTTAACTCACAACTTACCAGATTTTAAATTCTTAAAATATCGAAGTAGTTATTATTGCTACAAAAAGAAAAAAAATTCAAGAATTTTGAATAAAGTAATTTAATAAATAATGCCCGATCACTGAATGTCCCATTATAATCTAACCAACAGACTCAAACTTAATATGTAAAAAACCAAAATATGTGCCAGTTAAATTTCCAGATAGATGCTAACGGAAGATTGTTAAAATGAGGCTAAGGCTCGATTACTGATGTCAAATTAAAATCTAAATTATTATTATTTTTTTTTGGAAACATCAAAAGATCTTGTTTTTCACTAAATCATAAGAAGGGCTTTAGATGCAATAAAAAAGAATTATAAAAGAAAACTTCCACCCTATTATGACACCCCTATGTAAAAATCATTGGTTCCGATCCAAATTTTCACAACACTGGAATCAAAATCCCTGCTTCTTTTTCTCTTCTTTTGCTACTTTTTTTTGCTGGGAAGTGGCAAAAGAATAGAAAAAGAAGCAGTGATTTTGATTCCGCTGTTGTGAAAATTTGAATCGGAACTAATGATTTTAACATAGGGGTGTCATAGGGTGGAAGTCTTCTTTTATGATTCTTTTTCATTGGATTATGGATTATTAATTAAAAATTGATACAAATCACTTAAATCAGATAAAAAAAAAACAAAGTTTAGTACTTAACCATAGTTATGCATATCAAATTTATATGAAAATATCTGTGGTTAACATTTAACTATGATTATTTTTTAAAATAAAATAGCCGTCATAGCTGGAAAACAGCTAAATTTCATTAAAAATCACACTTTTGGGAGTTGTGAAAAAGAACTCCCTTAGAAGAGGAAAATCAAAACTAAAAGATACTTTGGAATCAATGAAAAAAATGATTCCTTAAGAAGAACTTCCATTTATTTTTGCTGGGTATGTATATTTTAAAATACGTATTTTCTTAAAACCATTTCCAAAGTTTTCTTTAAAATTTTTCATTTTAACTCTTCTACTTTTTCTAAGATATTCATTAGATTTGTTGGTCCTTTACTTTATGAGTAAATAAATTATTTGAAAGTAAAGTTTTAGTAATGTAAAATTTGGAAATTGTGTAGTACCTAGGTATGTATTATATACAAAAGAATATGTAACGGTATAATTTTTTTGTTCAACAACATATGAACTCAAATAAAATTGTTGATTTTATTGTCTATCTTATGTCGTTTTTGTTTCAATGGTTGGTTAGTCGTTTGTATTTGTGTATCATTGTATTGTTGATGCTCAGTGTATTATTGTTATGGTTTTCTTTTTTATTAGTTTTAAATATAAAACTCCCTTCCTTTTGCTTTTATTGAAAAAAATATTTATATAGAAACTAAACTGAATCACTACTGATGTTACTTGTAAAACTAATATAACTCCTACTTGATGCTGATTTTATTTTTCCCTATCATGCCAGTTGTATGATGTTGGGAACAAAAAAAAAACACCAACATTGTTGTGCCACATGTCTTTTTTTTCTGTAGACGTTAATGCCACGCGCTCAATTTGTTGTTAAAGGTTTTTTTTTTAGTTTTATTTGCATTTTGTTTGTTGATGCTTATTTCCCTTTCCTCTTTACTGCTGGGTTGTACTTTAAATACCAATAAACATTTGTACAATACACCTTCATTTCAGCTCCTAGAGTTTTTATTCACTATTTTTTTTTTTTTTTTTGTTCCCCTTTAAAATACACATGTTAGTTTATTATTGTTGTTGATATTGCATTGTGATGTGTTGTTGCTTTGGTTAGGTTGTTGATTGTTAGTCATACGCGTATGGTTGTCTACATTTAACATCAACAAATAAGTAATTGTTCATTGCTGGGGGTGTCATATATGTTTGTTTTTTATCCTTCTACGCCGGAAGTTTATAGCAATAATAATAACAGCAACAACAACAAACAACAACAACTTCACATCAACAATAAGAACAACATCAATTTACTAATAAGAAAATATACCCATGCAACCAACAGCATTCATATAGCTAAATGAAGTGATAGTAATATTTGTATTGGATAAGAAAAATAGTAATTTCGTGTCTTTAACTTTTTGTTTTAAATGAAAAATAATAATAATGTGATATTGAAGATTTTTTTTACAACCCAATAAGCATTTGGAAGATATGTCACATAGAGGATATTCTCATGGATTTCATGAGAATTTTCTGAGCTCAAAATGCGACAATTTTCTTTATTCCCGAAGCTATTCAGATGGAAATGCGCTTCATCGGAGAAGATTACTTTTTTTTTTTAAATTGGCATTGACTTCACTTTGCTCCATAATCCATTAAACGAATTGCTGGCGAATTTCAGAGACAGCTGCCAAATTTCAGAGTTTGTCACATGCACAAAAAACGACACAAAATTTAAAAAGTACACTCAGAATATTATGTAGTTAACTGTTTGTAGTTTAATAAAAAAGTTTTCCGTTCCATTTAAAAATAAAGGGAGATATATTTATTTTTCAAAGAAACATCTATATTAACTTTTTTATACATTTATTCGAAATAATTTACTATCATTTACCGATTTTTTTCAGTTTCATATATTTTTTTCATTTGTTTAAAATTTAATAAAAATTTACCCACAAAACGGAAACTTGTGGCTTATTTGTGTCCGTAACAGTTATTACAAATTTAAATTTTGTTTGCTGTCTGTTTCAAAAAAAAAATATTCAAAAAATTTCAATTTGTTTTTTTATTTAAATTGGTTGTATATATACAATTTTTTCAATACAATTTACAAGAACTTCATAAACACACAAACATACAAATACATTCACACGAAAAGTGTATGTGCATGTGTACGAGTATATTAAAAAAAAAAACAAAAAATACAAAAACGGAAATAATTTCAAATAAATGAAAAAAACATTTATTTTTTAAGGATTGGTAGGTAAAATTTTGACATTTATTTTAACTGATTATATCAGTTGTTTCTTACGGATGTGTCAGTTGATTTATCAACATTTAAAAATAAGTAACAAATGGCATTTAATTTAAATGAAAATTAAGTAGACCGGTTTTTAAATGAAATATCATTTCTTTTAAATGATATTTCATTTATTTTAACTTACAAATTTTTTTAAGTGTACACGGTTTGAAAATTTTTCTCAGCTAAATTCTTTCTTTGGATACCCACAAAGAAATTTTATAAGGAATTTTTTCTTCGAACATTTGAATCCATTTTCTTGAGTCATTTTGCTACTTTTTAAGAAATTGTCAAATTATGATAAGATTATTATTGATTTGACCCACCGACCATTTTCAAAAAATTGAGGTAGAAATGGATTATATATAAAGTTAATATCGACCTTTTTGATTTCGAAACCCGTTTTCGACATATTGTATAATGACTTCTGTCTCTCAGTCTTGCATACAAAAATGCCAAAATTTTAATTTTCTTTATCGTTTTTCTCGATATTGACTTTTTGGCGTATGGGTCAAAACAACAATAATCATGCGAAATACAGTTTTGCCGCGAATTTCATTAGGATTTGCCAAAAATGAGAAATTTATTTGGTAGATGGAAAATGTAAATTGTAATTTACTACTTGCAGTCAGTCATGTAAAAAAATGCTAATGTACCTCTGGCATATAAAATTTTATAAGAAATTTGTTAAATATTTTAGTATATTTTTCTAAATTATTTTTATCTAATTTATGTTCATCTACAGTTATTTCGTGAGTATTTTAAATTACTTTGATATAATTTATTTCAGGAGTGGTATCCCAGCAAAACTTTGGTAATGGGTGCGATATTCTCATGCGTTACCTTGTAATGATAGCTCGTTACCTTTTTCATTATTTGCAAGCATAAAGTAATTAGTTACTCATTATTAATTACGTATTATATGATTTATAAATGTAAAGTAATAATTAAAATATTTTTGAAAATCTATTTTTAGATACATTACTTTGTGTTTTTTTGTAAGCACAAGGGTAATGTATGTTTGTTTTCATTTCATTTAAGTTTAAAGCAATCAAATACTATATGCGTCGATAGCTCAGTGGGTAGAGTTCTGGCAACCAGATTTCCCTGGTTCGATTCCCATCTTGACCACAATATTTTTAATTACAAAAATTTTAAATAAAATGTTAGTAATATTTTTTTTTTTTTTAATTTCATTTTTTAATTTATTTTTAGACACTTTACTTTTTCCATTATTGCAACCATATAAGTGACCCCTTACATTATCACCTCTAAAGTAATGGGTGTATACATTACTTTGAAGCTCATCGCCTATAAAATTCATTAATGAAGTAAGGTGTAAAGTAATCCATCGGCCCCAAAGGCTATACATTACTTTACCCATTATTTGGTAATGTGTGGTTTTGCTGGGATTTTAAGGTTAACAATAGTCCTTTGAAAGTGTTTTAAGTCGATAGCGGTTTTTTAGATTAAGTTCATTCCGAACATGAATTTTATAGAGATTGATTTTAAAAATTATTCACCCTTATTCTAGTTGTCGTTATCAATGTCGTCGTCGTTTTTGAGTCAACATCACTTTGCTTCGACGTCGACATCACTTCGACACCAAATTGGTATTCTAAAACAGTGTTGTAACGAAAAATTGAGTCGGCAGATTTATTTTGTTTATTATTTTTGCGAAAAAATGTTTTTTATGTGTAATTTAAATTCTGATACCAGTGATGAAGAAAATAAAAAAAATCTAGTATTGGAAAGAAGGTTTCTCATACAGAAATCCAATATCTTTAATCTGCCGGATAACAAATCAAAGTCTGTTACTTTTAAGAATGTTAATCTTCTAATTTTTTTAAAAGGTGTGAAAGTTACTTTCGGCTGAATAAAACAGCCTTCAAAGATGTGCTGGAAACAATAGCACCTAATTTGAAAACCGGAATCAAGTCTACATTTATTTCCAAAACAATAAAGTTGGCAGCTACATTAAGATTTTTAGCCCAGGAGTCGTACCAGCTCAGTGTTGGAAACGACTTTAACTTAGGGTTCAGCTGTTTCTGTTTCTGTTTGCCACAGCTTCCTCCAGCGGGCTCAACATAAATTGCTTGAATCTTCCGCCACCTGTAGCATTACACTCGGTTTTGTTGGCTACCATTTTCTTTTTAACTTTAAATTTTAAGTCTCGCCAAACCTATAAATAAATTTTGTTATATTTGTATAATCCACTTTATATGATCATGCTTTCTTTACCTTCTGCCATCCATCTCACATTATTCTCGGTGGGCCAAGTGCATTTAATAAACTTGATATTTCTTCCCATTTTTTCTTTTTTTTTTTTTTCAGTCATTACTTTTCCTCAAGTCGTTACTAAAAATTGTGTCGACAAAATCAGAGTCGTTTTAAGACAATATCGTCGTCACATTTTCTTACAGAATACCAAATACTTGTCGACAGTTATCAATTATTTTCGATAACGACAACGGGAATACCAATTAAAAAAAAACCCCCAAGACGACATTGTCTTGTGTCGACGACGACAACTAGAATAAGGGGGATTATCTTTTTTTTAACTCTGGCTGCAGTTAGTTTTTATGGTCAATCCAAACAAAATCACGTATTACTTGAAAAATCTTAAATACATAAATTTTAAAAAATGTACTTATACACTTCACCAATATATTCAGTGTGAGGACGATGGTTTAATATACAAATAAAAAAACTAAACAAAAAAAACATTTTATCCAAACATAAACAATGTTCGCGACTTTAGCACATATGTACTAGTTTTCAAGGTTTTTAAATTGAATTGTTGAAATCGTGCATTGTCTTTGGGTTTAATGCATTGGAATTGATTTTATAAGGCCATTAGCAAAGACTGCTCTCTCTCACTATATCACCGAAAACAACAATAACAACAAAAATAAATATATTTCACACATACATACAAAACAAACAACCAACAATCGGAGTAAATTTTTTTTTATTGCTAGTGGCATTATAGAACATATAGAGGATTTGATTCGGTTTACTAGATTCGATTATATTCTACATAGTACAAATACTAGACAGTACGATATGATGTTATATACATACATATATCTGTGTATGTAGAGTGTGGTATTATCTGTCAGTAGTTGACGTTAGAAAAGCCATAAATTAAAACATACATATGTTCTTGAAATTGACAATAGGAAGCTTGTTTATATCCTCCTGTATATCCTACTTTTCACTCACTTGCTCACCAAGTAGGTAACCAACAAAATTGTTTACAACATACATATGTAAAGGTTTCTCAGTAAAATACAAATATTCATATTAACAAAATACACAAAATGTAAGACAAAAAAAATATATAAAACAAAAAACATATATTTTATACACCTAACATACACATAGTGTGAACGTAAAATAATAACAACTTCAACAAAGTCTAACAACGTTGGTGGTGGCGGCAGCATCGAAGACGACTTTTTGAAGAAGATTTAGCGCGGCAAGTGTGGATTTTCACCAAATTCTATTTAAGCTGTGCAAACAAAGTGTAAACAATTGTAAATGTAACAAATAGCAAACATACACATAGACAGCTTTAGACTTAAATGTAACATAGACAAACAAACTTACACCCAAAAAAAAAATTAACTTATTTGAAGGAAAAATTGAAATAAAAACGGCGCCAGAGACACTTTTTACCTATATTTAATAAAATTTTCCTTGAAATTAACAAATAAATTTTATTTAAAATTTGGACAAAATTTCTAAATTATAGAAAAATTTTACTACTAAATACTAAATTTTTTTTAAAAACAGCAAAATTTCCTCCTAATTAGTTCATATATCATCTTAAATTTTACTGTTTATAAGGGAATGTTTCATTAGTTTTAAGAAAAATATTATTTTACTTAAGTCCCTAAAAATGAGAAAGTATTTTTTTTAACATCAAGTTTAATAGCACTTCTTTTAAGTTAAAGTTATCCTTAAATTTGATAAAAAAAAAAATTGTCTAATAAATATGAAACTGTTTCTATGGCAAAGGTAATATATTTTACCATATTTCTTAAAGTACTTTACACAGATTGTGTAAGTATTTTTCCACTTTCGGAGGACTTGAGCTTTGTGAGAATACTGTTTTTTGCTATATATTTTTGCCTGTAAAATAAATTGAATTATACTAAACTCATGTATTTAAAATATGAATGAAATTTCATTAAAATTAAAAAAAATTTACTGCAGAATATCCTGAAGCGTTATAAATGGTGACAAAGTCAGATTTTTTTCGTAGTTATTTAATGGTTTTTCTTGGGAGAACTACGAAAATGGACCCCTTAAGTGACACACGTCATCTACACGCAGAGAAAAAACATGGTTGCGACATGATCACTGCTAATATATTGTGCTTGCTGCAATCTGGTATGGTTGTCACAACCATGTTATTGGTTTTCTAATAATCAACATGGTCGCTGCTATCATTAGTATAGTAAATATTTTACTATTTTATGATTGAGACCTTCAATTTCATAACATGATTGTCTGTAACCATATTGTGGTAACAAAAACTCTGACTATGAAAAAAATAAACTAATTATGCAACCATAAAATGCTGGTAACAAACAATAAATAATTATACATCAAATAAAACATGACTTTGACATTTACAGTCATAATATTGTCTTGTTTTCATAAAAACCAAAACTTTATCAGTTCAGTTAGTTTGTTTTTACTACAAAATGACTTAAAAAACAATCATATATTGGTAAATGCTTTGATTTTATATTTATAATATATATATGAGAATCATAATATGCTTTTTAATGTGCCATAACATGATATTAGATAGTCATATTATGTATATTAATGATCGTAATATAATAAGTAGGATGATATAATATAGTTATGGGGACTATAATATGATAACATTTTGAGTATACTATGATTACAGGTAATCATATTATGATAAATTCAAGATCATATTATGTTTATTAAAATCATAATATGGTAATTTTTGAATCATAATATAAATGTAGGGACCATATTATGGTAAAATTATGGTTATTTTATTATCATAATATTATAACCATATTATAGTACGACTATGGTTGGCACAATCATAAACCCAAAAATATATGATGCTCTTCGAATATGATTGTCCCAACCATGTTTTTTGGGGGGTCCTTTGTCTTCTTAAATTAACTAATTTAAGGAAATTGTTGTAAAAATACAAAATATCACAGTTAAACTTCTTGTTATTATTGGAAAATAGAAAAATGTCATAAGTTTATTTTATGGCATTTAAAGCTTAAACTTTATTTTTTTTTATTATAAACTGAAAAAATAGCGCAAATTCGAATTCTTTTAACGCTTGCTAACAAAATTTTAAAATAAATTTTAAGCTAGTAGAACTTTATTCGATCCTATTTTAACATTAATATCTAATTTATTAAGCTAAAGATTTTTTTTTATAAAAATTCTTATTTTATTTTCGATATTTCGCTAACAATTTGTTAGCATCTTCTGGAAGACAAAAACTTTTATAAAATTATTATTAAAATTTTGTTTTCCTAAAAATGCTAACAAATTGTTATTTTATTTTCGATATTTTGCTAACAATTTGTTAGCATCTTCAGAAAAACAAAGTTTTAATAAAATTATTATTAAAATTTTGTTTTCCTGAATATGCTAACAAATATCGAAAATAAAATAAGAATTTTTATAAAAAAAAATCTTTAGCTTAATAAATTAGATATTAATATTAAAATAGGATCGAATAAAGTTATATAATTTTTAAATTCAATATTTAAAACTTTTGAGATTAGACATGGGCACGTAAGCGATTTTTGATGCTCACGCGTGATCACAAACCAATAATTACAATTATGGACGATAATTTATTTTTAATGGTTACTTTAATAATATTTTTCTTTAAAAATAGTTATTTTGTTTTTAATTTAATGTTTTTTTTTTTTTTTTGAAAAAAATATTGAAAATAAGTTGAACGTTTTCCAACAAAAAAGTTTTATACCTACGGTTATTATTTCTCAAAAATTATAAAACTTTTACTTAAAAAAAAATATATTTTATTAAAATTTATCTGAAGTTGCATGAAAATTTTCCTTATAAATAGTTCATCAGTTTCTAAAACCAAATAAATTTTTATTATTACATAGGAAAAAAAATTATTAATTTTTTGTTTTTAATTGCCTGAACTAATTTTTAGAAAACAATTCATAAAAATTAGAAAGTGGTAGACTTAAAAACTGAATTTAGAATTGGCTTTCTTAAATTTAGTTAATCTTACTACTCGTGAAAAAAATTAACACACATTAAGTTCAAAAACTTTTTCATTTTAAGTTAGAAACATTTTTTGAATTAAATGGGAGTAAATTATGTTCAAATTTTTTTTTTTAACTAAACTTAGTTTTATTATATTTCAGTATTAAAATTTCTTAAAACTAAGATGTTTTAATAAAAATTGATAAATTTTTATTTAATATAATTGTTTTGTTCCTAAAATTAAGAAATATTACTTAAGAAAGATATGAACTATTTCTGAGTATATATTTTTACCCAAACATAGTAATTTTTTATTCATTTTATGAACATTTTTCTAAGTTCTAATAAACTTTGACTTGAATTAAGGAAAAATTTCAAACTATTTTAAAGGAAATTTTGAATTAATTTGTAGTTCATGTCTTGTTTTTTTTTTTTTGAGTGTAATATACAAATATAGAGAGCATAGCATATAGTAGTAGTTAGTGGTATGGTAGTATAATAAATTATGGGCGTCATCAACAACAAAATGAAATAAAATTCGCACACACACACACACACATTCCTAACACAAGATCCTTATAAACCATATTTGTAGTAGTCATTTTTAAAAATTTCTTTATCCCCTTGAAAAAAGTTTATTTTAGAATTTGTTGCTTTTATTTATAATAGTTATAGTTTAGTTACATACTAAAATAACAGTTTTTAAAGGAATTCAATTATTTGCATACACAAAATAAAAGTTTCAATCAAAAATCAATAGTATTTCCAATTAAATCCTGCCAAATATTCCAACAAGTGCACTTAAATTTTCTGAAATTATTTTCTCTTTTTAAGCGTTCTTTTATGACTTATAAAATTTACCTCAATAAACTTATTTATTTATCGACTGACCTAAAGGTCATGCTGCCACAAGCAATAATAACTTTAGCAGGATTTATTTATAGCATCATTAACCCCACTGCGCCAGTAATCCTTATAAATAAAAAAAGGATTTGATGTAGTGATGCCCATTTATGTGGATGTTGAACTCATCAGTATACTCCCAATTGGTTTGCGGGGTTGCTAATTGAATGTCTGGTTCGAATAAGGGTACATAATCCTATTTTAGAACTTTACAGTTGAGGAGAAAACAGTGGGCAACTGTTTTAAATAAACAATTTAAATGGAGGTTTAATAACGATTCGATAGAACCTACAAGTCGAATTGTATCAGTGTAATAAATTTCATTAAATTATTATTTGTGCATGTGGTTAAATTTTGCGTTTAAATGTGACAAAATTAATCTTATTTTTGACTATTTTTAAACAATTTTTAAGATATTCGAATCATTTAGTTGCAATTTCAAAGGGTATTACTTAAATTATTTTTAGTAGTATTGCGCAGTGTTTAAAATAACATACAAAGTTTTAATTTAATAAGCTTCGTGATTTCAAAGATACAATTTTTGAAAAATTTGCAATTTAAAATGCATACAAAATTTTAGAAATATGTAACATAGTTTTGGCCTAAATGTCGTATTGTGCAAAAGAAAAATCAGGGTTAGCAGGCAACACTGCAAAAATACTGTAATCAATTTAAGACTCTTTCAACTTACTTCAAAACTCTTTCAACTCCTTACAGTTCACCTTAAAATACCGTTACCGAAGGAACCAAAATACCGTTATCCCTAGAATATCCTTATTAAAATAACTGAATTAAAGCTATTCTTAAAATACCGCTACCGAAACAAATGGAAAAGTGTTTCGCTAAAAATACCGTTAGTGAAATAAATCTAAAATATCGTTAACCTCTCCAATAACAGCATCGTCTCGTTTACCTACCATTTTTTGAAAAATGCGCTATTTTCAAAAAGTTGTCGCTTATACCCTTATTCAAGCAAGACATTAAATTTTTATTCAAAATGTCTGTCATTGTCACAAGCAGTATGTTCTTGAAAGTGAACGAAATTTGTCAAACGGTTGAAAGTAAGGAGTGAAAAAATAATATTGTTAAAAAAAACATGAGTTTTAATACAAATTCGACATAAACATAACTATTTTTTCATATTACATTGATAAGAAAAGTATAGGGTGTCTCAGTTACAGTGCACTTTTTT
The DNA here is from genome assembly GCA_949748255.1 of Eustalomyia histrio. NCBI lineage: Eukaryota > Metazoa > Arthropoda > Insecta > Diptera > Anthomyiidae > Eustalomyia > Eustalomyia histrio. Next base: position 21,843,690 of record OX456525.1, read on the forward strand.
AATTAAGTCTCATTTTTTTTTTATACGAATGGCAACTCTGAAATTTGGCAGCTGTCGCATATGTTTATTCCGATTATTAATTGTAAAAAGTTAAGTTTTCACAATTCGTTCAATGGCTAAGGGAGCAAAGTGAAATCAATGCCAATTTTTAAAAAAAAAGTCATCTTCTCCGATGAAGCGCCTATTCCGTCTGAATCGCTTCGTAAATAAAGAAAATTGTCGAACTTTGGGCTCAGAAAATCCTCATAAAATACATAAGAAACAAATTCACCCACAGCGAGCAATTATCTGGTGCGGATTTTGGTCACACGGCGTAATTGCGCCTCAATTTTTTGAAGATAAGGCCGAAATTGCAGTGATTGTGAACGGCATTCATTATAGGAACATGATAACGGAGCTCTTGTGGCCTTATCTGGACGACGCCACCTGCCACACCACGCATAAAACAATCGATTTATTGCAGCAACGATTTCCAGAAAAAATTATCTGGACGCGTTGCACTCTTACACAGAACGTTGCGGGTTTTAAGATTTATCTCGCACAATTACAGTGTTGCCATATTTGAGCCCTTTATCTTTCGCCACTTTTCATCTCTTCTCTATCCCCTTTCCAAAGAAAGCAACAGAATATTTAGTAGGAAGAATTTCCTGAGTATTGCTTCCCTTAAAAAAAAAGACTAATGGCCTGTCATCAGATCCTTAGGGGCATTTGCCGGATATTTTCTGCCATACTTAATCGACACATGCCTTCTTTAAATCCAATAAAAAAATCACAACTATCTAAAAAAATACGTGTTTTTATTAAAAAATGAAAAAGTGCTGTCTTACTGAGACACCCTTTACATACATACAAATAGTTGAAAACTGTGGTAAGTTAACAAAAAAAAAGTCTCTAAATTTATGCCTGCAGACATATGGAAAAATTGAGAATTAAGGTCTGCAAAATTCATAGAAGCCGTTAAGTTAAATAAGCTAAAAAATTTTCTAAATCAACAGTATTTTTGAGTAAATTTAACAGCACGTTTTACTAATACTCTGATAGAAAAAAAATTTGTAAACATGTTTTAGCAAACTGAAATTAGTTAAAGAGACCATGCAGGAAAACTTCTGAAATTAGATAATATTTTTTGCTAAATATTAATATTAGAAATTAGTCAACTAAAAGCATAACCAAAATGTTAAAAGTTTTTTTTTACAGCGTATTAACAATGTGAAAAAATCATGTTTAAAGTAGACTTCGATAAATTTCGCCGAAAATCGAATAAAAATTTAGATTTCAAACATGCAAAATTAAATCAGATAAAAAATTAGATTTCCTTGAAATCAAAGCCAAATCCATTAAATTTTGGTAACTTTTAAGATAACAACACTGTAAAATATCAGTGTAGAATTAACTTTCTCGAATACAACTCTAAATTTGCAAACAAAAATTCTAATTGTGGTTGGCAACGCTAGAATATCAGAATTCTTGTTTGACGATAAATAAAATTTTTATTTATATAATTTTTTAAATTCTAACTAAATCCTTTTTTATTTTAAGTTTCCATATTTAAAAAATTTAAGTGATTAAATTAGTAATTAATATTTTTGTTGTTTTACACATTTGTATTGTAATATAATAGGTTTGTTTTTTTTTCGAATTTTTTATAAATATTCCATACAAATTTAGGTAGATATAGACTTGCTAAGTAGTTATAAATATAGCTACTTAAAAATTAAGAATGTATAAAAATGCTGCCTAGTTTTGGAAATTTTTTGCTTTTCTCTTTTAAATGTAAACAAAAATATTTGTCATAAAAATACTTGATATTTTTGTGTTTTTAATTTGATAAAATATTAAAAACTACAAAAGCTGACAAATGAATTATGTGTTTGTAAGTTAAGGTAGAGCAGGGCAACTAATTAGAGTATTCAAAAAACCGACCTTTTGAAAAAACCGGTTTTGGTTTTCTTCGAAAAATCGAAAAAAACCGGTTTCGGTTTCGGTTTTTGCAGAAAAAACCGGTCAATCGGTTTTTTTAATTTGAATAAAAAGCTTATATAATTTGTTAAAAAACAGAAACTTAATAAAGCTAGAAGTGGAAGATACTCTTTCACTAATAGTAGATGTTGGACAAATAGTCAAAAGACAATTATATAAATTGTTCAACTTATCAGTTCTTTTGTCGCATTTATTAAGATATACATATGAAATCATCATATGTGACCTTCTCCCAGAAAAGAGACCTAGTGTGTCAAAAAACGGGTTTGGACTTAAGAGTAGATTCTGGTACTTAAAAGGATGTAGAATAAGATGAAATGAGTTAGATTTCTGATAAAAATTTATTTACCCCATAAAAACGTACAAAACGAACTTGGGAAAATCGATAAAAATGGAAAAAACATTTTTTTTTTTTTTTTTTTTGTTTTTTGGTTTTAAATTGTTTTTAAATTGTAACTCTAAAAGCGAAAAAAAATACGTTACCACATAGGCAAGACGTCACCAAAGTCGGCACCCAATCATAACTAACCATATCAAATCGCATCTCCCAACTGAAGGTGTGTTTACAGTGATAATGCGTTATGAAACTTTAAATGCGTTTTTCCCAAAACTTCACTTTCACACACTAGGTCCCTTTTCTCGGAGAAGGTCACATATAATGATGAATGATTTTGTACAGTCTCTTTTTGAGGATTTTGAGTGCTCTTTATTGTGTTATTTAGATCAGAAATTAAACTATTTGAATTTGGAATATCCACAGTTTAGTCTTCATCGGAATCTATCAGACTTACATCTAAATCTTCATAACCAAACAAACGATTATAAAAGAGTTCGGAAAAAATAAAAGAGACCAAGTAACCCAGTTGGTGCTGTAATTAAAAAAAACGGTTAACCGAACAAAAAAGACCGGTTTTCGGTTTTCTTCGAATTTACAAAATATTCGAAAATGTTCGGTTCTTAAAAATAAAGAAACCGGTTGACCGGTTTCGGTTTTTGAATACTCTACAACTAATATAATTACTCTATTTCGCGTTCCCGCGCAGCTTTCGTACAAAGACGGCCCCAAATGTTCAAATTGTATTTGTTGACAAAAAATAAAGAAAAGTCAGGTAAGTAGAGATAGTCGTTTTTTTACAAGTAGTTATAGATATAGATATAAAATTCGAAAAAAAAAAACAAACCTAATATATTATTGTTATAGAAAACCTATGGAAAAAATAATGTGTATCTTTTACTTAACCTTTTTCTTTTCTTATTATTGTAATAACTAATTAATTCTTTTAGCTTATGGTTGGTTTTTTACAAAAATATTATATATTTTTCAATATTTAGCTACTCAATTGTGTAGCCTTCGGGAAATAATAATTATGACAAATTATAAACAAAAAAATATGTTATTTCCTGAAGATGCTTAACAATGGAGTATCGAAATAAATAATATTTTTGTAAAAAACGAGCCTTAAGCTCAAAGAATAAATTAGTTATTAATAAGAAAAAAATAAAAAAAAAAAACATTTTTGTAACGACCTTGTCCTTTTACTTTTACTAAAGATCCCCTTCAATTTTTTTTACTTATTTTTTCCATATTCACCTCATTAATTCTCATCATTTGGGTGGTATTGTTGTACCCCAAATTTTTTTATCGGACCCCCTATTACACACACTATTTTCAAACCAAAAACGAAATGGCAATAATTATGGATCTCCCAAGCTAATGACATAAAAAGACATGAACTAAAACTATTTTACTGTAACTGATTGTAGTTTATGTAAAAAGTACATTTGTTTTTAAATCATTATATAGTTAAAATGCAAAGAATTAAATATTTCAACCCTTTTATACATTTATTAAAATAATTAATAGTTTCCTATAAAATGATTTTTATTTTATATATAGCTAATTGTTTGGTAGTTAAACTAAGGCAAATAAGTGAAAAATCGTTTATTTTTACTGAATTTGTAATAAATTTTTATGATATTTGAAAAATCAAAATATCATTTATTTTTACGGATATTTGGTTAGTTTTTTAAAAGTAAAAATAAATGAAATATCGTTTATTATTTACGGAAATTGCAAGTTAATTTATTAATATATAAAAATAAATTAATATTTCTTTTGATTTAAATGAAAAGTTAGTTAAGTGATTTTTCATTAATTTTAAATTACACTTTCAGTTAATTTAAACTGCAAACTATTTTGAGTGTATTTATAAAGATTCAGATTTAAAACATTATCTGCTACAGAGAGTGTGTTTAATGATAGCAAAGTACGCTTCTTGGTAAATTTTTGGAATTTTTGAGGTTAATAAAATTTTACTAGCCCATAGGGCTAGTAGATTTTTTGACATAAGAATAGAAATTTTTGAAGTTTTAAAATTTGAAATGAAAACAAAACAAATAAATAAATTCGATTCTTTTTCACACATAAAAATTTTAAACTTTTTCAAAATAGAACAAATATTTTTTACCATGCCACTTTGCTACCGTTTGACACACACTCATAATATCAAATTTGACAATATCGGCTGTAAAAAACTTTCAGAACGCACAACTTTTATAAATGTGGACAAATCTTACTGATTTTAGACTTTTTGTAATTTAGATTAGAAGATAAACAAAAACATGATTTAAGTAAATAGTGCAAATTTGTCTTTTATCAATAAATCTCACACAGGCGTGTCATTGGAAAGATCCCATAACGTTGTAAATTTGACAACTTTTCAACAAAAAATTATGCTCATACGAAATGTATAAATATGTAAAATGTATATGTATATATACACTCAGAATATTATGTAGTTAACTGTTTGTAGTTTAATAAAAAAGTTTTCCGTTCCATTTAAAAATAAAGGAAGATACATTTATTTTTCAAAGAAACATCTATATTAACTTTTTTTATACATTTATTCGAAATAATTTACTATCATTTACCGATTTTTTTCAGTTTCATTTATTTTTTTCATTTGTTTGAAATTTAATAAAAATTTACCCACAAAACGGAAACTTGTGGTTTATTTGTGTCCGTAACAGTTATTACAAATTTAAATTTTGTTTGCTGTCTGTTTCAAAAAAAAATATTCAAAAAATTTCAATTTGTTTTTTTATTTCAATTGGTTGTATATATACAAAATTTTTCAATACAATTTACAAGAACTTCATAAACACACATACATATACAAATACATTCACACAAAAAGTGTTTATAGCTTCACATGCATACATACATTTTGTATTGTACGAGTATATTAAAAAAAAACAAAAAATACAAAAACGGAATTAATTTCAAATAAATGAAAAATACATTTATTTTTTAAGGATTGGTAGGTAAAATTTAGACATTTATTTTAACTGATTATATCAGTTGTTTCTTACGGATGTGTCAGTTGATTAATCAACATTTAAAAATAACTAACAAATGGCATTTAATTTAAATGAAAATTAAGTAGACCGGTTTTTAAATGAAATATCATTTCTTTTAAATGATATTTTCAGTTATTTTAACTTCCAAATTTTTTTAAGTGTATACATATATGTTGTTGGATGTAGATATTATAGTCATGCATTTTGAAACTATACTGTATATTTTTGTATTTATTTCAGTTTTTTAATAAACCCTTTGCAAAATGTTTGCTTAAAAAAACTAACATCATACATACTTTGAATTAGCATAATATAGAATTTTATGAATTGATACTTTTAAACATATTTTATATACAATGTACTTATGTATTATATTTTATTTTCACTTATATGCTTAGTTTACTTAAAGTATATTTATCTGAGTAGGTGTTAAAGGTAAATTGAATGTTCATAAATGTGTTGTGTAGAAATATTTTCTGTTCTTTACTGTGGCTGGCTTTAACAAACTTTGCTTCTTGTTGTAGGGGTTTTTTGTAAAAAAAAAAAACGAAACAACATAAATTTATTTATAATCATTTTAATATCCAAAGGATTTTTACACTATTTACTTTATGATTTTGATTATATGACATTGTAAAAGTTGTAGTGTGTAACAGTAAATAATGGGTCATGGTTCAGTTTTGTATGAAGAAAGGCTATATGATGGTATAAGAACAGTGTTTTAAAATAGTAAAAAAAACATACACAAATCGTACCAAAATATTCTAAAGTTGGTATAAAATAAAATAGTTCTTATTTAAATTAAATATTTAATTTTTATAATAATTTTTTTATATGACTTCACATAAAATGATATCCGCCAAAATTAAAAATTTTCACTGAAATGATTTAACTCCGCCAAAAATAAGAATTTTCCTGAAATAATTTAATTTAACTTAAATTAAATTAATTTTTATTTTTAATTTTTTATGATTTTGTTACACTGTGCCTTTGGCTAAATGCCACACCGCGTTATAAAATGTTAAAATAAAAGGAAACCAATAAATGTACATGTATGTGGTCACTACTATATGCGAATATTTGTACATATAAATGTACATAGACATTCAAGTACACAAACTTGTACATATGTATGTATTTTATAAAAAGTCAGACACACAAATAAACAATTTAAACCTACAACTCTCTACGTAGAAATGATGGCAATCCCAGTTTTTTATGGTTTTTATACATTTTTGTTTTGCGCGCGTATAAAAACCATGGACTACGTACAAAAAAAAACCTACATAGTATTGGCAGGATGTCTCTTTGTGTCTGTCGGTTATTTTTGGTGATACAACAAACGACAAGCCAACAAGCAATGGAAATTAAACCAAGTAAAGTGTAACTGCCATCTGACTTATGTTTGTAGCGGGATATTTTTTTTTTTTTTTAGGAAAAGCTGCACCAACAATACTACACTATTACTTCTACGTAGTTGTAAACATATTCAAGTGTAACAAGAGTTGTTAGTGGTTGACCCCAACGCACACCATTAGCACACACATACAAGGATTCACGCCCTAGTATCCTTGCTCCATAAACTATAAGACTATAACATTTAAATACTTTCATATAAAAAATTTAGCTTTTACAATAAATTTATGTATGAATTCATTTTGGTGATTAAAATGGGCATTCACTATGGTTTAATATTCATTAAAAATTATGCGTACTTTTATATAAGTTTTTTTAAATACCCTTTACATATTGGATTATTTTTATATAGAAGGACTTTGTTAAGAAAAATTGGTATAAAGTTCAATTTACATGTCATTGGAAATATAAATTGTAAAATTTTTGTAAATTCTTTTTTAAAAATGGCATTTGCTAATGTGGGTCCTAGTAACTCCCTTTACAAATACAGAAGAAAATGGAAAAATTTATATAAAGTTTCTGTAAATCTCTTCTAAAAATGGCATTTGCTCACGTGAATCCTGGAGCAAAAATAGTAACTCACTTTATAAGTAGAGACTCTGAACTATCTTTGTTAACATATAATCAATAATATATGCCCGAGCATAAATATATTTTTGATGATTTTTAAAATATTTTTTTCTGTTTTAATAAGTTAATTTTTTAAAATTTACAAAATTTAGACGTTACATTCTTCTCGCTTGAAAATTATTTGTTGAACAAAAAGCGTTTTAAAGCAGAAAAATTAGTAAATTATATTTTCTATCTATATAATATAATTGCTTTAATTAAAATATTATTACCTAAAGACCGCTTTGAGTCACTGTCGGACATAAGAGTGTTACTGCCCCCAATGATCTTAAAATATTTGCCTTTTGATTTATATTCATAAAGTTTTTGCGATTATAGGTCTAATCACAATACTGGAACACTCTTCTCTCAGGAAAAAGTTTCATTATATTAATGAAAATCCTTTGTCAGCAATTCTTTATCATATTTATAAAACCTTTTATAAAATTGTATTAAACATGTTTGATAACTTCTAGGTAGACAGATGACACGAAATTTCACGCGTAGTTCACCTGAAAATTAAATTACTCACGTGATCGTGCGTAAGCGGTTTTTTTTTATTTTTTCGATTTTTTTTTATTTTTGTCGATTTTTTTACATGTAATGTAGCAAGACTGGTTTTTCATTACACTCAGAAAAAAAGTTAGTAGAAAAATTTGTAAACCAATCCCACTTTACTATTTTTGTACTGATTTTTAGTAAAAAAAATTATTATGTAGCAAATCTTTTTGCTATTTACATTTCACAGTTTACAGAAATTTTATTAACAAATTTTTATTGCTAATTTCAGAAATCATTATACAAATTTTTGAAAACCGATTTGCTAAAATTAGCAAAAAAAATTTATTTATTTTAAAAATGTGGATATTAAACGAATTAAACGAAAATTAAAACTTTAAAATGTTACATAGATAATAACAAATGGATCGGAAGTGAATATACATCCACTTAAAATATCACTTAAAATCAGCCTTAAGAACAGTTAAAATTTGTCCTTAAAAGTAAAATCAAATTCGACAAAAATATTTTTCAAAACAGAAATTAACAAATTAAAACAAAATAATAAATTCGTTTGTTTTTACAATTTTTAAACCTTTGATTTTTTTTTAATTTTGTCTAAAATATTTTGTGAAAAAAAAATAAAATAAAAAAATTTTGATGATCGATAAAAAAAATAAATTTGAAATTTTGTTCTAATATAAATAATATTTAGTAAATTTATTTGCTGATTTTAGCAAACAGATTTAAAATTCCACTTTACAAAAAGTTTACTAAAATTTAGTAGCGGCAGCTAATTTTTTCTACAAATTTCAGTGTACTACACGTCAGCAGACATGTGTTGATAAGATTAGCAAAAAAAAATACCGCTGGGCTCAAATTAGCAAAATTTCCCGTAATAACAGCAAAATTTTCAGTTGCCATTACAGACTTTTTTTTGGTGAGTGTATGTATTACGATTTTCGATAAACTGGATTGAGTGGTATGTCCTTCTGCACCATGACCAATTTGTTCTATTGTTCTCCCTCTTTATTTACAGTATTAAGTATGGTAATACTTTTTTCAAGTGGTTCAGGTAATAAAATATATTCTTTTATAATATTTTGAAATATTTAGAATTTTTAAAGCGTGAGTAGAAAGAAAAATCTTCATGTGTGATCGTGCGTTTTTGTAATTCTTGGTTTGTCATCATACGTCAGCGATAGTCAAAAATCGCTCACGTGCCCATATCTACCATAACCCTTAAAGGGTGCAGAGAAAGGGGTTATCCAAGAAGCCATCGTAGGCGATCCTGGCAATTGTCACTAGACGTAGGAATCTCAATTTGGTGAAGCCGGCAACTAATGGCACGCGAGTTTTTCCGATGTTGTTAAGTATCTTAGGATAGAAGCATTACCTGGCACCAATATCTAGATTTCGTAACCGGGCAAGCTTCTAGGGCATTATATACCTGTCGATGGCTTTTTGCTAGGACATTCAGTCTTAGGCCTTATATGGTATAATACCCTCTAATAAGTTTATAGTTTAAATTTAATGAAAATGTAATTTAAAATTAATGAAAAATCACTTAAATCTTTTTAACCAACTTTTCATTTAAAACAAAGGAACTTATCATATATTTTTAAATGTTAAAAAATTATCTTGCAATATACGTATAAATATATGATATTTTCCTTTATTTCAATTGTTTATTAACATATCCGTTAAAACAAATGATATATCCTTCATTTGTTTCTTTTGACTGTCAAATAATTAACTACAAAATCCGTTAAAAGTAATTATTTTTTTATTATTTAATTTGTGTTTTTAAAACTGTCAACAAATTAAGTGTCGGCCCAGAATAAAAACCCGACATACAACGATTGTTGATGTGAGAGAAAACTCGACCAAAATGACGACGTACCACAGTGAGTACAAAAACTGTCTCCTTCGCTTACTAACGATCCAATTTTTTTTATTGTTTTTTTTTTTTTTTTTTTTTTTTTTGTTTTTACATTTTAATTTTATAAAAACAATAAAAAGAAATAATTATTTTAATAAAAATTAACATACTAAGCTGAAATCCATAGAATATCGTATGTTAATTTTAATCATCATATGTTTTTTGTTTACAAAAATGTTAAAAATGCGGGAACTTGTTAAAAGAATTAAAAACAAACAACAAAAAAATAAAATAAAATATATTCTATTGCAAAACTGCAACGCTCGACGCGTTTTAATTTCCAATTTGTATGGAAAAATACGGTACGTTGTTGTTTTGGGCCGTCACTAACTGTTTTAATTTCGGCCTATTTAACAAAGCATTTTAAATGAAAATAGTAACAACAACAGAAAATTCGTATTTATATGAAATTTATTTATTTAATGTAAACAAAGTTGTAAATATAATTATTTGTATTTTAACTATTTTTAATTATTTAAAAACAAATGCACCGAAAACTTTTTAAATAAGCTGCAATTAGTTACCGTAAAAATATTTTGAGTGTAGTGTTTCATGAGTGCTATGCCATGGTGGCTCAAGGAGGAACAAATGACATTGGTGGCATACTTGACATACCAGCACTGCGTATCTCTGTAACTGAGGGTCCCTGTATGGGTGTAGGGGTCCCAGGCGTGGTTCACTGACAGCTCTATACAGGCGAATGGGGATAAGGGTACAATTCAGGACAATTAGGCAAAAAGCCGTTCACATTACAGGCGGAGATCTTCACCATCTATGTGTGCGCATCGGAGTGTCTGAGAAAGAGCACAAGGGACGGCCCTTTATACACACCACCTTACATGTCACAAGGTTTCTAAACTGGTTAAGATTACCGCTTACTATCATATAAAAAATTCGACCTAGGACTGGAATTTATCACCTTGAAACCTATCCTGCGCGTCACCCGGAACAGCGTCCCCTCCCCACAGAGTATATTTAGTTACACAATGTAGGTGTATTTGTTGGTACATTTTAGTATTGCTTGAGTTTTACGCGTGTTATAAATATGTTAAGTAATTGTCTGTGTGCGTGTTGAATTTTACAATATTATTAATGTAAATAATGTAAAGTTTATATAAAGACCATTAACACATTAGCGAGACGGTAGAATATAAGTTATAACCAAATATAAATTTGTCAAGTCTCACCCAACTTGTTGCCCAATAACTCGTGCCATACATTCAGTTAGTCATTCATTCATTAATTTACTCACTCATCATAACCATTCACTCAACTTTTGCTGTTGTTTTATTTTATTTATTTTTTCTACCAAACAGACTTTAACGCTTTTGTTAACTTTAACATTGTTTTTTTTTTTAATAAAAATTCATGTTATATTTTCAGGATATATTTTTGTCATGGTTGGTAACCGTAACGATGTGATTATCGGTAGCGTTACCCTCTATTTTAGATTATTTCGTTAATGCTATTTCTGCCATTTTGGTAACGGTATATTAGTTTTGAATCGATAACAGTATTTTAGCGGTATTACTTGCCAACCCTGATTTTAATGTATTTTTTATATGCATATATTATTTCTCGCTACTAATTAGGATTTCTGCAAATATTTAGAACAGCCTGAAACCAACCAACATTTATTCTATTGTGTATATTATATGTGTGGCATGGAATGTAGAAAAAAAAGACGACCTTTCAAATAAAACGCAAAATTTAACAGGGTTTTCAAGTGAAAATGTATGAAAAAAATATTTGAATTTTTTTTTTTTTTTTTGTAATTTATTCCTTCATCTATGTATACACATACATATACGTATGCAGTTACATGCTTCTAGGCAGAGTCTTAAAAGTAAATACTTATCACCTAATATGTTTTTAAAAAATAAAATTCTGAAAATTAATTTAATCAAATATAATGATTTTTAATATAAAATATATCTATTTCTTTTGAAGAATCTTTACAAAAAAGCTAAAGTGTACTCAAAAATGTTTGTCGGTAGAATCTACTGAAAATAGTTTAAACAAAAATATATGCAATTAAATGGTCCAAAAAAGTATTTAGTTTAAAAAAAAAACTGAAAATTAAGCTTTTAACAGCTAACAAATACAGTAGAAATAACTAATAATGTCTTAAAAAATAACTGACAAATTTTTACTGAAAAAATTTTGGAACCAACCAAAATAACTAATAATCTTTACAAAGAAGATAAAGTGAACTCAAAGTTAAATGGCCGACAAAAATATTAAGTTTAAAAAAAAACTTCAAGTTTTTAACTGTTAAGAAAAACAACTAACAAATACAGTAGAAATAACTTATAATGTCTAAAAAAATAACTGACAAATTTTTAATACAAAAAATTTGGAACCAAGTGGCAGCATTGGTAAAAACTACATTAAATTTATTTCGGTATTATAAAAATCATTATATTTTAATATGAAAAACAGTTTTGGTATATAAATATATTAATAATAACACATAAAAAGTAGATCAATATAACCACATATAAATTAAACAAAAATTTCTAAATCACTCATCTAATATCTTTATTTTTTTACTACTACACAAAAAACTGCCATGAAGTAACTGACAAACTTTTTTAGTGTGTTTTTTAAAATAAATTCTTAGAAAAAAATTTTAAATACAATTAAATGAAAATATTCAATGTTTGTCCAATTATATGTAAAAAATTTATTATTTTCTTTTTAATAGTTACTCTATAAGTGTGAGTGTATTTTTATGGCTCATGTCTGATGTTGTCCTTTGATAATTTTTTATACGTTGGCACAGAAAAGGCTGTCAGTTATGTTTGAATAAAATTATTAATATATTTATAATTATTTTTTATTTAAAAAAAATTCTTTTAAAGTTCAGCCACTTATACACGTAAAACACATACAAAAACCAAACACTTAGCTGGCTTTTTAGATTTTTTTTTTTCACATAGAAAAAATTCATGATTTTAATATAGTATGCTTGGTGTAGGGGTATAACCAAAATTTTTCACTAACACCACGTGGTGATAAATATTTTGTTTATAATAAAAATTGTTTGTTTGTGCACACAAAAATTTGGAAATCTTTTTCAAAAATTCTAAAATTTCCTTTAATAGTTACAGACATAGTTAGTCATGTACTCAAATGAAAGCATAATATTTATAGATTTTAAAATAGTTATAAGATTTTAAGATTTATATTTAACATTCCTATGCTTCCCCCCCCCCCCCCCCCCCCCCCCCCATATCTACTATTTACCAATGTTGGGGATATGAAATGCTATATTAAAAGAAAATTGACAAAACTTTGTATCACGTGTGAATTGCCCTGAAAAATCAATTTCCTAAAATAAAGTCAAAAATGCGACACGAGGAAAAACAAAGCTTTAAGGTTTTTTAAACGAATACCAAATTCGTATTTTGCCTTTAAATATAATAAATAAATGACAAAATTTTAGATTCCCAACTTCAATATTTTCCGTGGGGAATTTTTTAACGACCGCGTACCAGTTTTTGTGTTTTCTTCATAGTTTTCCATAAGCTGTTCAACATAGATAGGCCGGATTTGGTATTTTCAAAAATTGTTAAAAATTATTCCCCTAATGTGTATATATACCGTTGGCCTAATGTGGAAATGGCCTAACATAATATTTTATTTGTTTAAAGGTAAGAAAGATAAGTTCAATGAAATCAAAAAACCTTTGGATATAAACAGACAAAAATAAAATTAAAAATTCCATTCAAGGATTCTTTATATTCAAAATTTTTCAGATTTTATTAAGTTTATTCCCCCACCTCTTAAGAAATGAAAAAATCTAATTAAGGCCTTTCTTCATTAAACCATCGATATGCAAACATATGACAGGCTTTTTATGGTAACTGTCCCGCTACAGAAAAAATTATGTCGGATTAATTTTAAATTTACAGTATTTATTGGCCTATAACTTAAATCAATTTTTGATACAATTTTTTGTTTTTCTAAAAAGTGGGCGAAATAGGCGTGATTAAATATGGACAAGCTTAGGATTTTTTATATATTATTTATTATAATTTAGGTAAGGTTAGGTTGAAAAATACTCTCTTCACAACAGACTCATGTTCATACATAGAACATATACTTAAGCATATTATAGGTTCAAATTTTACTATCCAACTGGCTGACTTTAGTCAAGGCAAGATTTTTTTAGAAAACCTTTGACTTTTTTAAATATCATGCAAATTTCATATCAGGCAGGATTTTTATAATTAAATGATTTTTTTTTTATTGAATTTAATTAATTAAAATTTGGACAAAGTTTTTTTATTTCTAAAACAAAGTTTTCATATTTTTCCGTAGATACAGAAATTTTTAGCTGAATATTCGCCTTCGTTACACTCACAATATTATTTCGTTAAAAATAATCTAAAATATATATTAAATTAAACGAAAATACAATCAAAAAAATTACTGATTTTTCATTATATTCAGCCCATTTTGTTGTTTATTTTCCATCATTGTTTAATAATCAACAAAAGTAGTAAAAGCAATCGAAAGTCGTTTAAAATAAATATCAATTTTTAACTGACAAAACGTATATTAAAATGATTTCTGTGGTTTGTTTTTCAAATTCAAAATTTTTTTATTTGTATATAATTTTGCAAAATACAACATACACAGACGTATATATTTTTATTTTTTATGTGTGTATCTATATTTGAATATTTTTTTGTAATTTTTATTGAAATAATTTTCTATATAAACAAAAAATTTTATTAAAAACAAGTAAAAAAGGGCTAAATTCGGCTGTGCCGAATCTTTGAATACCCTCCACCAAAGGGGATGAAGATGATATACGTATATACTTAATTTTGCATGAACTGTAATATGAATATGTTTTGTCAATTTATGTAACGAATTTTTGTTATTTAGTTTTAGCAATGTTATTTACAGAGGTCTGCTCTGTTAGCGACTTTAACATTGTTCATTTTTACGTTAACTTAGTTATCATAGTATGTAAGACAATAAATGTAATCGAACAATAAGAAGACTCAATAACATTTTTACTTACTAAATAGAAAAAAAATAGATACAGAAAAATTGTACAAATTTGTATGGAAAATTTAGAGGTACCTTCACATTTTCACTCATAACTTTTGAACCGCTTGACCGATTTTGCTCATTTTAAATACCAAACTGCTCGGGAGGATGTTCAATAATCTGGGTAAAAATAGGCACCCCCGCTTGCGTCTTCGCGTCGTGATCGTGATTTCAACAGACAGACGGACATCGCTAAATCGACTTAAAATTGCATAAGGATTACGAATATATATACTTTATGGGGTCTTAAACCTATATTTCGACATGTTACAAACGGAATGACAAACTGATATATACTACAAGAAATTATATGAATTTCTATTTTTAGAAACAGAAAACATAAAATTTTACATGTAACAGAAAATATCAACTCCTACTGAATGTCTGTAAATTTTTATTGTGTGTTTTTTTAATGACTGATTCAAATAGTTAAAAAATATATTTCTATGAATTAAAATTGATTCTTCATTCAAAAAAAAACTTTATGTACTACTTTTACCGACTGTAGTGGTAAAAATAAAATATATTGTGAGTGTATATACTTTTTAGATCTTAGATCTATCTATATTTCGCTGTGCTACGTAAGGAATGACAAACTTATATATACCCTCATCATATATGTGGAAGGTATAAAAATAATTAACCACTTCTATTTCGTCCACTTTTTGAAAACCTACTGAACCAACCCACTTAATTGTTAATAAATTAATTGAAAAAATCGATAAAAAAAATAACACAATATAAAATAGTAACTGTTATTTTTTATAATAAAATTTGAACTGAATATTTAAACTAATACAAAATGTTTTTAATGTTGTGTATTTTATTCATTGAGAAAAAGTTTAAAAAATATATATTTTTTTGTGTATTCTGTCGATAACAACTTTTAAAATTACCATTGAACATTTATTCTAAATGTATTATATAAGACAATAAATACTATAAGTTTAACATTAATACGATATATAGTTTTTTAGCTGGACATATAGTCTTAAAAGCCTTATATGGATTTTATATGTGTAAACAACAAATATATATATTATTAACATATACGCATACATGTTTATGTGTATGTGCACACTACATATAAGTATTATTTCAATTCAAATATAAGTATGAATGAATTTACCTCCTCTACCTATATTTATTATATTTTCAAACAAACTTGACCTCAGTATACAATAAATATACACAGCATTTAAAATAAAAGTTTACAATCTACACGAAATAATATGTTTGGTACTATGACCTTGAGATATCGTTGAAATCCATACCCATACATACATACACATACATTCATGAAGGTTCTGTGTTAAATGTTTACGATCCTCTTATTTTATATTTTGTGAAAAACTCTTTTTATTTTCTTTTTTCTTGAGAGACCTTTAGATTAATAAAACTTTTGTAGAGTTATAACCACTTCAAATAAAACATAAAAATGTCGATTTTTATATATTATATAATTTTTTATGTTGTTAGGGCTTTCAATACGTGAATTTCTGTAATGAAATTCCTAGAAATTTCGGGGATTTTCATCCGATAATTAGGAAAGATTTTGTCAAAATATAAATATAAAATAGTCTCTATGTCTGCTCCTCAATCCCCTAAATCGAATATAAGGTATTTTTATATTATTTTTTCTATTAAATAATTTCTATATGAAAGAAGTAATTTGGAATTTAAATTTATTTCTTAAGCACAATAAATTGTTTCTCCTGTGAAAAAATTTCACTCGAACTTTAATGGTTAGATAATCCCAGCAAAATAAAATGGATGTTATTCTTTACGAATCTCTTTTTCAGAACATCCAAAGAAGTTAATAGTGCAAATTTTTCGATGTGTAAGAAGTAATTTTAAACAACTTCCAAAATGTTGATATTAACCCCTACTAGTAAAAAAAACAATTATTTAGTTATTCCATTAATGGTTAATTCCTGCAGTCATTAAATGCCTTATTGAAAACATATTTTGCATGCCAGTGACATTCACTTTGTCCTGGTCGGAATAATAATTCTTGGCGTGTTTAAAATCACATTTTTAACTTAAAAAAAGGCCACTTCCTATATTTATTTTGTAGTCTCTATAATTAACAACTTCCGTAAACTAATGAAAAAGTCCATCTGCTCATCGATTTTTCATAGCAACGAAACAAACTACTTCCTCCCAATGACACGCCAATGTTAAAATCATTAATGATTCACCGAAATTTTCACAACTTCGTGTTCAGTAGATGTAGTGTTAAACTACTTCTTCCTCAGCTCTTATTTTGCTTGGATGTTTATATTAGAAACTGATAAAAAAAACTGTCAGAAAAGTTAGTAGTTTCTTTAATTCAATTTAGACAAAACTATTGCGTAGTTTGCGTTTAACATTTCTATGTGAAAAAAGACAAGAAATTTTAAGAGTCCCGTAACCTCAGAAAAATTGTATTCAAGCAAAAATAAAATCAAACATAAATACACATTAAATGAAATGGAAATAGATTTGAAATCAAACTAAATTTTAATAAGTTTGCACTTATTTTTACATTAAAAAACAAACTATAAAATGTTTAAATATTAATTTAAATACAAAAAAGTTTATTTTAATGGGGTTATTCTGAAATTTGTCACGTTAAAATATATTAGCACAGGCTTAGTCACTATTCTCAAAATTATATTTAGGAAAATTTAACATTATGTGTCTCTCCCTATCCTAAATATGGTAGAGTTGCATATTTCGTTGTGACAACTTTTCATGTAGTTACAGAATAACCCATAACTCGAATCATATTTACTTTAATAAGACTTAAGGCTGGATTAGCCAGACGTATACGTAAACGTATCTGTGTATAGCAAATTCAATGAGTTAAATAAGAATAGAAAATGTTGTGTTGTATTTTTTGTTTCACTCTTATGCATTGAACATATACAATACATACACAAAACGTAAATACACAACAAAAATCTAATCAAAACTGATTTTCGTTGTGTACTTACGTTTTGTGTATGTATTGTATATCTTCAATGCACAAGAATGACACAAATATATACAACACAACATCTTCTATTCTTATTTAACTCATTGAATTTGCTATACACAGATACGTTTACGTTTAAGTCTGGCTAATCCATACTTAATTTGAAAATTTTCATAAAAGGAATTAGATATTCGGTCAAATATAAAATAATAATTGAATTAAATATTAAATTTTAGATATGTTTAAGATTTTAAAATACTTTTCCTAAAAAAAGAACTTCAAAGTCGAAAACATATTCCAATAAACAATGAAAAGTTAAAAATTCAAGTGCTTAAAATATTGCTTGTATTGCGCTTTATTTTAGGTATTTTTTTTTACAGTCCAAATCAATTTCATACACATAAAAATATTTTCTTTTATGTTTTTCTTTTTTTGTCAAAATTTTAAAATTAACAATTTTCCTGTGGAGATTTTTTTTATAAATCTGAATAAGATATTTATGGATTTTATGCCACATTTAAGCTAAATTCCGTCCTTAGATTACCTTTTTTTCCTATTTCAGAAAGATTATACAAATTTATATGCTTCAAATATACAAAACCTAAGTTAAAAATATTTATTTATAATGGAATTTTATGAATTGTTGATCTGTTATTTTGTAATTGAATAGTATAGTAGGATTTTAAGATCATATCATATTCTTTTTTAATTATTTTTTATTGTAAAGAAACATGAAAATTTTTATTAGTAAGTTATAGAGAATAAAAATTGAGAAATTCCACTGAGCCAGCAGGATAGAATACTTAGTATTTTCGGTTGGCGCTACCCAACCTTGTCAATATCCATGCTCTTCTTCAAAAAAACTGTAAAATATAGAGGATAAATATAAATTGTTAAATTTCGTTGATGTTAGTCTAATTGTGTTGTTGTTTACAAGTTTGTTAATTTGTTTCCTTACACTCAATATAAAATAGACAATCATCAACAAGCAATGACCGCAAAGGGAGAAGAAGAGCATGGATATTGACAAGGTTGGGTAGCGCCAACCGAAAATACTAAGTATTCTATCCTGCTGGCTCAGTGGAATTTCTCAATTTTTATTCTCTATAACTTACTAATAAAAATTTTCATGTTTCTTTACAATAAAAATAATTAAAAAAGAATATGATATGATCTTAAAATCCTACTATACTATTCAATAATATTTATTTATTTATTTTTTTCAGTCTATGAATACAAAATTATCCTTACAGACTAGCAACTCATTACAAAAGTAAATAACTTAAAGTAATTTATTTAATAATTATTTTAGTTTTCTTCGATCTTCTCTATTCATTTAATATTCCTTATCGAGCTAAAGATCCTTTATTTATAAAAAATTTAATTATAAATATTTATTTATCCCAATATTTCGTCACCACATTGGGTCACTTCTTCAGGGGAAATTGTAATTTATTTAATAAAACTTTAAATTAGGAGTGAGGTAAACTATTAATAATCTCAAAGCTTTAGTTAGAGGTTCATTTAATGCATAATTAGTTCTATGAATATCAATAAAAAATAATTTATCTATATTCCTTTAAGATCTATTGGGAAAATACATTTTTATTAAGTGTAATAAATCAGGTGAATCAATTATACCACAAATAATGCCATGCACAAATGGTAATGCAAAAATATTCCTACGAGTTTCCAGAGTTGTTAAATATATAAAATCCCATTTATCAACATATGTGGGAATACTAAATGTTAGAACAGAAGTTGAAGTATTCGACGTTGAAACATTCAAGAAAGGAAGATCAAACTTAACAAATCTGTTTTAAAATCTTTCAATACGGTTTATATGAGTATCCGCATTAGAATTCCAAATAAAGGATGCAAATTCCAATCTGGAAATATGTTAATAAATTATATTTTAATAAATTGTACTAAAACCAATCTTTGCCGTGTTTCTATGGTTTTGTTTAGAATTGAAATTAGGGATTGAAAACAGGCTTGAATTAAAGTATATTCTCACCGTAATGTTCGACTTGAATTACAGTGTCCGTTTTGCTGGAATATGCTATTAAATTAAAGTGTAAATAAAGTATAAATCAAGGCTTGAAATTGGGAAATATTACTTGAATAACACTTGATTTCGGCTTTAATTCCAGCAAAAATGATTATTTAGATGACTTGAATTACACTTGATTTTAAATTCAATTCCAGCAAAAATGTTTATTGGGATTTTTTAGAAGACTGTTTGGTTTATATGGTAATGTTTTGAATATGAGAGAAGACAAAAGAAAAAAATACGATTGAAAATACAAAAAAAAAAAAAAACAAAAATGAAAAATATTTAAATCTTTGTCTTCATACCTAAATATAATATTAATAATAAAAAAAATCCATAAAAAACATTAAAAAGATAATGAACTCTTTTTGAAAATACTAAAGTCAAACAATCTTTTTATTATCTCCGTCTTAATCTAAGGATACATTATCAATAAAAAAAAACATTATAAAAAAAAATGTTTTTATAGTTTTTTTTTCAGCCAAATATCCACTTGATTGGTGGTCTGACACTTTATTTTTATAGTGCAAAATATAAGTTGATGTGTCATGTTACTGGAATATAATCCACTTAAAAAAATACTAAATTTATAATGTTTTACCGCCCATAAAGCATACAAAGCTATAACAATATAACAGTGGTGTTGGCAAGCAGTCAGTCAGTCAACCAACAAGGCAACGAAAAGAAATTGGACACCAAACAATGCGCACGCGTTTTGATGTTGTTTTAAAAATTGAGTGCACATTTTTCACAAAAAGAACCCATAATAATTTCCTCAGTCATGCAGTAAAAAAAGACTGCAAAAAAATTAATAAGAAAAACTTCTTTACAAAGTAATTGTGTGTAGGCGTTGTTTGGTTGCTTTTTGAACATAAAAATTATGATTTTATGTTGGATTTTATAGTTTATAAATACTTGTTAAACTTAATATTTATGCATGCTACTAATAATATTTTCTGGAGCATATAATCATTAAAGTATTTCATTTCTTATCTTGTCTTTGTAGGCGTTTTCATCCTGACAGTGAATTGAGTTTAAGAGAAACCATTTAAATATGTCATCGAAAAGTACATTGATGTTAAGGCTAAGCCAACAGCATATAGCACGATCATCTCGATCATTAATTTTATACAAAAACATTCCTATGCATTATGGTCTCTTAATATGTTTCCTTTTAATGGGTCTGCAAGTGTTGGAGGTGTCAGCTAAAGTTAAAACGAAAAAAAATTCCAATATACATTTTAGCAATAATGAAGATAATTTAAAGACAACCTCAGAAGGTCAACACTTTGCTATGGAACCTCAAGATCAAACTGCTGTGGTGGGTTCTAGAGTGACTTTGCCCTGTCGCGTAATGGAAAAAATAGGTGCTTTACAATGGACCAAGGATGATTTTGGTTTGGGTCAACATCGTAATTTAAGTGGGTTTGAACGTTACTCTATGGTGGGCAGTGATGAGGAGGGTGATTTCTCTTTGGATATATTTCCCGTAATGTTAGATGATGATGCTCGTTATCAATGTCAAGTGGGACCAGGTCCTAATGGTGAAGCTGGTATAAGATCCAGATTTGCCAAACTTACGGTATTGGTGCCACCTGAGGCACCCAAAATATTACAAGGAGATCATTTAGTGACGACTGAAGATCGAGAAATTGAATTGGAATGTGATTCGGTGGGAGGAAAACCAGCAGCTGAGGTAAGTTCCAAAAGAAAATAAAGAATAATTTTTTAATTTAATTTTATGAAGGAGCTGAATTTAATGCTCTTTTTTGTATAAATTAGCAAATATTTCATAAATTTCACATTTAATGTGGTTCTGAAGTATCCAACAACCTAACGTAACTACAAAAACAAAGTCGAAAGGTGTTAAATCGCACACACAAGAGGTCCATGGTAATGCTTACACCGAATTTAGATTTTAGTAAAACGATTCTAGGGGGCATTTGAATGGTGTTGTATTTCATAGTAAATGGTGTCAATTATTTTCTTTCATGAATTCTCTGAGAAAGTGTAAAAAGACTACTCAAAACAACCCTGCGGGAAATGGACCTATCCCAGGACACGTCACATGACCGGTTCATTGTGATAGGGACCGGTCACGGGATCGATCACTTTAACATGGGCTTGTCCTAGGAGGGGGTCAATTGCCCTCTGTGACATGTCACAGGACTGGTCTAAAAGCACAAGTCGTGATAGGTACTTTAGGAACCGGTGATAGGTACTTTAGGAACCGGTGCTCTTTTCATCTATCTCGTGATATATTTTTTCGGAACCGGTTTAGTTTTTATCTATCCCGGGACAGCTCCCAATTCGCAACTGCCCCTTTTTTCCCGCAGGGAAATGATAGTCCTGCATTGGTGGTAACAAGTGGGTCAAAAGTCAGTTAAATTTTCCCACTACAGAAACCCCTAAAACTGAGATGGGGCCAAAACAAAAAACTACTTTAATTTGGTCAGCTCTATTAACAAATTTCAATCGAAATCGAGGGAAATCAATAATTCAGTGAAACAAAGTCTCAACATTGTCAACGTTTACCTAATTACACCTTGTTCAACGATTCTCCAATCCTTTTGTTTTCCCTTTCCAAATAATAGGATTTCCCAAGGTCCTCAAAAGTATGTTCTGTTAATAATTTCATCTCGCAGCAAAATCACTTTCTGCCGGGCCATTTCTTTAGGTTTGGAAAAAGAAAATAGGAACTTTAGGCTATATTCGGGAAATGTATCGGATGAGGTAGCAAATCGTAGTCGAATTTATGGAATTTTGCCATAGCGAATACAAATGTGTTTATGCTCAATTGTGAGCATAACCATATGGCGGAGGGCTGTCCAAAACCCAACTGATCATTTAAAAACGAAATCAAAGAGTCATATGATATGCCTATGGTATTATCACGAAATACGGCATAAACTAAACCACTTTTTGCCATTGAAATTGATAGTGCAGAGTACTCATAGTATTTATTAAGCATTTTCTTGGTTTGAGTGATGTTAATTTTTGCAAAAAATAATATTTTACACGAACGCGAAATTCACTTTTTTCTCATTTTTCCAAAAATTCCCTAGGTTGTATGCTTTGAAACTGAGCATCAAATTCGAATTATGTCCTAGCCGGTATTTAGTTAATTTCATTTGAACTTTTCGTTCAGTTCGACAAAAATTTTAATTTTCAAAACGAGCACTAATTTTTCTAAATTAAAAAGTTCTTTTTATTATCTTTGAACATTTTTTTAATACCTTTTTTTATCATTCAAACAATATTACAGATTACTTGGATTGATGGTTTGGGCAATGTTTTAAGCAAAGGTATTGAAGATGTTAAAGAACCTCTGGCCGATAGTCGACGCATAACGGCCAAGTCAATTTTAAAATTGACTCCGAAAAAAGAACATCATAATACTACCTTTACATGTCAAGCCCAAAATACAGCCGATCGTACTTATAGATCGGCTAAAATCTTATTGGAAGTTAAATATGCTCCTAAAGTCTCTGTGTCAGTAGTAGGAGGAGCTTTGGCTGGTGGTCGCATACCCGAAGGAGCTGAAGTTATATTATCTTGTCAGGCAGATGCTAATCCTCCAGTACAAACTTATAGATGGTTTATCAACGATGATCTGGTTACGGGAGATTATACCACTAGGATGGTTATACATAATGTATCCCGGCAGTATCATGATGCCATAGTTAAATGTGAAGTGGTAAATGCAGTGGGTAAAAGTGAGGAGAGTGAGACTTTGGATATAAGCTGTAAGTTCTAATTTGCTTCACCAACCAGAAATAGTATTTTAATATAAAAAATTTCTTTTTAAATAGATGGCCCAGTATTTCGTCAACGTCCTTCTTCAGTTGAAGACGATTTAGGTGCTAGTGTCACCATGCGGTGTGATGTTGATGGCAATCCTACTCCCGATATTGAATGGACTAATGTTAATTCTAAAAGAGTTGTAGCCACTACGGCCAATCTTACTTTAAAAGTTTCTGCTGACACTGCAGGACGTTATTGTTGTAAGGCTATTGTTGACGGTTTTACAGAGATTAGTGCTGAAGCTACAATATATGTGAAACAGGCTCCCATAATCACTTCCCATAAGGTTCAATTTGGTGCAGTGGGAAATCGTGCCAAAATTGATTGTTTGGCCTTTAGCATACCCAGAGCTGAGAAAATCTTATGGTCTTATGAGGGAAAAATTATAAATATGTCTACAGCTGATCCAGATTTATACATATTCGAGGAACAGCATTTACCGGAAGGAGTAGGGGCCGCTCTTATAATCAAAGAGAGTCGTTCAAATCATTTTGGCAAATATAATTGTACAGTTGTAAATTCATATGGCAGCGATTCATTGTTAATAACTTTATTACCAGAACGTAAGTGTTTTTAAACCCATACAAATTTGATTTTAGTTAAGGTAATTCTAATTTTATTTGATGGAAATTCCAGCTAGTTCTGTACCCGTCCTTTTAGTGGTCATGGGATCTATGTCCACAGTGGCCATTGGCCTAATGGTTGTGATGCTCCTGATCGTTTATTTGAAACGTAGCAAGAAAAAGCCTATGCCAGCCGATGTTATACCCGAAGCATCTCGTGGTGGTGATAAGCTAAGCGATCTCAAACATGAAATGCGTGCCAAAGCCTATGAAGCTGCTGAATATTCTGAATCCACCTCAGATGGCTTAGCCATAAATCTAACTCATTCTCCCATGCCTGATGTACAAATGAAGGGTGCCACTTTGGGTGTACCTCTGGCGGGTCCAGTAAAATTAGATGAAAGGTAATTTTGTTTTAAAGGCAATTATTTGGAATATTATTTTAATTGTTCTTTTGTTTTCTGGTGATTATAGATTTTCCGGTGACTTTGGTGATCGTTATAGTAGATCATGCAATATAAAAAATCATAAAAATCAAGACTACAAGGAGTCCGTTAACGGTTATGCTCCTTATTTTGAATACGCTTTAGATTATAGTCCTCCCAATGATAGTAAAACTTCTATGGGTTCAGTATCGAAGAGTAATTCAACAACTATCAGTTCATCTACTTTGCCACATTATTCTAATCCTGCTTCGACGACTGGCAACATAAGTTTGCCACGCAATCGTAATGACATGCAACAACAGTCTATGCATAATGGATTTTTAGGTAAGTTATAATGTTTTTAGAGCCTGCGTGTTTTTACCGATTTTTTTTTTTTACATAAAAAAGTACTGAATCTGAGAGGTTTTTTATAAAGAGATCATTAAAATATTTGGTTTTTTTTCCATACAAACTTTTTAAAATCTTAAACTTATTAAGAAGAAAAATAGATTGTCAAAATCTGTGGTAACCCATCTTATAGATTATTTACATTGAAGAAATTTTATTTGACACTAGCTGTGTTTGTGCGACAAGCTATTAACGTTATGCTTATGTTATTCATATCACAAATCTAACATGAGTAACGTTAATAGTTAAAACTAAATTTAGATGGGAATGACATAAAACCTCTAAATTACGGCAGATTCAGCGTTTTAATTTTTTTTAATTAGCAAACAGATACAAAAAAATAGTAGTAAAAATACAAAGCTGTTATCCAAAGCGAATTATACGATAAACTGATAATCACACAAATTAAACAAGATTATGATCATAATCTGATTTAGACAGGATTATGTGAGGAGATTATGTAGACTATTAGAGTCGAAAAGTTCATTGCGAATGATCTGGAGTAATCCGCTGCAAAGTGGAGTATACTAAAATAGAGATATCAGGATACAAAAAATATCTTGGTTAATAGGAAAGGAACAAATTAACTCTGCAGATTGGAGTCCTCTAGTATTGTAAATCTAACAGGATTTTTAGAGAGAAAAAAGTTCCTAAACTCAAGATTTTTTTATACTCAAAAGTTCTAGTGAATCTATTTTATTAGAGTCTGAGATATTTTCAATAGTTAAAAGTTCTTAGAATTTGAGTGTTTTTCTGTGGGAAACTGTGCTGAGAGATTTTCTATAAGCAAAATATATTTTATTTTTTTAGATTCCTAACTTTGGATTCCAAACACTGAAAAGTACACAACAAAAAAAAAATCATAGTTAAATCAATTATTTTATCATACTTGAAATATCATCATATTTTTTACGAACATTTATGAATTAATATATGTTACTTCTAGTTAAACTAAACTTAGTATTTTGTTTTGGCATTTTAAAAATAAATAAAAATATATTTTAAAATATATATTTATATTAAGAAAATGCTTTTCATTTGTTTTCACAGATTTTTCTATTTAATTGCTAATTCTATTTAATTATATTTGAGCGCCCCGGTGGGCTAGTTGGTAGCGTGCTAGCTTATCAGAGCGGGGGTCGTGGGTTCGATTCCCACCAGAGGCTCCGGTCTGTTTTCGCTACAACGAGCCGATGGCCTTTGTTGCTAGTGTTCGTTTAGGGTATAAACATATAATTTGTAATTATATGATTAATAAATAAAATAAATAAATAATTAATTCTATTTAATTTAGTTGCTTCTTATTTTTTCTGTGCATATCAGTTGCATTTACGGAAATCAAAAAATTTAATTCGTCAGTAACTTTATCTCAAAATTAAGACTTTTACATTAAATTGTGTACTTATTTCCAGTTAGTAAAATATTTTGTTATAAAAAACCAACGCTTAAAAAGATAATTACAATTATTTTACATTATTTTATGAAAAAAAAAATAAATTTAATTTTATAATAAACTCTTTTTCTGCTTTCAGGTCAACCATTATTACAAAATGGCATAGATAGTCGCTTTAGTGCCATCTATGGCAATCCCTATCTGCGCACAAACTCCTCCATACTCCCACCTTTGCCGCCACCAAGTACAGCTAATCCAGCGGCAACACCAGCACCACCGCCTTATCATGCACCCCGAAACCATGCCAACCTCATGGGTAATGGTGTCATGGGAAGTTTAAAAAATTTTAGCAATTCCAATAGCATAATTACATGCACAAATGGTCCGGCTAGTGTAAGCGGTAGCAGTTCAAATTTAACCGCCAGCAGTAATACACTAGCGGCCACACCGCTGCAACAACCCACAGTAGGGACACCCTCTGGTGGGGCATCATTAATCGCAACAACAGCACAAAGTCCATCGGGACAATTTATATTGCCGTCAAATGGTAATGCGGCGAAAAAGGGAGCATTGGCGACACATGTTTAGATAAAGGGATGAAGGTAAAAATATGTAAGCGATTAAAAACGTAACGAACGAATGATATAAACGAATTACCGGAAACGGCATGAATTATTTAAAATTTTTTATAGAAACAAAAACATATTGTGATTTTTAGCGTTAATTATTTACCTATGGCAACTCTTAAGGCAAAAACAAAAAAAAAAACATAATAAACCAAGTTTGCTAAACATTTTTTACATAAAAATACATATGTAATTTTTTAGCAATTTTGGTTTTTTATTATTAGTAACATTATTGTTAGTAAAATTAAGAACGTAATAATCTCTGCATTTACATTTAAAAATATGTAAATAAAACATACCCATTTTCATCCCTCCTCCACCGCCACTAACCATAAAGTATCTTATAATTATTTAAATTGTTTACTTTTATTTCAGAGCTAAAAAAGAATTCATTCCTAAAAATATAAATGGGATTATATTCAACAAATGAATATAACTCGCTCGATTATGGGTATTAAAATCTTATTTTTAATATTGAATAATACCTACTACAGAAAAAGAATTAAGCTGAACAATAATAAATTTTTTCATTTCACTTACAAAACTTTTCTTCACAAAGTGAACGAAAGTTTTCTTTAAACTAATGAAAAGCTTCATAATATTTATGAATTAAGTTTGTATAAAGTTTATCTTTTAAAGTCAAATACATGGACATTTTGTTGATTATTATAACAGTCTCATAAATTTATTGATTTGTAAGATTTATGTAAATGCACTAAAGTGGTCCAAAAAAAAAACATCAAAGTTTCGGAATCTCCACAAAGTTGCTCCTATTCCTTAATGTCTAAAGACTTTCTGTGTCAAGTTTCTGTAAAATTCGTTTATATTTAGAGGAAGCACAAAAAGTTAACTTTTAAGAATTAATAATTTGTTGTTAGAGTAATTTATGCAAGTAGTGGGGTTAACTTTAAATTGAATTATTCTTAAAACTACACGCTATAATTAACAAAATTATCCAATACAATCTTAATTAATTTCCATAAAAGAATAAAAAATCAAAATTTTAAAAAATTTAGTAACTTCCCTGGGGGAAAAAAGGGGTCAGTTAGAAATTGGGACCTTTTCACCTGGTAGGTGAAAATTGGACCGGTTCCGAAAATACATATCACGAGATAGGTGAAAAGAGGACCTTCCACGTGACCGGTTTAAAAATCATTACATGTTTTTTTAGACCAATCCTGTGACATGTCACAGAGGGCAATTGACCCCCTCCTAGGACAAGCCCATGTTAAAGTGAGCGGTCCCCTGACCTATCCCTATCACAATGAACCGGTCACGTGGCATGTCGAGGAATAGGTACTTTTCCCGCGGAGTTTAATTAGATGGTGATACTTTTCAAATTTATACATAAAAATACATATTTTAGTCAAAATATCAAAATTTTCTGCAAAAATGTAAGCAAATATTCAACTTGCTAACCACTTTTATGAAAAAAATTTCTCAAATATGGTCTTAATTTTTATCAAGTTTACAAATCTACAATTAAAATTATAAACAAGTTTGTGGTTTTTGAATTATCCGCGTTTTTTTTTTAATTCCGCGCATAGGTACATATAAGAAAATTTCTTGATGGAGATCAAACATTTTTTTGTATGAAATTTTCGTAAAGTTCGCGACTTCGAATTTAATTTTGATTTTATATTCGTAATATACACTCAAAAATATATTAGATTTGATATGTCGCGATCCTAGTAATTTTTAAATTTTTAATTTATTTAAAATAATAGGACAAGTACAACTTTGATACTTCAATGGCGATGTGCTCGCTACCTCTAAATAAAACTTTTTTTTTTGACCACCTAAATATGCATGTATAAAACTTTTAATAAATAAAATTATATTTTTCGTAAACTTTTATGAAATCCAGCTAACTATAAAATCTAAAGTTTAATAGTGCTGAGAAAAATATAAATAGTGGGTATTGAGTATTTGTGTTTTTTTATACTCGATATTTAAAAGTAACTATGCACATATTTCAACAATTTGAGTTTTGAGACAGATTCATTGTGACAATCGAATTTCTTTCCAACCTAAGGTTTTAGTTGGATCCATTGATAAATTTTTGCGAGGTATATTCGGTTAACACAATATAATTTCGGTTGAAATAATATTTTTCAGTTGTATTAAGCCAAAACCTTATAAAATTATTAAAACATTTAGTTTTTAATTACTTCCTACGTTTTCTTGTCTCCTTTAAACATTGCCAATAGGATTTACTACCAATATTCGAGCGAGACTTTCAAGGCATGTCACAGGTTTAATTCGGAATTGATTTGGTTTCATACAATGATTACCAACAAAGTCGGTAAAATAGCCGTATCGAAATTATATTAGATTTTAATTTTTTAGCCTTAAACTTGGTAAACTTTCGTTTTGGCTGAAAAATGTGAAAACTTTTAGAATTTGTACAGAAAAAGGTCCAAAAAAACGACACGTCACGTGACCGGTTTATTGTAATAAGAGCCGCTCACGGGACCGGTGACTTTGACATGGGCTTGTCCTAGGAGGAAGTCAATTGCCCTCTGTGGCATGTCACTGGACTGGTCTAAAAGAACATGTCATGACATTTAAACCGGTCACGTGGTAGGTGCTTTAGGAGTCTGTCCTCTTTTCACCTATCTCGTGATATGTATTTTCGGAACCGGTCCAGTTTTCACCTATCACAGGACAGGTCCCAATTCAAAACTCCTCCTTTTTTCCTCCAGGGTTACTATTATACCCAATTTATTAGCAAACGTTTTTTTCTTGCAATTTTCCTGAAATGTTAAAATACAGTTTTTTTCCTTCAAAATAAATATTTTGGTGAAACATAAGTATCGATGCTAAAAACGTAAAACAAAAAAAGGTTCACTACACTTTCAAGGTCCAAAAAGGAATTAATATTTAAAGCAACTTAAAACAAAGAGTTTAAAAAATAAAAAGAATTTAAAAATCACAGTTACTGAGAAAAAAATGTATAAAATTTGGCTATAAACAAGAAATTTAAATTTTTTAACGTTATTTCTAATAGGTGAGAGAATTGCATAGCCATTGTTTAAACTCAAAAAAGTAAAATAGTTGGAATTACTTTAAGAAATTCAATAGTACTTTTTTTATAAATTCCTTTAAGTGTGTTCAACTATTTCACCCAAGAAAACAATTACACCAAAAATATTATTTTATATGCAAATTCCGTATTTTTCTTATTGATTAGCGATATATAATTATTTCTGAAAATTTTAAAAATTTAGTTTTATGCGATTTCATTTGTTTAATTAAAAATGAAAATTTTCACGAAAAACTAACAAGTTGGAATACAATATTTAAAAAAAAATCGCAACGTAGTTTTAATATTTACGAAAACGAAAGATATCTGAAAACGCAAAAGTAAAATGTTAGGAAGTTTTACTTCTAAGTCACAAAAATTTCATAAGTAATAATTAAAGTCCACCAATATTTTTTAAGGTGAAATTACAAAAAACAGTATTCTTAACTTATACATAGCAGCTATATTTATTTATAACCTTCGGGTAAAAATTGCAAAAATAACATATCTCTCTAAAAGAAGCAATTTACGTGTTCAATTCCACTTTCGAACGAAATTAAACTCTGCGACATGCCTACTTGTTCTATAACATTTTCATTTCAAATTTGGGAAAAAACAAAGGTTTTAAAATTTGTCAATTTTTTGAAATGGAAACAGGAAATTTTCAAAAAAAAAAAATATTTATTATGTTTTAATTAATAAATAAAGGTTAAACAAAAAAATTAAAATTTTGATAGAAATTGATATAATTCTTCGAATTATTTGGTTAATATTAAATAAAAATATATATATATTTTTTTTAAATAATCCAAAAAAATAAAATTTTTATTTTAATTACAGCATATTAAATAAAATTTAAATTCAATCACCAATAAAAATTCCAATTTGCCAAAATATCTTAAAATTTACTTGATTATTATTTTCAATTAGAAAACATAAATAAAAAAAATATTTTGATAAAAATTTTAAACCATTATTTTTATTATGAACTATTAAATTAATATTGGTTTATATTCTATTAATCAGAAAATATTCAGTCTTTTAAAAAATATTTAAAAATTATAAGATATTTATTTATTTATTTATTGCCACATTTTTTTTTTTTTTTTTTTTGAAAAATTAAGAATTTTCTGACCAAATTTTGGGCAATTATTTTTGATATAAAAATAAAGTGAATTTATTAGGTTTTTTGGAACATTTACAATATTATTTTATTAAAAAATTGAATATTTTGAAAGTTAATTATATTTTGTTTTATTCTTATGATTCGTTAAAATAGCATTTTTTCAAAAAATTTGTATTACAATAATTTTTGCTTATTTGAAATAATAAACAAATAATTCCAAACTAATTTATTTATAAAAATTTAAAAAAAAAAAAAAAAAAAAAATATATATATATATATATATATATATATATATATATATATATATATATATATATTTGTATTTAACTCTGATTTTTATTTAAGAGTATCAATTTAAATCCCATAGAAAGAATTGTCAATTTTTAAATTCCCTGTCATAGAATTTTCTTTAAAAAATATTTTGGAAAAAATTAATTAATAAATTTTTTGATCTTGTAATTATATATTTGAATTTAATCATTAAGATTAATCGATTGTGTTAAAAAAAAATTGATATCAAAGAATTGAATTGAAAGTAAAAGTATTTTTTATTTAAAGCTCTGTTTAATTTTAACAATTTCAAGTCCTTTTCCCACTTCTTTTTTGTTATATGTATATATGTACTACGTATGCATGTTTAAGCATGCATTATAAATGTCGAAAATGCATATTATTATACACATTTAAGCCTAAGTCGCCTGTAGTTAGTTTTTTCATGTAAATTATATACATAATTATATATATAAATATATATATATAAAAAAGTCTAAACTAAAAACAAAACTTTGTAAGCCAAAATTTCCAATTGGATTTAAAAAAACCCAACTCTAATTTATTAGTACTTGTAAGATTTAAACAAAAAAAAATTGTAAAACAAACCTTTAAAATTAAATAACAAAAATTAAAAAACTTTTACTTATTTATAAACGCTTAAAGAGAAAAAAAATTATAAGATACATACATTGTAAAAAGATTAGACTTTAATATACGCTTTTAACAAAAAAATATTAGTCTATAAAAATAAAAAATTAAAAAAATGAACACTCATACAACAACAAAAATACTATTTAAAAACAAAAGCTAATTTTTAAAAACAAGTCGACAATGTGCAAATAATTATAATCAAATTCTATTTTAATTAGCTGAAAGTTTTAGTATAAAAAGTATTGAGTATGAATGTATTAAAACAAAAACATGATAGTAATACGTTAAAAATATTGCTGCCTTATTCCTTGTAAAAACCATTTAAACCAAAATGAAACCAGATATTTTAATTAATCTTTTAAATATTTGTTTAAATTTGACTATTAAATTTATTTATAAAAAATCGAAAACTTATTAATTTATTTCTCTATAAGTCTATAAATTGTTTTTTATTATTATCCTTTTTTAAGCTAATTGAGCTAATTCTCTATAGGTAAATGATATTATTTTCTTTAAAACAGAATTTAAAGTGTTGAAAAAAAAAATGAAGAAAAAAATTATTAAAATAAAAAAAATACTTAAAATACACAAAAAATATAAGAAAATATAAGTTGTTTTAATTTATTTTAGTTAAAGGTATTTCAACAAAATTTTACCTAAATGTTTTAACACTTTACTCATAGTAAACTGTTTTTCATGTAGAATAATTACACTGGAGCTTTAAAGGCCTCAAATCGTAATTTAAATTGCGAAACTAAACAATTCTTGTATTTTATAGGAAAGACGTCATCACAACAAACACAAAATGTAAAATTTTCTTGTATATAAAATTTACGTTAAAGCAAATTGTACACAATTTTCATGTGTAAAAAAAAATCCTGTGAGAACCGAACAACTTACTGTGTTTTAACAACAAAAATGTAAGTTTTGTTAAAAATTTTTTAAAAGTTTATTTAAATTTATAATAAAAAGTAACCGTTTTAGAAGTCACTAATCTATTACAACATAAAAATTCAACAAAATTTAATTCACATTCACCCAAAACCCAATGTGTACCCGTGGTAAATAAACTTCACAGATATGAGTTTCGGGTACAACACTGTAACACAGAGTTGGCACATTGACATTTTTCTACAGAGCACTGTGTCGAGCAAATTAATTAGTACCTGTGGCAGTAAATTAAAGTGCGGCGACGGCTACGATACGAAAACTAATATTTTTAATTATTAAAAAACACCAAAATATACGTGTATTTATTATGAAATGAAGCAATAATATTTATATATCCATTATTTAGTTTATAAGCCGGATAAAGAGTTTAAAATTTGGCATCACTTTCTGTCACTGTTGCCAATTTAAAAAAAAATTAAGGAAATCTCACAAAAAATCGCTAGAAATTTCTAATAAGCCCTCAACCAAAAGAGAAAAATGACACAAGCAAAAAAACAGTAAAATAACATTAAAAGGTGTAGAGGTTACACTATTTTAAAAGCAACTAGATGATTGTGCAAGTTCCTTAGGGAAGCACTTACAAAACAAAAAAAAGTTAAACTACGAAATCAACAAAATAAAAATTACACGCCAACACAAACAACTGTATTATTAACGAAGAACGCTTTAATACAGTTTTCGTTAATTACACAAGTTTTAGAAAACTAACAAAATTTTCATCCATCCGGCAATATAAAAAAACTATGCTTAACTTACATTTGATGGCAAATATCATGGCAAGACCCAATTGCATGTCAACCATATTATATTATTGCAGTAACATTGAAATAATTTTAACAATTGCTTATCATTTGTTGCATGTCAAAAAAAATCGCTATATTTGAATAGGAAATAATGAAATTGGCAACAGTAAACAGGAATCTACAATCAGCTGTTCAGTTGTTTCCATAAAGTTGCAATACAAACAGTCGCAACATTTTTTTTTTTTTTTGTTAAAACATTTTAAAAATAATATTAGTATTAAAAAAGTAAATTATGGATAACAAATTGCAGCGCTATGAAAAAATAGCATTTTTGGGCGAAGGTCAGGTAAGTTTCTGTAAAAAAAAAATATAAAATATTTACTATGTAGAAAAAAAAATCATTCTAGTTTGCCATTGTCTACAAAGCCCGCGATGTTTTGACGGAACAAATTGTGGCAGTGAAAAAGATTAAGATAGGCAGCCGTGAAGAGGCTCAAGATGGTATTAACCGTACGGCCTTAAGAGAAATCAAACTTCTGCATGAAATGCAACATGAAAATATAATTGGTCTCGTGGATGTATTCGGCCACAAATCAAACGTTTCCTTAGTATTTGATTTTATGGACACAGATTTGGAAATAATTATAAAAGATCCCAAAATTATATTGACACAGGGAGACATTAAAGCCTATATGATAATGACTTTAAAGGGTTTGGAGTATTTACACATGAACTGGATATTACATCGTGATTTAAAACCCAACAATTTGCTGGTCAATTCGGATGGTATATTAAAAATTGGTGATTTTGGTTTGGCCAAATTCTTTGGGTCACCCTCTCGAATATATACCCATCAAGTTGTAACCAGATGGTATCGTGCTCCGGAACTGTTATTCGGTGCCCGTCAGTATGGCACTGGCATAGATATATGGGCTGTTGGTTGTATTTTAGCGGAATTACTACTGCGAGTTCCCTTTCTGGCGGGTGACTCCGATTTAAATCAGTTAACTAAAATATTTCAAGCTTTAGGTACTCCCAACGATGAAAATTGGCCAAACTTAAGTAAATTGCCAGATTATATGCAGTTTGTACATTTTCCTGGGGCACCCTTATCGACTTATTTCACTGCTGCTCCCGATGATTTGTTAGCTTTGGCTGAAAAATTATTGGCTCTAAATCCTGCCAAACGTTGTACGTGTACAGAGGCTTTAACTATGAAATATTTCTCAAATAAACCAGCTCCTTCTTTGGGTCATAAATTGCCACTGCCTTCCACAAAACAACAACAAGTAGACGAGAAGCCTAATTTAAAGCGTAAAATTTTGGACGCCATGGAAGGAGTTGGTAATCCTAAAAAATTAGTATTTTAAGACAGAAGTTTTGTTAATTTGCAATGTAAAAAATGTATGAATAAAAGAGCAAAAATTTTGTTTTTTTTTTGCAAGTTTAAAAATAATTTTAACTCGTTTTGTAAAATTTAACATTATTTGAATAAGGACAAAATTTTTACTTTTAGGTTCGGCTGACTATGAATAGATTATAATTTTTTTTTTTGGTTATTCTATTATAAACTTCACAAAAATGATGTCTACTTGCTATATGGGAAGCTGGGGTATATCAACTGCATATGAATTAAAAAAAAAAACAAATCTCAGCTAGTACTTTGAATAATGGTGGTTTTTCCAGATCAGGTTTTGCTTAAGATGAACGAAAATACTATCACAAAAAACATGCAACACAAAAACAAATTACATATAGTCTTATGGAAACACTTTGTAGGACTCTATATATACATTTTAATAGCGCTCAAATTTTGGAGATGTTTAGCCTATTTGAAAAGTTTTTTCATGAAATTCATCATATAACAATAAAAAATAATTTCAAACATAAATTTGACTTTTAAACAAATTTTCTAACGTAAACCAGTATTTTTCTAATAAAACAATTTAAAATTAAATACACCATAATTTTAATAATAATAATTTTGTTTTTATTCATTTATTTCGTTTGCTAAATTCAACTTAAATCTTAAATCACATATTTTCACGTATAATAATAAATAAACACCAAAAGTTAATCTATATTTAAATAACACTATCTTAAATGATAAAAGTAAATTCCTATAAAATATACATATATACTATTAGAATTAAAAAAGTAATAAATTTAAGTTTAAGCAAAAAACTAAGGGTCAATTTTATACTCAGCACTTATGGTTTATTATAAAGTCAGCATTTAAAAGAAATTTTGACTTAAAATTTAACTTAAGTAAAAAAATGTTCAAACAAAATTTCCTATTTAAGTTAAATTTAAATAAAAATGTATAACAAGTACTAACTATAATCTGGCCCCTACAAATAAAAGATTTTTGACTTAAATTTGATAAAATAAAAATTTAATTTGAAAATTGTTTAATTAAATAGAAAACCCTACTTAGTGCTGAATTTAATACTGGCCCCAATAATCTAAAATTAAATTATAATAAAAAAAATAAACTCATAGCTAGTGCGATAAAACTACTTAATTAAAATCATAATAAGGTAGTATGTATTGTATTCCAACAAAGCTTTTTTGTTTTTTGTTACATTCTTAAAAAAAAATCCTAAACTAACCATTGACTTAGATGTGATTAATTTAATATTTGATTTTTATGATTTAGCCAAGAGTTTTTTATTTCTTTTTAATAAAGAAAATAAATATTTGGTAATGTTTTTGTCACAATATACACATGCATAATTCTAAATTGATTTTTAACTTTAATAAAAGAAAATTTTATTTAAATGATTTCATTTTGTTAGGAAATTAAGACAATTTTAAAAATGAAAATTTTTTGAATTGTTACTAAACTTTCTTTTATTAAAATTAAAAATTATAAATAAATAAATAATTTAGATTTTTATTTTTAATATTCTAGAAAAAACTAATTAATTAATTTATTTAATTGTTTTGTATTGTTAAAGCTAATTTGTTTTTGATTTTCAGATTTTTCTTCTTAATTTATTAAATAATTCATATCAAAAAAGTTGATACATTTTAATATTCTTTTAAATTTAAGTAATAAATTATAAATCTATAATTTTAATTCACTTTCAATTTATATCTAATTAGTATTCAATTTTTTTTTTATTAATTTTTAAAAATAATTTAAAATTTGGTTTAATTTTGTTTGTATGTTTGCAGTTGTTAATTATTGTTTTAGAGATTTATCGTATCTAAATCTTGGCAAGGAGCACGCGGACTTAGTCCCTCTATATTTGTTTCACTATTAGTATGTAAGGCATCATTGTTTAAAGCATTTTCATCCATGGAGGAATGATTATTATCATGCGTGCTATTATTGTTATTGGTCTTGGCATCTTGTGTAGCGCCGGAACTTTGTACCTTTTTACTACCCAAACCCAAAGGAAATGCAAATTCCTGTGGTAATTTACGCATAATTTTACCCGAAGTAATAAGACGGCCAAAACCTTCCTAAAAATCAAAAGACAAAATTAATTTTTTATTAAAAAAAAAAAATAATAAATAAAGTTTATAAAACCTCAAACTTACTTGATGGGCAAATGCATAACCCGATCTTAATGATCTTCTGGATCTTCTAGATGATGGTGCCCTCATAACACTGCTAGTTTGACGTAATTTCAAACTAGCTTGACGCCTTTTCATACGTATCTATTAAATTTAAGGGGAAATTTATTAATTTTTTTTTTTTGATACATATTTTTCTTAATATTGTGCTTATTTTTTTTTTTCTTACCTTATCTGCCAGACTTGGTGTACAATCTATTAAATAGAATTTATAAGCTAATACTGGTATCATTATCAGCACAACTGTTATAAACATCGTTGTCCAAAATGTGAGATCTTTCATAGCCATTGTTAATGAACCCACATAGGGTCCACCAATTACATAATTGTAAAAATAGTCCAATACGAAATACCATATAAGACTACCCCAAATTGTTATGTGATTAACAATTGTCCAATAAGATGTATATAAGGCAATCTAAAATATTATAATAATATTAATTAATTTATAATTCTTTTAGTTTTCTTCGATCTTCTTGATTTGTGTAATATTTTTTTATTA
The DNA here is from genome assembly GCA_949748255.1 of Eustalomyia histrio. NCBI lineage: Eukaryota > Metazoa > Arthropoda > Insecta > Diptera > Anthomyiidae > Eustalomyia > Eustalomyia histrio. The sequence goes on from OX456525.1 coordinate 21,881,649, forward strand.
AGCTAAAGATCTTTTTTCTTTATAAAAAATTAATTATAAATATTTATTTATCCCAAAAATTAAAATTAATTATAATTAATTTTTTATAAATAAAAGATCTTTAGCTCAATAAATAAATATTACACATTAATTAATTTAGTTACTTTAATGTACATAGTTAAAGGTAGCTAATATATTTTAAACTTTTTAGCGATAAAATTCGGTAGGTTTAATTTTCTATGCAAATTTAACATTAAAAAGTTAGAGAATTCCACTGACAGGAGTGTTATTTTATGAAAATACTAAATTATTGTATAATCCCTAGGCTAGCGACTAAAAATACGCAGCAAAAATGGCAAAATATGCACTAAAATATGAACTAAAAATTCAAAAAAAGAAAAAATTTGATTTTTATATTTAGGAAGAGTTTTTTTTAATGAAATCCAATAGAGAATGCTTCTTCTTTGAGTATGTGCCATATAAAGGTTTAAAAATTTTATCTTTACTTAATTTTTAATTAAAGCATAATTTCAATTTAAAGAAAATATGAAATTATAAAAAAATATGTAACAACAAATCGAAGCCAATTTGTTGCAAATTTATTAATTCGGAAAATCAAATATGCAATAACAAATCGATGCAATTTTTTTTTTTTTTTGAAAATTTATTGGTATGAAAGTCGCTGCCCTGGTAATCACTAATGTTAATAGCTGTGTTTGTGTGTCATGGTGTTAACAACCAGGAACAATGACTATACATTAGGTCCATTCGTTTACTTTTCTCAAGCAAGTCCAGTAAGAATTGCAAACAAACTTAAGAGAGTAAGACAAATTTACTCGCAAAATAAAAATGTTTTGATAAAGTACGCGAACGTAAAATTTTCAAAAAATTATCAGTTTGTTAAACAGCTGATTGTAAAACCAAATGCAAAAATAAATTATAACTGGTCGACATGGAAAAAAAGTATGCTTGTTGTAAAATATTAGGCAGATATATTTAAGAAGGTTTTCTTATCTTTTCCATAATTCATTTTACAATATTTGTTGCTTTGCATTTGCATACAATAAACATTTTTATTTGTACACTCAGAAAAAAAGTTAGTTGAAAAATTGGTAAACAGGTTTTTATCCCCCTTTACCATTTTTGTACTAATTTGTTTTGCTATTTACATTTAAAAAATTACAGAATGTTTACAAATTTTCGTTGTTAACTTCTGAAATCATTTTTAAAACCGATTTGCTAAAATTAGCGAAAAAAAAGTTACTAATTTTAAATAAACGGATATTAAAGGAAATGTTATTTCTAATAATTACATAAGTTGAAAAAAGGGATCGAAAGAGAATGTACTTTTCACAACCGACTCATGTCCAAAAATAGGACATCCACTTCAAATAGCACTAAAAACTTTATTAGTTCTAAAAATCAGTCCTTAAAACAATTAAAAATTGACCTTAAAAACCCCCAAAAAAAATGTACTAAAAATATTTTTCAAAACAAAAATTACCAAATTAATACAGAATGATAAATTCCTTTATGTTTTTACTATTTTTAAAGCGTTTAAATTTTTTTTTAATCTTGTCTAAAATATTTAAAAAAATGAAAATAAAATAAAAATTGTTGCTCGATAAAAAAAAAATATAAATTTGTATATTCGAATTCGAAAGGCAATTTCAAAAGAATAATTTGTGCATTTGAATAATATTTTTTTATTAATAAATTTTGTTATATTTTATTATTTTATTGAGTTTACAGCAATTTACTAAAAATTAGTAGCACTTACTAATTTTTTATACTATTTAGTTTTACTAATATTAATAATATTTAGTAAATTTTTTGTGCTAATTTTAGCAAATCGATTTTTAATTTTACTTTACAAAATGTTTACTAAAATTAAGTAGCGGCTACTAATTTTTTCTGCTAATTGCATTTTACTACACGCCAGCAGAAATGTGTTAATGAGATTAGCAAAAAAATACCGCTGGGCTCAAACTAGCAAAATTTGCCGTAATAACAGCAAAATTTTCAGTTGCCAGACTTTTTTTGGTGAGTGTATTTACAAAAATTTATTACATGTTTTTTAATCATATATTTTTTCTGCTTGACAAATCTTGCTGGCAAAAATTCGTCCAGTAAAAATTTGAAATCTCTCATTATTTTATTCTCTGTTATTTCTTTCTTTTTACTGAGTATATGTGTTAACGAACGCCATCCAGTAAAAATGTGTACGAATTATTGAGTAAACGGACCGGAACTAATGATAACACCCATTCAAATGATGTTAGGAATAACGTATTCTTTACAGCTTTTTTATGAATTTCAGTTTCTGAGGATTTTTCTTTGAAAATCAATTTGATTTTAAAAATTTTTTGTTGCAAAAATGATCAGATTTTGAGAAAATGTTTCATTTGAAGAATTTTCAGAGGACGTTCTCTTTGAAAAATCCTTATTTCCTATGTTAAATGTTAAAGATTTTGGGCATGTACTCAGTCAATAAACGTCATCATATTTATGAAGTTTTTTTTTAACAGATTATAAATTTTTAAAATAATGAAAAATTTTTTTGAAAAAGAAAAACTGAAAAAAACTATCCTAAAACCAATAGTTGATAATTAATGAATTTTCAAGTACGACCAAGTTACATTTATGTGGTTCTCTCTTGGTTTTACTGTAAATTTAAATTTTTGTATTAAAGCCTCGAGAGAACCTTTATTAAGATAATCTGATGATAGTACTTAGTAATACTAGAAAATGCATTATTTGTCATTTGTTTTTTTTTTACAACAGTTTTTCTCTGTCTGTTGTAAAAATAATTAATTCAAAATTCTATTTGGAATTTGTGATAATATGATTTTGAAATAAACAAAAAAAAAAAAGTTATTTCTTACCTGTGCAGTATTATCAATAATTAAAATAGATGCTACAACCGCTCCAAGAGTCATATGATCACTTAATATTAAACCATTTGGCGATACGCCTTTGTGATAAGTACCTGAAAATAAATATTTGATAATATGTGTAATGAAAATTAATTTAAAACCGATTTAAATAATGTACTACAATTTCTATTAAAAAAAGATAAAACTAAAAATGAATTAATTAATTTTAACAGTTTCTCTTAATTTAACAATTAAAAATCTTCCACTTACCATAAGGAATTAAAAATAATATTAAAGAACTAAAGGCACCATGTAACACACTATACACAAATTCTTTGGTATTAAACAATTGACTTTTTAAGCCTGGAGTATATAATTTTGGAAAATCCAAACTATGTTTATCGGATACATCCTGTTCAAATACACCCAGGGCCAACACAGGCAATGATGTATAAAATAGATTATAAACCGATATAAACATGGGATCAAAAACAGTCTAAAAACAAGGAAAACATTTTTAATAAAAATTATTTTTTTTTTCTTTTAAAGAATTATTTAAAATACCCACCTGTGCGCTAAAACCACAAAAAAATGAGTACCAACAGTGACACAAGGTAAATGCAAAATTTTTATAGAAAAAATAACGCAGGAATTTGCACATGCGATAGTAGGACCAACGCCCGTGCACCAATAAAAGTCTTTCTAAATAACGAAATTGTGCAATCGAATAATCGCTTGCCAATACAGCTTGTAAACCCTCTTGACCAGATATACCAACACCAATATGGGCGGCTAAAAAGAAAGAAAAAAAAATCAAAATAAAATGGAATTTTTTAAATTAATCATTATGTGAATAACAATTTAGAATGAAAAAAATTTGAAAAAAACAACATAACCTCAATAAATTATATAGGTTATGATTTTTTTTTTTTTTATTAAATTAATAAATCCATTTTAAGAAAATCGATTCATTAATACTATGGACTAAAATTCTATCAATATAGTTGTATTAAAATGGATTCTTTCATTCAATGAAAATGTTTATTACCTGTATAAAAATTTATTGTTGTTGTGAATAATTTCATAACAAAAAACATTAAATCAATGAAAAATTTTCAAATTCTTTTAAATAAAAAATTAAAATTATAGAAGTGATTTTATAAGCAATTTTACGCTTTTTTACATATAATGGTAGTTTTTGGGCTGAACAAATAAAAAATAGAAAAATATTTTTGCGGAAACTAATATACTTTAGGAACACCCTATCGATTTTGTATTTCCCCCAGATAGTACTTTTTGAACTGATTTAAAAAAAAAATACTTTTGGTCGGATTTGAATACTCGTATGTACACCATTAGAGTATTTCAAACCTATAATGACCAGGCTTTTTTTATTTTATAAAAAATTTTCATTGTCTTAATGATTATTTTTATAACATTTATAAACAACTTCATTAATAATATAAACAAATCATTATACATATGATAACATTAAACAGTCTTAATGAATTTAGTTCAGTGAAAATTTTTATTTAAAACTTTCATAATGTTCCCAGTATAAAAATGGTAGTCATTCTGTGACTATAACTTCTTTCATTGCTTCCTAAACTTCAGTTGATATTCTTTTATAATTTTTTGCTGTTATTCTAAGGCACTTCCAAATAATTGATGAGTTCATATTTCAAATGCAGTGATCTGGATATAAACCCGATGCATATCTTAAAGAATCACTTTTCATTACTTCTAAAGCATAAGTTATAGTATATCGTATATTTATTTTGAATCTAAAGCATTTATTCAAATTGAAAAAATAGTTCTAATGAACTTTTTTAATTTTTTTATTAAATCATTTTTTATATTTTAGTTAAAAATTTCATGAGGGTTAGAATTTATGCAGTTTTGCAACTTTTATAAAAGTTTTGAAATATCAAGAAGAACTGATTTTTTAACCTTTACTTGAAACTAGCTGGCCTGTCATTTGCGTTTTTCAGCCTTAAATATTTATGAGGACGCAATCTGTGCATTTTTGCATTATGTTTATTATTTAACACTACAGTTAAATTCAGAATTTATCTAAATAATTTTAAAATTGTGTAAAAATTAATTCAAATTGTGTAAAATTAATTCAAATTGCCCAAAAATGTTTTAAAATTGTGCAAAAATTATTTAAAATTGTTCAAAAATATTTTAAAATTGTCTAAAAATGTTTCCAAATTATACAACCAGTTTTTAAATTATCCAAAAATATTTTAGAATTTGTCTAAGAATTCAATAAAATTTTTGAAAAATGTTTTAAAAATGCTTGTTCACTAATGCAGAATTATTTATTTGTTTTGATAAAGAGTATTTGTATATCAATGCATACATTTCGCTTCTTTAAACTTATTTTTCTGCATTCTTATGAATTAAATTTTCATCAAAGCTTAAATACTACAAAGTATATGAACATTTTCCACTCATGCATCAGAATATCTAATCATTGTATTAAAATTGCTTCCTTAGAGTAAAGTATGAGTAATGCTAGTAGCTAAATTTGAATACTTCCATCCTATGACACGCTAATGTTAAATTCATCGATAAAACCATAAGAAAAGAAGTGATGCCTTTGCATTTTTGCTGGGTTTATGTTAAAAATTTCATGCACTTAATGAAAATTTTATTAAATCAATTATTCCTTTCAGGAAAATTAATTTAATGGAACATGTTTCATTTAGTAAATGATCCAATGAAAAACTACATTGTATTAATGAACAAATTTATTTACTATGTGTGGCAAACTGTATATTTGCAGTAAACAGAAAATTTTATGATTATTTAGAAAATAAAATATTCTTCAAGATTTTTAATATTATTTTTTAGTTTATTCCTCCAATGCATAAATACGTAATAACAGGACTACCGTTTTGAAATTTTGACTTTAATTTTAAGTACGATAAAGCAATTGTACAGTGTTTTGTACTGAGAAAAAAAATAAATTGTTTTTTTGTTTGAAAGTTTATCAATTATATTGAAAATTTTAAATATATTTGGATATTTGTTTTTCAATTTCATATTATTGAAAATTATGTGGGTAATTTATTTAAAAAATGTTTATGCAAAATATTTGCTACGGACGTAGTTTTTATAAAAATGTGCTAAAAATTGCAAATTTTACAATTTTCTAAACACATTGAAAGTGTATGTTCAAAAATCAATAAAATGGAAAACAATTTTATTGGCTTAAAATACCGAATAAATATTGAAAATATAGTTATTTTGACCAATACTTGTTAGTTGTTCAAAATGTTTGTAGTAAAAAATTACCAGTTTTTTTACGACATATTCATATTTATTGCTTTATTTAAGTTGTTTTATAACAGAGTAAAAATAACTGTAGTTTTGGTTATTTGAAATTGATAAAGCTATTTTGCAGAGCTGTAAATAAATCATTCAGTTTTGATTTAATTCGCGAATCATTCATGCAGTGGATTGGCAAATTTTGAATTAATTCAAATTCAATTCATTTGAATTGATTAAAATTTCATTCAATTCCTAATGAATTGATATCAAAACCGAATTTACAAACATTTTTTAGAGTGTACTTTTTGAGTTGTCAAAGTAGAATACGCAAAAAAAAAACAAATGATAGATTTCGTAAGAATGAGAGTAGATAAGTGATAACTGATAATCCAGATAAGTGAGGGTGTGTGCTTATGCTAATTACACTATGCAGCAATATATATTTTTTTGTATTTTAGAGGCCTGTTAAAATTGTAATTTTGGTAAATTTTTGCAAAAAAAAACACCCAATTTCCATAATTGCGAAAGTATTATACGTATAGAAATTATAGGTGACTATTCTCTTTTTTTTTCTTTACTACGTGAAAATCGGTTGAGTATTAATCAAGATATTAGGAAATAACTGACATCGCCTTTTAAAAAAGTAAAAAATGGTTAAAAAACTAAAGAATAATCATAATGTTTATTTTCCATTCCTTAACACGTCAGAAAATTATAACGGCATAAAATTTTCACAAAAAACAAATAATTTTTGTTGCATAGTGTTATTAGTTTGGTGGAGTGACCTGTTGCTGTTCCAAACACATGGTTTTGATTAAAGTTTATTGTATTGAGAGTCAATATTGTTTTGTTTGAAATGTTTCTTGTGTGTGATCAAAAAGTCAATTTCGTTAATATGAATTACAATTTATTTTTCTAATTCATTTGAATTAATTCAAAATCAATTCAATTCAATTTTGAATTGAAATAAATTGTAATTTATTTTTAATTCAAATTTGAATTGCAATTTGAATTACAATTTATTTTCAATTAAAATTTGGGTTGCAATTTGAATTGCAATTCATTTTCAATTGATTTGAATTGAATTGATTAAAATTTTATTCAATTCATAATGAATTGATATGAAAAAGAATGATTCATTAACAGCTCTGCTATTTTGTCGACCCCTTACTTGCATTAAAAAATTCCGTTTTTTTTTACTGTTAAAAACAGCTAACAAGTGCAGCTAATATAACTGACGAATTTTTACTACAAAATTTTTTTTTAACATCTGATAAATATTGGTAAACGGTAGCTGCTTGGTTTTAAATGTCATTTTCAGTAGATTACACCGACAAGCTTTTTTGAGTGTAAAATATTCTTATAACATTAATTACATAAACATAGTAAAAATCTTAAATTTTATTACTTTATTTTTAAAATTAAATATTTTGCAAGGAAAAAATTTCTAAAGTAAAAACAAATAATTTTACAAACAAAAAAAGTTATTTTGTCAAACAGAAATAAGGAAAAAAATTTTGAAATTAATTGATTTGAGGTTTCATATATTTTAGTGTATAGGCTGTATAAATATGGAGGTGGAACAGTATTAAAAAGTATTATTGACCACAGTAATCTTGAAAAACTTTGACTTAAGTTTTATTGTCAGTAATTAAGACTTAAAAATTATAATCTAAAAAAACATTCTCGAACAAGTTTAATCTCATATCAATTTATTCGTTTAATTAGTACATACCTTTGATCATAGAGACATCATTGGCACCATCACCAATTGCTAAAGTAACTGCATTCTTGGCACGTTTAATTAATTCCACAACTAAGGCCTTTTGTAAAGGTGTAACACGACAACAAATAACTGCCTTGCATTGAGAAGCAATATCAAGGAATCTAATAAAATAAAAGCTGTGAAAACCGCATTGTAATATATTTTTTTAAAAAACTTTACTTACTTTGATTCCAATTCTGGCGATAAACAATGTACCAATGAATGGCCATTTATTACAATAGCAAAACCAGTATTCTCTTCAACAATTTCATCTTCTCTTAACACATTTGCAGCAGCACTTCCTCCTTTCTCCAATGAATCATACAACTCATTGGTCTCAGCACTTAAGGAAAACAAAAATATAACAAAATACATTTTTATAAAAAACATAAAATCAAATCAAATAGTTAACATAAATATATCTATAACACACAAACATAAAATAAAAATGTTGCCAAAAGCTAGAGAAATTATAAAACTATAAATATTAGTATATAAAATGTTTATGAAAATGAGTTACAAAAGCCGCCTTTAAAGTGTTAGCAAAGATAAGTTTTTAAAATTTATCAAAACAAAAAAAAAAAAACACTGTTTGTTAAGATACTAAAATTTGTTGAATTGCTAAAAATTTTAATCATAAAAAAGCGCACAATGTTTAAATATATAAGTTAAAAGATGAATTCAACTAAAATTAATAATATAAGAAAATTAACAACAACACAAACTTATATTTAATTTATATAATTTACATTACGGGCGAAACAAGGTACCAATAGAGGGGGAAAATCATCCTTTGTATCAACTGAATAGAAATAAAAGCTAAAAATGATTGGAGAGTTTTTTTTGTAAAATGTTTTGTTGAAAAATAAATAACTTTAAAAAAAAAGGATATAAAAATTTAACTCAAATGGAACGAAATTTTAAATGAAATCTAAACAAAAATTGTACTTCAATTTCATTACATTCTAGCGATTCTAAAATATATTCAACTAAAATATATTAAACTTAATTCTTTAAAACATTTTTCAATTGGAAATTTAACGTAAACCTTGTACTTGGAGAAGACAAATAATGGGATTTATTTTTAAATCGATAATTTTCCATTGCGATCGAAGATTTTTATAAATCGACTTCTTAAAATTTGTTTATGTCTTAAGATACATTTTTTATAAGATGTTTTAAATTATGACCAAAAATTTTCACGTCTAAAAATTGTTATTCCCACATTACACTACTTTTCACATAACCCAATCATCCTCTATACCAGATGAATAAGATACGATTTCAATTATAAAAAATTAAAGATCCTTTATATTAAAATAATTTCTCATAATATTACTAAAGCAAAAATGTGACAGAATCTGACTTTCTCTATACCAGAGTCTAATAATTTGATAATTACTTTTCTCAGTCAAGTCCAGTAAGAATTACATAGTAAAAAATTTACAGAAAGTAAGACAAATTTACTCTCAAAAAGAAAATTTCCTAAAACATTACGCAAACTAAAAATTCGTAACAATTGACAAGTTTGTTAAACAGCTGATTGTAATACCAAATGCAAAAAATTAATTATAACTGGTAGTTATGGAAAAAGGGGATTATTGATGTAAAATATTAAGCAGAAACATTTAAGAAAGTTTTCTTATCTTTTCCATAATTAATTTTTCAATATTTATAGCTTTGCATTTGCATACAAAAATACTTTTATTTGTAATTACAAAAAATGGTCATATGTTTTTTCTGTTTGAAAATTCTTGCTGGCAAAACTCTGTCCAGTCAAATTTTCCAAACTATTTTTATTTATATGTGATCTATTTGACCCAAACTCACATTTAAGGGTTAAAATTGTGGCTTGAAAAATTACAATTTTTTTTTTATGTTTGTTCTAAATATTGAGTGTCAATAGAAAGGTATTTTGAAAATCTCTCCATTTGGAATAAGCAAACTTATTAAGAATAGATTGGTTTTTAGTCATCCGCAAAGCCAAAATCAACGCCAATCTTTCTAAAAAATGTTGGTTATAATTGCAAACAATTTTTCTACTAAAAATTATTTTAATGCAATATCTTTTTCAAGCTTAAAATGACAATTAACAATTTTTTTAGTAAAAAATTTACCAATAAGAATATTTGTTTAAAAATATCGAATTTCTATTTTTCTTAGTTTCCTATGGCACATCTTATTAGAATGTGAATTAAACATCATGTGCCAAATTTCAACCCGCCCGAAAATGTCGAATTTTTTTTTTTTTTTAACTTGAGTGTACAATGAAATCTTTGTTAGTAAACATAATAGGTGTGTTCAACGTACATTACAGTGGGTGCCCGCGGATAACCAATCTTAACAAAAAGTGAAAAAGGGAATTGTATTGTTTTTACCAGAACTTAGCCGTAATTTTTGTTCGGGTAAAATGGTAAACCAGTCAAATCGTGCTGATTTGGCTGCTAATAAATCAGCTGTTTTGTATTTGTGAAAAAATTAAAGTTAAACAAAAAATTTACAATAAAGAATTTTTTCTTTGTAATAATGGAAAATACATTTGAAAATATATGTAGTTATTTGTAATTTTAAATATATTTTTTAATTAAGCTGTTTTTTAATATAAATAAATTTGACGTTTAGTTTTGGGTATGAAATGTGGTTTTGTGCATTCTCAGTATTTTTGGAATTTTTATGTCTTTGTGAGAGAATTTTTTGCTTACTTTCATTTTACCAGGCTTTACCCAAAATTACCTCGTACAGACAGACCTATTGTAATGAAATTTCAGGTTTTATCCTGCTGCTACAATTCCCCAAAAAAAACAGTAAGACATTTCCAAAAATGGGATTTGTTTACAATGTTTGCAGTCTTGTACACATTTAAAGCAGGGATGGAATAGGATTCATCTTATTAGCAACACCTTGGAGTATTTGTTGTCCAAAAAATTGCTAACATTTCGTATTTTTAGTTTATAGCGAGCTTTCGACCTCTGTATATTTTCAGCAAAAGATCTCCTCAGAAAGAATTTTTAATTTTCAAATATAAAAGCATTGCATTGAAATTAAATATTCATTGTGTAAGTCTTACTTCTTTGAATTTAAAATCTCTCTCAAATAATTTACCTTAATTAATGTAATAGTTTTAAGATGCTAGTCTTAAATAAATAAATAAATGCAAATACAGGAAACGTTGTTCAGAAAAGTTGGTCTTGATTTGTTTTTGCAAATGGCAAAAATCACACTTAGTTATGGAAAAAATGCAAATAACTTTTACTCATCTGTAAGCATATTACATATTAAGTCCATTCGTTTACTTTTCTTAGTCAAGCCATGTAAGAATTACTCAGTAAGAAACTTACAGAGTAAATAAATTTTAATCTAAAAATTAAAATTTTCTTAAAAAGTTTGCGAACGGAAAAATTGCAATAATTTAAAAAATACAAAAATAAATTATAACTGGTCGATATGAAAAAAGAGGATTCTTGTTGTAAAATCTTAAGCAGAAACATTTTTATTTGTATTTACAAAAATTTATCATTTAAAATCATAAGTTTTTTCTGCTTGTAAATTCTTGCTGGCATTAATTTTTAAAAATTTGCAGAAAGAAGAAAAACTCAACATTAAACTGTCACTTTATTCTCTTTTTTTTTCTTTAAGTTACTGAGTATTTGTGTAAACGAACCACATCCAGTAAAAATGTGTACAAATTATTGAGTAAACGAACGGAACTATTACTACATCTTTAGTCCTAAAATTTCATTTATAAATAGATGAAATTTCTTGGCTATTATAAATAAATCACGTTTACGAATCGTTGCGTTTCGATTTTATGATGTGATATACATACCCAGCAAAATAAGAGCTGAGGAAGAAGTAGTTTAACACTACATCTACTGAACACAAAGTTGTGAAAATTTCGGTGAATCATTAATGATTTTAACATTGGCGTGTCATTGGGAGGAAGTAGTTTGGTTCGGTGCTATGAAAAATCGATGAGCAGATGGACTTTTTCATTAGTTTACGGAAGTTGTTAAATATAGGGACTACAAAATAAATATAGGGAGTGCCTTTTTTTTTAAGTTAAAAATGTAATTTTGAACACGCCAAGAATTATTATTTCGACCAGGACAACGTGAATGTCACTGGCATGCAAAATATGTATTTAATAAGGCATTTAATGACTTAATGAATTAACCATTTATGGACTAACTAAATAATCGTTTTTTACTAGTAGGGGTTAATATCAACATTTTGGAAGTTGCTTAAAATGACTTCTTACAAATCGAAAAATTTGCACTTTTAACTTCTTTGGATGTTCTGAAAAAGAGATTCGTAAAGAATAACATCCATTTTATTTCGCTGGGTATCTGTGGACTTTTGACAAAAGTAGTTGTCGAATCAAAATAATTTTCCAAAATTTTTGTTATCAATTAAACTTTTAAATGCGTCTATTTTATTAATTACTGTCTACCCAACGAACTTATATATTCCATTTGTAACAGTTAGCGTTTTTACTTCAACGGTAATGCGGTCTTCAGCTCTCCCAATAAATGCGTGTTTTTAAAGTAAGTGCTTTTGTCAGAAATTCACAGATATATTAATAATGATTTGCTTAAAATACCCGGAATTTTTAAATATGTACTTAATTTCAATATACTACTCGTATCAAAAGATAATGTCTAATTTATGATAAAACCTCTGTTTTAAGGATTTCTTAAAAATAAAAAAAAAAAGTTCTTCAAACACTTAATTCGGTTAGATACCAAAACATAAAACTTAAAAAAATTATCAACTAGTAAAAGTGAAAGAAAATATTGTAAATAAAAAATAACCGTGTTCAGTATTAATTACCCTTAACTACAATTAAAAAAAAAAAAAGAATACCAAAAAACAAAAAAACGAAATTTTAAAACAAAACAGAAAAAAAAATATAAAATCTTTCAAATACTGAAAGATTTTATCGAAAAAACTTGTGTAAATTTGTTTGTATTTTCAATAAAAATAGATAGAAAAAAAGTGATGATATGATTGATCCCTCTACCTGTCCGGTTCGCCCTTTTTATGTTTATTATTGGCATCATCATCCCACCTAAAGGTAACCACTGATATAGCAGGAGCTGGCGGTGGTGGTGGTGAAACTTGTGTTATTTTTAAAGATGACGGGCTACGATCACTTAAATGGGATCCATTTAAATTTATTATAGGTTCTAGAGCTAAAAGGAACACAAATAGCTTTATAAATAAAATATTAAAGAGAGAAATGGTAAAAAAAATAAACTTACGTGTGGGCCTAAATCTATTGATTATTCTTATTGATTCTTTAAATTGTCTCAATTGTTTATCAACTTCTTCCACAGTACTGCCATCCACTATAAAAACATCAGCTAAATCATCTGTTAATAATTGACAAGAATATCCAATATTTATAGCAGTTTCTGAAAATAAAAGAATTTCATAGTAAAGCTTATTGTTGATTTGTATAAATTTTATGTGAGTAGCTTTTCATTCGGTTCGGGCACAAGTCTTTCAATATCAGCTAAACCTATTTAATAATCGAGATTACTAAACACAGCTGGAGTTCGTAAATAAATTTTATCTGAAGTCACTTAATCAGCTTGAAGTAGTTCTGTTTATCTATGTAAATTGTAATTTAAAAAAGAGACACGATATTTACAATTAACATTTTATTATTGTACCGAAGAAAGATGATGAAAGTCGTAAATGACCCGAAATGCATTCCATTCCGCTAATGCCTAATAATTTTCTGTGTACTCTTCATGATTACACAAATTGTATTTCAGTTGGGAATATAATTATGAACCGAACAAATAGTTAATATAATTATTTTTCAAAATTTTTATAAAAGAGAGAGAGAGAGAGAGAGTTTTAAATTGCTGTTTTAAAATTACCTTGCTTATCACCCGTAAGTACCCATATTTTAATACCAGCCATTTGTAAGTTGGCTATTGTTTGTGGTACACCATCCTGCAGTTTATCTTCTATAGCTGTAACGCCTACTAAAGCCAATTCACTTTCAACTTCTTCATATAATAAACTCAATTTGTCTTCACGATTATCAAGGGATATCGAAGCCTCCCAATGACGTTTACTCCATTCTTCATAGAATTCTGGTGTTAAATGTCTTTCAGCTAAAACTAACGTACGCAAACCTTCGCCAGCGAATTTCTAGAGAAAATAAATAAACATGAGAGAAATTTTTTATTATAAAATTTTAATTCACCGCAAAAATCGATTTAATTTAATCTCAAAAATATATTAACTTAAATTTTATAAGGATTACACAAAAAGTAGGGAGTGTTGACCCGTTTTGTTTTCCGCAAGGGGGAGGGGGTTCTTTTTATAGAAAATTAATTGATTTGGAAATTGTCTACCACTTCAAATTTTGGTGTAATTTTAAATTAAGAGGTCAAAATACTAAATGAAATTATTTAAAAAGCACGGCACATTTTTTTTTTATTTCCCATGTAAACATCGCAACATAATGAACATACATGATCACACATGGGCTTGTATATGATCATACATGGTTATATACTTACATGCATAGTTTAATATATATTTATACATGATCTCATATATGACCATATATCTTCCAATCCAAAATTTGAGGGTATATGACCGTATATGGCCATATATGAGCATACATGAATAATATATTGTAAAAGCTTAATATTTATTGACCTTTTTGCGGATAAAGTACAATAACAGAATTCAACCCCTAATTTTATAAGATGAAGAGAACAAATCCACAAGCGGATTTATTCCGTTCGCATTTTAAAAACAGGGGATATAAAGGGTTATTTTATTGCTATTTGTTTTTTTAGTGTAAAAGAAACGATTCGTGATATGCCTGCCGCGTAGGCTAAACAACGAACAGCTCTTGCAAATCATTGAATTTTATTATTTAAATTCGTTATGTGTGAAAAATGTGTTTCGAAAACTAATGTGATAGAAAATTTTACTAATGTAAGTAAGAAAAACACATAATTAGGGTTACTGTATTTTTTTATCTACGTATGAGTAATAAAATTAGTTTAATACTCATACGTAGTGTGGTCCATTTAAATTCAAACATACTCGTACATACCAGAGAACTGCATTTGCTGATTGCAAAACGTTCATACGCAGTCAACTCAAGAATAAATATGTGTTTGCGTTCAAACGCTGAATATACTCCAACACACATATTTGTTGATGATTTTAAATCAATCAAACGACGTGCAAATTGTTTTGTCACTGATTTATAATCATCGGTCGTTGTTAAACCATTGATTTTATTATGTTCATTCGAGCCAACAATAATTATTTTGATGTAGAATAAATCAGAAAAATCAACAAACAACGTGTATGAGTGTAATCATAATTAAAACAAAATAGTTTCTTATCTATAAAAAGGGGGTGGTTTTGTAGAAACACATTTCATAAATGTTATATGTATATTAGGGTGGGTCTAAAATACGTTTTTTAGAATTTTTATTAGGAATACCAAAAATATTGTTCTTTGTGAAAAAATTTTTTTTTTCAATTTAGTTCGACATCTCAGGCTCGCCCAATCCGGTTAAAGTTAAATATTGCCTAATTTTCCAATCAAAATAGATGAAAAAAAATTTAGACAAGCTGAAATATCGACCTACATTTTTTTTCCAAAAAAACTATTTATATTTCACAAAGAAGAATATTTTTATTACTAATGAAAATTCTAAAAAAGCGGATTTTAGACCCACCCTAATATACATATCACATTTATGAAATGTGTTTCTACAAAACCACCCCCTTATGAAATATGTTTCTATTTTATTTTAATTATGAATAAACTCATACGCGTTGTTTGTAGTTTTTTCTGATTTATTAAACGCTGACTTTTTGTTGAGTGATTAAATTTGCAGTAAACATAATCGACATATGATTCAAACCGATCCGAATTACGCGTTCAGTCACATGATGCTGATTTTATTCTACAGTGAATTTTGTTGAATTATTAAATGTGAACAAGAATTTTTGTGTATGATTAAATCAAGAAAAAAGTTGATTTTGCAGTTCTTTGGGTCATACTGAAGTGTCTCTTAAGTTGCGGAATGTAGATTTTTAATTATAACATCTCCCTCCCCCCAATTTTGCCCCAAAAAATTTGTTTTGTAAAGTTACATAAAAATATTATGTAATATTATGTAAGAATATAAAAGATTACATAAAAAAAATTTTTCATACTTACATTTAAATGATCTTGTGTACGCGCTTTAATATCATGTTGATTTGAACTTAACCTATCATAAATAACACTATCTGCACCTTTACAATATAGGAATATTTTATCACCATGCCGTAATATAACTGACATGCGTTTTCGTACATTATTAAAATCCAAAATATGCAACAATTCATATTCCTAAAAGCAAAACCACAAAATATCAAAAAAAAAAAATAAAAAAATTAAACGATGGAGAAATCTTTCGCCAACAATTGCAACTCACCTCTGTTCGACCCATAACTTCAATAGTAATACTGTTTGGTGTTCTTGAACGAAATACAAAACCAAAATTTCTTGCTGCCGACACCAAGGCAGATTCATCAGGACTTTGTGCCTGATATTCTAAACGTCCCTCCACATATTCTGGCATTACGGTATGACATATTGCCAATAAACGAAAAAAATTATGGGCATGTTGTTCATCCGAACGTACAGCATCCAGTAGTGTTTTATCATACCAACGAAAGTCTGACTCATATTCGGGATTTGCTGAAAAATCGACTGGTTCTACGGTCTTTGGAAATGTAAAAGACAAATAAAATAATTATAAGTTTTTAAAGGGCAGTGTAAAAATATTGCTAAATTTAGTTTATATATTTTTTTGTATACTTATTTCAATTATGTTTAGTTTTTAAAATACTATGATAAATATTTGAATAAAATGAATATTAAGTTACGATATATTTATTAAATATTTATTATACATGCATTTATTACAATAAATATTCAAATGTTTATGTAGCTTTTAGCAAATGAAATATTAAGCAATAGCACCATACACTATCCATATAATTAATACTCTAAAATCCTTAAATAAAACCTTAAATAAAATTTATGTTATTAAAACTAAAATAACGAAGTATATAAATTTTATGTAAGATATTCTTCGATCGACTTAAGATTATGAGAATTTTTTTGTAGTCATGGAGAATACTTAGAAATTGTAATATGACAATAGACGAATTAAATACATTTTCTGGTCATTTACTACATTTATCAATATTCTTCAGATTTTATGTGTTAATTAACTCACAGCCTAAATGGAAAAAGCTATATGAGAAATAATCCACGTTGATTTATTGAGTTAAGAAGAAATTCACTTACAAACTCTAGCTGTGTTTAATAATCTCCATAAATTACCAATCAGTTGATATTGAAAAATATGTAATATCTGCTAAATGCAAGTGGGAATGTCAAAGCAAGTTTTTTACATATGTTTGTTTTTCTAAATTTCATTCCTCTAGTGTCTTGCTGTGTATTCTCCATGATTACAAAATTATAACGATCATAATATTAAACCGAACGAAGAACATTTCTCATATAATTTATACCAATCATCAGTAAATTTCACTATGAAAGCAGTTGAAGTTGATCAAAAACATGTGTGTTAATATCAGCTGATTGGTAGATTTATGGAGATTATTATACACAACAAAAGAGAAGAACAAAATTGTAAGGTGGAATAGTCTCGATTCGTTTCTATCCTATGAAGAAAGTTGATTCACACGTTCCACTTTTAAAAAAAAAGTGATGAAAATTTAAGAATTTATACAACCCTATGACATGAGTAGTCGACTTGTAAATAACCCTTTTTAGTGTAGCCTAGCCAGGTATGTTTGGAGTTTTAAGTTTGAAAGCCAACTTCTTGAATAGTACTCTCCAAATAATTTATTTGTTGGCTGAACGGAAAATTTTTTTATTCAACAAAATGTAATTCTTCTTTTTCGGCTTAGAACCACATTTGTTAAATTTAAGGCAATTTTTGCTTAATTTTACAAATCTAAATCTAAATTTAACAAAAAAGTTGGAAAAACTTTAATTTTATTTGTAATTACACTCAGGCAAAAAGGTTTCACCATATTAATTAAACTGTTTCACAAATTGTTGGTCATCAATACTTCTTCATAAATACGATGGAACTTTTAGCAAAACATGTATCATAACTTTTTCATCCTTTCGTAGATACATTTCACTGATATATATTTAAAAAAAAAGAAAAAAATGACGCCTCTAAAACTGAGAGATAGGGCAAAAAGGACACATTTTTTAGTCTAGTGTAATACTCCACATATTTACAAAATAAAATTGGGTAAGGTCCGAGTAAAATTCCGAAACAAATCGTGTTAGTAATATTTTTATAAAATAGCTTCATCATATTTATGAAGTTTTTTTATTTTATGTATGAGTGAATAATGGAAGGGTTGGAAGAACGCATACCCGATGACTGGAGCCTGAGTCTCTTATGCCCTGTACATAATAGAGGAGATAAAACAATATATTCCAATTATATTAAACACTATCAAGCGTTTTGTGCAAACGATTAAAATACAAGGTTAATAACACCATAGGACAATGCGGCTTAAGACCTGACAAGTCCACCACCGAACGGATATTTACACGGCGGTAAATCCTGGAAAAGGCACCATTAAAACAAATTGATATGTATCATCTTTTCGTTAATTACAAGGCTGCTTTTCACAGCCTAATACGATCAAAGGTCCTTAAAGCTGAGTTGGGTATTCCTGCAAAATTGATCAGATTATGCAGAATGACATTAACTGAAACAAGATCGTTAGTTTAAATAAGGAAAGATCTCTCCGGACCGTTCAGTACCCAACAAGGTGACAGTTTATCATGTAACCCTTTTAATTTGTTGCTTGAAATGGTTTTACGTGATCCAGTAGTAGACTTAAATGGCACAATATTCATCAAAAAAATAAATGCTTCTCGCATATGCCAATGATATCGACATAATAGGTCAATCACTGCGAGAAGTAACTGCAACCTTTGCAAGAATTAACAAGGAATCGGCGAAAGTTGGTCTGGCAGTAAATAAAGGCAAGACAAAGCTAATAGTTTCAACGAACAAAACTGCCTTGAGAGGAGCGCGATTTCTGAAGGCTGGTTGCTACCACTTAGGAGTAGAGGAAGAGTTTATTTACCTCGGTACCGCCATAAACAGACTAAATAACATCAGTTGCGAGATACAACAAAGTATAATAAAGGCCAATCGATGCTACTTTGGTCTGAGCAATCGATTAAGGCCATTTCTCGGCAGGCAAAACTAACGCTCTACAAAACGCTAATCATACCAGCCCTCTTATATGGTGCAGAAGCACTGGTGCTTTCACAAGCAGATGAAGCTGTTCTTAGAGTTTTTGAGAAAAAAATGTTTCGAAAAATATATGGTGAGTATCGAAATCATATGAATCGTGCGCTTTAAGAGTTATACGCGGACATTGGCGTAGTCAAACGCATCAAAATACATCGACTACGATGTCTAGGGCATATAGTATGCATGGATGATGCAACCAAGAAGACATTCGATCGTGATCCCGAGGAAATACGCAAGAAAGAGCGACATATGCTCCGCTGGAAAGACCAGATTAAATAACATCTCAAAGAAATTGGTATACAAGATTGCAGGAATAGTGCGAAAGATGGAAATCTGTTTTAAGTTCGGCTTAAGATTCCATAGAATTGTTAATATCAATGTTATATTCAATGTATAATATTTTGCCAATAAAGAAGAAGAAGAATACTGAAGTGTAAAAGTTATCAAATTAAAGGGCGTCGCGACCCTCCTCCCCAAACCTTTTATGGGGCTGAGGTGAAACTAGAAGTAGTCAAAATGTTGGTTCATTTTGTTCTATCTCTCAACATATGGACCAGTTTGACAGTTACTACATGATTTTCTGGGCTTAAAAGGTTTTAAGAATACTTTCATTTAACTAATAAATACAATACCAAAAAAAATTCATAATATTGTATTAAGGTGTGTTCACAATTGTGCAATACTCTACGCTAAGGAAAATAGAACTTTTTTCTCTTTCTCTATAATAAATTTTAGTATTTTTACAATTTTGTTTTAATCTACCCTCCAGTCAAACACATTTGACTCTGAAGTGCAAATTTTTTCACTTTACAGTTATCATTGCTCGGTTAACTGTTTAAACACATCACCAATTTCTTAACATCTCTTTCAGCAAATTAACTCTACACATTGAACAGATATCATTTCAAAGTTTGCTGGAGCGAAGAGTCACTTTGTAATTGTGAACACAGCTTTAAAAACTTAAAATAACAAAAAAATTCTTAAAAATCAAAAAAAAAATAAATAAGAATTACTACTAAAAATCGTATTACAAATAAAAATATACCAATTGCAAATACTAAATCAATATCAAACACTTAATTCTAAACATTTAATTATACCACACAGAGACAAAATATTATATAGAAAACACATGCATACGTGCACTTGCTGATGATGAAAATTGTTCCAATTGTGGACTGTGCTGGTGGTAGCAGTTGTGTTAAAAGTGTGGTGGTTTTGGTGGGTTTCGTGTAAAACAAGTGGTGGCCTTAAAAAATTATTATCACAAGTTGTGAGTTTACTAGTGGAAGTAGAATAATTAGAAAAATTATTGGTGCTTTTTGAATATGGTGAAGATTCTGTACAATCATCATTAGAAATTGTTATAATATCTAAACGATAATTAAGTTGATTTTCGTTATTAAACGAAGACGAACAAATACAAAAAGGTGTACAAATTGATGGACAACGCTGTGGTGAAGTGCTGGTGGTGGTGGTGGTGGTGTTAAACGTTGTCTTAGTGATTGGTTCAATTAAAGGCGGTGAAAGTGTCTTTTTGCTAAATGGTGAAAAACGAAGTTTTTTATTTTGATTTTGTTTGGTTTTCTTTTGCAAATGAGTGACAACTGTAGTGGAGGTTGATTTATCGCGTGATAAACATGAGGTGGGTGAAAGCGTGGCTATGGCTATTGCGGTATTTGCTGTTGCGCCATTTATTTTACTTTTAAGTGAAGCTGGGGTGAAGTTCGTGGTGGTGGTAGTGGTGAATGTAGCTATGTCGCTGTTGGTTTTGTAATTGTTACTGAAGTGCTGTTTGTTATTTGAATGATTGTTTATAATCATTATTTCGTTTGTGGCTACATCACCCAATATCATTACTTTGTCACTGCCCGTAGATAAAGTGGAAGCTTGCCTTCGTACTCGTGCCTTTTCTGATGACATTTCTGGACCTTTACTACGACCATGAGCCTTAGGATCTTGACAACAAATACTTTTAGCATATTTAACTCGTTTGCCTTTAGGACTAGGCGAACTACACGGTGAACTAGAAGGTGGGCTAATATTATCACCGCCGCCACCATCATTATAGTGATGATATTGATAGATTGGATTTTCAATTTCCACTCTAGCTGTTGTTAATTTTTGTGCTGCTATTTCTCCCTCACTGGAAGGAGGTTTGAGATATAATGTATCCATTGAAGGTGATGTTATAGGTGTTGTATTAGTGCTTCCACTGTTTATTTGTTTACTGCTGGTGGTGGCCTGTTGTTGTTGTTGTTGATTTTTAGGTATTTTGGAAGACACATTATTTGTGGGAGTTGTAGATTTTTTACTATGTACATCGACTTTATGTAATTGTATAGTCGTTGATGTTGTTCCAATATCTAATTTATTTTTCAATATTGTGCTGTTGCTATTTTGAGTTTGTATATCTTTCTACAATAATTAAACGAGTTTTGGTTTTTTAAAATTAAAGTAATGTTTTTTTTTTTGTTTTGCAAAAAATAAAGTAACATTTTTTGGTTTGTACAAAAATTAAATTTAAATTTAAATAAAAACTCTGGGGTAAAGTTAAAAGTTATATTATCCCCATCAAAATGTTGTGTGAAGAGCTTTAAAAATATAATTCATTGATTCAAATATTAAATTGAATCTATTTGAAAAATAGTTTTTATAGAATGAAATATTTTCTACTTTATATATCAAACTCAAAGTATACATTTTTGTTAACTCTTTTGATGGAATCAAACAAATTTAATTTTTACAAATCATTTCAACTAAAAATTGTTCATTTGATTTGACCAAGTAGGTGAATAAAATCATTCAATCGAATCAAAATAAAATCAGTATACATAAATTAAACCAAATCATTATCTTATTTTACTCAACATTAATTTCAAGTGATTATAAATTATTCACTAATTCAAAAAAATAATTCAAAAAATAAATATATTTTATCCAGCTCTGGTTGTATGTGTTATATTTGAAGTCAATTCCGAGGACCATATTTAAACTAATTTATTGTTAGTTTAAGTTTAAAATAAAAAAAATAATAATTTTTAAACATACATATGTTTAATAAGGTGCACAATTTGTTTTATTAAATTCAAAAATAAAATCTACACATACAACGATAATTTCATCAAAATTTTCCTACATATTTAAACAAAATATACAAATTGATGTGTTATTTAAAAAAATTAACAAATCAATGACAATCACTGGTAACGAGTTTCTTGTAAAAGTGAAACATTAAAAACAAAATTAATAGAATAGAAATTGTAAAGTTAAAAAAAATAAATTAAAAGACAAATCAAAGTTAAAATCAAAAAAATGTTTACTCTTTGCAATATTTTAACTTAAAAAAACCTTTATTTGTTGACGCTACAATTTATTATAATGTATTTTGAGGACTGGTAAATTTGTATTTATTTACACAAAAATTGGACATTTATATTTGTTGTTAAGCACAATAACTATTAATCGGTATAACCCGAATCGGATCAATATAAGGTTACCCCTAAAACTGTCAACAATTAAAAAACACATAACGGTATGGTAATACACTCATCCATGCATAAAAATACAAAATTAATGTCAAAACAACAAAAACTTTCGTAATATAAACAAATTTTCGTTTATTTTACGAAAGTTTTTGTTATATTGACATTAATTTCGTATTTTCATCATTATACCCAAGAATTAATATTGTCATGCAGTTTTTTAATCGTTGTTTCATCTTAGATCATATGGAAGATATGGATTATACAATTTATTAAGACTATAGTCTCTCATAATAATAATCCATTTATAAAAATACGAAATTTATGTCAAAATAAAAAAACTTTTGTAAAATAAACGAAAATTGGTTTATTTTACATATATTTTTCTTATTTTGACATTTTTTCATATTTTTATGCATGGATTATTATCAGTGTAACTGTGAGGATGCTGTTCAAGGAGTTGCGAAATTCTGTCGTTTATCTTGGAATGAAAGTTGGCAACAGAAACGAGTAACGGTATTTGTATAAGTATCCGTATCCATTTCTTGTTTGTTCATTATTAAAAAAATTTAGTTTTCACATTAAATACTGAGATGACAGTAATGAATATTTGCATGTAATGAAAATTTACTTGCAGTTGTCCATTAAAGCTTTTCATAAAATAAAGCATATACTCAGAAAATTGTATGAACAATTTTATTTATTAAAAATTTCATACACTAAACCCCCTAATGTTTTTTTCTTCAGATATCTATAATATTTCTACTATATATTTCGCATTAATAACTAACTATTTCGAAGATATTAAACTTTTGATTTATCGTCGTTTATTTAAGCAAAATAACATAATGAAGGCCGAAAGAGAATTAAGAAAAGCAGTTTTGCAAATAACACTATCAGTAAAGTAAAACTGCATACCGAAAATTGTTGATCTAGTGTTACTATTTTAGAAGATTTTTGTTTTTTTTTTTAATTTCTCAATTTAGCGAAATTGAAACTAAACATTATTAAATTTTGGCGATATCAATACTGGGTGTATTAGCTATGCCTAATTTTAAAAACAAAAATCCGTTAACTGGTTTTTGTGTAAGAAGTATGTTCGTAAAACGTGTCCTGTGAGTTCTAAAGGAAAAGTAGTAACTTATGTTGCAAGTAGAGACTCTTAACTTCCTTTGTTATTTTTAATAATTCATGCCAGAGCGTAAATATATTTTTTCTGTTTTAAAAAGTAATTCTTTCAAATTTAGAAAATCGTGAAATCGTTCTCGCTTGAAAATGGTTCATGGAACAAAAAAGTTTAAAGGTAGAAAAATAAAAAGAAAGTTTTATTAAAAAATTATTATTACAAATTAATATCTGATAACCACTATTTGGTGGTCTTGGGAATTAGAGCGTTAATGAATATAAAAAAAATTATCAGATTCCGAGGAATTTTATGTATAAAAACAAATCCACAGATTAGGATGACCTTCTCATACAGAAAATCCTTAGATTCTGAGAATTTTTCCACTGCAAAGCCTTTAAATTCGAAGGACTATTTCTTAAAGAAAAACCCTCAGATTCGGAGTACTTTTTTGATACACTCAGAAAAAAAAGTTTGTAGAAAAATTTCTAAACGGTTTTCAAGCCCACTTTACTATTTTTGTACTGATTTTTAGTAAAAAAATTATTATTTAGTAAACTTTTTTGCTATTAACATTTTACAAATTACAGAATTTTTACAGAATATTTTCAAATTTTTGTTGTTAATTTTAGAAATCATTTTACAAATTTTTGAAAACCGATTTGCTAAAATTAGCAAAAAAAAAAATTACTAATTTTAAAAACGTGGATATTGAAGGAAATGTCATTTCTAATTAAAACTTACACCTTCAAACTTAAATTACCTTAAAATGTTACATATGTATGTAGATTAAAAAAGGGATCGAAGTGAATATACCGACTCATGTCTGAAAATAGGACATTCACTTAAAATTGCACTAAAAAGTTGCTTTTAGTTCTAAATATCAGCCCTAAAAACAATTAAAATTTGGCCTTAAAAGTAAAAAAATTGACTTAAATAGTTTTCAAAACAGAAATTACCAAATAAAAAATTTGATGCTCGATAAAAAAAAATAAATTCAAAATTTTGTACTAATATTCACAAAATTTAGTAATTTTTTTTGCTGATTTTAGCAAACCGGTTTTAAATTCCGCTTTACAAAAAGTTTGCTAAAATTAAGTAGCGGCTACTAATTTTTTTACTAATTCTTTGTACTTCAGGTCAGCAGACATGTGTTGCTAAAATTAGCAAACAAAATACCGCTGGGCTCAAATTAGCAGAGTTTCCCGTAATAACAGCAAAATTTTCAGTTGCCATTACAGACTTTTTTGGTGAGTGTAGGTAAGCTCTTATAACCTTAGAAAAACCCTTAGCTTCCTAGGACTTTCAATAGAATCACCCTGAAAATCCAGCGATTTTCCAGAGTAAGAACTTTTTGCCTCACATAAGTTCTCAGATTCTCAAACTAAAAATTGATACATCGTACATAATGTTACTCGTTCAATAGCAGTACTAATTTTTATAAAAAAAAAAGTTTAATTGATTGACAATTTTAGATGTTTTATATCTTTTGCTAAAGTGGAGCTAAAATTATCTGATTTTCTACAGGGTGGCGCAAAAATAACCTTCCGATGTTTTTTGGCTGTAATTAAAAAAAAAAAAATGAAAAACTTTGATTCTTCTTGTGGATTATTTTTATTTGGTCTTTTAATTTTTTTTTACATCAAGTCGAGAATATGATGTCATGTAAATGGCCGCCGCCACAGTTGATTGTCATTTGAGCCCTTTTTATGTCATTTTCCATCACTTTGGCCAAAACTTCCGGCGATAGGTCCTCACATTCTTGACGGATATTGTCTTTAAGAGCTGCAAGAGTCTGAGGCTTGTTGACATAAACCCGCGACTTCAAAAAGCCCCACAAAAAGAAGTCTGGAGCGGTCAAATCAGGCGATCTTGCTGGCCAGTGCAAATCGCCAAAACGGGAGATTAGGCGCCAGGGAAATGCATCCTTCAGCATATCGGTTGTGGCACGTGCAGTGTATGGCGTTGCACCGTCCTGTTGGAACCACATGTTTTCCAATCCCAATTCATCAAGTTGCGGCAAAAAGAACTCGTTAATCATTGCTCTGTAGCGCTCACCATTCACAGTAACCGTTTGGCCCGCGACGTCTTCGAAGAAAAAAGGTCCGATGACTCCTCCAGCGAAAACAGCACACCATACAGTGACTTTGAGCAGGTGTAATGGCTCTTCGTGGGTTACACGCGGATTTTCAGTGCCAGTTTTGCTTATTTACATACCCGCTAAGATGGAAATGGGCCTCATCACTCATGATTATTTTTGATGAAAAATCATCTTCATTATTGCTCAAATAAATAGTCACCAATATTCCGCGTTCTGGAGCAGTGTAGCGTAACATTGTTTATTAACGTGTATTTCGCATGTGTTTACTACACAAATGTCAGAACAGAACTGACATTAGGGGCCAATCGCAAAATTTATAGCATTTTCTGATAGGAGGATTACTTTTGCGCCACCTTGTATCTGACATTACCTAAGAAAAATTAAATTTAAAATGTTATGAAATTATGCGCTTGTCAAAAAATGTCTTTGGTAAGCCGATGTGCAACTTCAGATGCAAATCTTATGCAATCAAATGAAAACAGCGGGTTTTTTTTGTTGTTCAGTTGTTTTTTTTACCGCCAATGTACTTCACAGCTGTTTTGATTCTCATAATTTTAGGAAATATTTTAATAAACGATAAATCTATCTGACTGTCAAAATTTGTAATAAGATTTTCTGTAGGTGCCAGTACGATAACGGTATTAAGAGAAAAAGTTTTGGAGTACCGGTACATTATGAAATTAAGAGTTTTGTCATTAACATCGGTTATCAGTTTGAAAAGGTTTTGAAAAAGATAACGGTATTAAAAAGAGGTCGGTTGCCAACCTTGCTTGGGATATCATAAGAAATGAAAAAAAAAAATAATAAAAATAGAGATGATTTTGCATACCTAAGGGCCATTTAAGCCCAATTTACTTTCATTGGGGGATGGATCTAAGCATTGACAGGATTTAAGCAACTTAAAATGGGTTCAATCTTGAGCCAACAGAAACCGACGGGCTATGGAAATAATTAAAATAGTCTTTTTAACCTTAAAGGTGTACGGCTAAGAGTTATTCGATTTGTCCTAAATTTTTACCATGTGAGTTTTAGACTAAGTGGCAAAATAATCGATATATTTCATTGCCACTCTTATGTACCGCCATATTGGCTACGCCATCTAAAAAAAAAACGCTACCAAAGAAATTATAAATTTAATCCAAAATTTTCCTATTATCTTTTGAAATAAACCAATAATAAAAATTTTCGTTTAATAACTCAATGAAAAGTAGAACTAAAAATTTAATGCAAAATGCTTAAAATATCATATAAATTTTAGTTTAAATTACATAATCAAGTCAATTTAATGTTTTTGTGGTTTGAATATTTAGTGCAATGCTCATTGGCTTGGTTAAAATATTAAGAGAGAAAAGGAAAACGTGTGTAATTTAGTTTTAATATTAATAGTATTTTGTTATAAGAAATTTCTAATAAGTTTCTATTAAAAATATTTAATTAATTTAACAAATAGTTTTTTCTAACATAAAACTCATAACTTACATCGGTTATATCTACAACTTCACCGGTATGTAAATCGATAACATCACCATATGTTCGGCCATTAATACTGCATTTATTAAAGGTCATAATATTTTGTGTTAGAGTACCAGTTTTGTCGGAGAAAATATATTGGATTTGACCAAGTTCTTCATTTAATGTGGTGGTACGAGCTTTGGCATGTGTTTTACTTGGTTCATAATACATTTGTTCATCCCAATTAATTAAAAATGATTGAACAAAACGTATAACCTAAAAGAGAATAAAATTGAAATGAATTTTTATAAATTTAAATAAACAATTTGAATTTGTGAAAATTATAAAGAAAAGTTATAAAGAAAAAATCTTACCTCTACTGAAACGTAGAGTGATATTGGCACTACGGTATTTAATACAATGGCATAAGAGAAGAATACTAATAGTCCTATAACGGTAGAACCTTGTGCTACATTTTTAGGTATTATATTTTCCCAGGGTAAGAAACTCTATACATAGAAAGAAAAAGAATAAATTAAAAGAAAAAATAATTTGGTTTTCTTTTTAATTTAAATATGTTTATATTTAAAATGCCTAAAAAATATATAAAAAATGTTGAAATATTAATTTAAATACGAAAAAGTTTATTTTAACTAACATCAAATTTAATTTAATAAGATTCATACTTGATTTAAAAATGTTCGTACATAAATTAAATATTAATGCAAATATGATATAATTAATTGAATTTGTTTCTCTTTTATGTTGAAATATTTAAAGTTGTTAAAAGACATATTAAAGATTTGAAGATATTTACCTGGAAATGCTGGCCAATAAATCCTTCCCATATAGCACAGGCCAGTGTAAAGAATGCACAAATTGATAAGAGAAAAAGAACAATCTGTAAAATATAATAAATTTTAATTAATTGCCATTTCCATAAGGTACATACTACTTACACCAATAATTATAAAATTTAACAAACGATCAACCCCAGTACTTTTAAACTGAGTTTTACCAGAATTTTGCATTAATTTTGTATCTTTGCCGGCAAAGATAACAACACCATAACACCATTGGGTATTACGTAAAACACAGCCTCTTAATAGGACCTTCTCGTTATCCAATGCAAAACGGTTATTACGCCAAATCAATGTGCCCTCAAATTTATTCAATAGATTATTAGGTTTCTCGCATATAATTTCACCATTGAAATTCCATAGCAAATCATCATGTTGACCTAACTCAATTGTTTCCGTAAGACATTGTTTACATTTGAGATTCGTTTCACCATCTAATTCGGCCGTTTCAATGAAACACAAACCATTTGGTTCTGAAGTACTTAACAATAATAAATCGGCAGCAACAAATTGATTGTTTTCCATACGTATTACATCGCCCACCTAGAAAATCGACAAATCGAATTATTAAATTTTTTGTTTATTTTAGTTAAAAATGTAATGTCTCGCTCGAAAAAGGGAATAAAATGTAATATTTCGAAAAGTTTTTTCTTTCTGGCAAGTACAATATTTCAGCAATAAATACATACACACAATATATTTTCCATTACCGATTGTAGTTTATTTAAAAAGTAATACGTAGAGTTTGTTTTTAAATGAAGAATCAATTGAAATTCATAGAAACATATGTTTCAACTATTTGAACCAGTCATTCAAACTATAAAAATTTACAGACATTCAGTAAGAGTTTATATTTTTTGTTAAATGTAATTTTTTTTCTGTTTCTAAAAATATGTTAAGCCGTGTGTCCACTACCAAATATTCTTGCGGAAGTTGCTTCCAGAAGTGACTTCCAGAAGTTTTTGTCGTGTAAACACGCATTAGAAGTCGGCTTCCAGAAGTCACAGCTTGCAGAAGTTACTTGCAGCAATTATGTGGGGAAACACGTGTTTGTTGCTTGCTGGAAGTAACTTGAACGACTTGCTGTGAACTACAAGTGTTTTGAAGAATTGCAGAAGAAGTCGGGTATTCGTCGGGTAAACGGTTTGTGGTATTCTCTTCTGTTTTCAGTTTTGTTGTATGTTTTTTTTTTTTGAGTTCTTTTCCAAATTTAAAAAAATGGACAAAAATAAATTCGTTTGGAGTAGTTAAAAAAAACATAAACAAGAAAGTTATCCTGAATTATGGAACACGTCCTCAAAAGACTATAAGAATAAAATTAAAAAACAAAACGCTTTATGAAGAGATCAAAAGGAAATTGCATAGCCTGTGAACGCAGTTTGGTCAAGAAGCAAACAAGGAAAGAAAAAAAAAGTGGCCAAAGAGTAACTAAAAGCCGGTCCTTAAAAGGTATAGCCAATCCCATTTTAGTATCCTGCTTTTGAATACTTGTTTGAATTAAAAATAAAATGTATTTAAAATCATCATTAGACATTCTTAGGAAATTTTTTAGCTGCATGGAATCTTCGGTCCGTAATTCTTTAAGTAATGTATTTTGGAAACATAAATCTACGCGCCGCAGCACTTAATTTCTCACCCAAACACTTTTTTTGTTGTTGTTTCTTTTTAATTAAATATGCTGCTATGGCAGCTGCCGATCTTATTTTGTCACAAGACATTTTTATACTGCCATTCGTAAAAAAGCAAACTCTTCTGCAAGTTGTACTTACATTGTGTGGAAACATGTTCTTCCGCAAGTGACTTGCTAGTGGACACACGGCTTTTGAAAATCAAATAATTCCTTGTTTTTTTTATCAAAATAGTTTGTTTAAATAGTAAATTATTTTAATAAAAATTACAAGAAATTATTCAAATATACAAACACACATAGAAAATAAAAATAAATAGATCTGTATGCGTTGTGTTTTGTAATTACATACAAATAAAAAAACTTTCAATTTGAAAAATCACAAAATTCGTTTTTTTTATCTAACGTTTTGTCAGTTAAAAATTGATGGTTATTTTAAACGACTTTCGATTGTTTTTACTACTTTTGTCGATTACACTGTAAAACAATTTCAAACTTTTTCCAAAATTACGGGGTTCCGACGATTAATTCTTGTTAAGGAGACCAAAAAAAATATACGTGTGTCGACGTTTTGATAATTTACATCGGAACTTCATTTTAGAGGCGGTTAAAGTTTCCCAGCTCTGGCCTGTTCTTTCAGCATATCGGTATATAAAACTATGTTTTCTTTACATCTGAGGTGTAGGGTATGTTTAACATGTAGATAATGGTATGGCAAATATTTTTGTAGAACATATTAACCCTCTTACTCCCCCTCATAACGGCATTTTTGGCGATGAAATGTTCTACAAAAATGTTGGCCATAAGAACACACTAAAGCCCAAGACTTAACACAAATACCAAAAACCAGACAAATTCAAGATTGCTCATCAATTTGTTAGAATAAAGCCAAAAAATGCTGTTATCAGGAGGAGTTAGAGGGTTAATATTTTCTACAAAAATATTTGTCATACTATTATCTACAAAGTTGCTGAACATACCCTACACCTCAGATGTAAAGAAAACATAGTTTTATATACCGATATGCTGCAAGAACAGGCCAGAGCTGGGAAACATAAACCGCCTCTTAAATGAAATTCCTATGTAAACTATCAAAACGCCGACACACGTATATTTTTTTGGTCTCCTTTAAAAGAATCAATCGTCGGAGCTAGAGTATTCAAAAAACCGGCCTTGTGGAAAAACCGGTTTCGAAAAATCGAATTTTAAAAAAATCGGTTTCGGTTTTTGCAGAAAAAACCGGTCAACCGGTTTTAGGATTTTTAATACTGTTTATTGTGTTATTTAGATCAAAAATAAAACTATTTGAATTCGGAATATCCAAAGTTAAGTCTTCATCGGAATCTATCAGACTTACATCTAAATCTTCATAACCAAACAAACTATTATGAGTGTCCGGAAAAAGGAAAAGAGACCAAGTAACCCAGTTGGTAATGTAATTGAAAAAACCGGTTAACCGAACAAAAAAGACCGGTTTTCGGTTTTCTTCGAATTTACAAAATATTCGAAAAAAAAAGAAACCGGTTGACCGGTTTTCGGTTTCGGTTTTTGAATACTCTAGTCGGAACCCTTTTTTTTTTGTGTTGAACTGTGTTATTAAACAGTGATTGAAAATAAACAACCAAATGGGCTAAATAACATATAATGAAAAATCAGAAGTCCTCTTTGTGATTGTATTTTCGATTAATTTAATATAAATTTTATATTGTTTTTAACGATATAATATTGTGAGTGTACTGTTACGAAGTTTTGTAAAAATTTTACAATATACTTTGACATTGCTGGCTGCATTTTCGTGGTTCGCGAAATTTATAAAACCGTAACTTTATAATGTTTTAAAGATTTCAACAAAACCAATTAAAATTTCTAAGATTTTTTTTTGATATAAATAAAATCTAGATAAAAAAGTTAATAATTTTTTCAATTATTCCACATTTAAATGGTAAATTTTTAATCTTTTTGGAGACATTGCTGTATTAAACTTTGACTAATAGTTCAAGTAGTTTAGTGTAAAGGAATATTAAAAAAAAATCATCATTGATTTATTACAATTTCTCACATTTTTTAAGTTTCCTGTAAAATTATCTAATAAATTTAATGCCCTTATTTAAACGAGACATTCAATTAGATTTTACCTGTACACCAGACCATTTTTCATCAACCAATTTGCCATTTCTTAATGCTTTTGATTTACGATTGTTTACCTGAGAATCGGACATATGACGTTGCTATAAATAAATAATAATGAAAATAAAGTATCAATAAACTAAAATTTTATTAAAATGACTTTGAACTTTAAAATATATTACTTTTTAACAAGCATATCATACAAAAATCCTAAAAAGGTGGCAGTACATATAATTTACGCTCATACGAAAATGTCAGTAAAGTTGACAAACAAAAAAAAAGTTGTAATAATAAACACCGGCTTGTTAAGTTGTTACTTTTACTCAATATGCAGTAATACGACTCAAATCGTAATTTTCCATGTTACGCCATCGCATATAGGGATTAATTCATTGCATAAAAACGCGTCGCAAAGAGCATGTATATTATAGAGAGACTATGCTACACACTGTCCTCTCGATGATTAGCAAATTCGCACTAAGCTCGAACAAAGAGAAAAAATCATATAAAAACCTATTCATAAAAAATGCGACCAAGTAAATAGAGCGTGATTTGAGTAAACAAAATAAGTACCCACTGGCTATACAAATTATATTGTACGGGGGCAAGCAAATTAGTCTTTATAAAAACATAGAAATATACATTTTTGGGATTGATACTTTTTTAATTTTCCGCATAGTCTACTTTTAGCTCGATACACTTCAGCCAGCGGTTGTCCAACTATATTAAGGCTTTCACAAAGTTCGATTTCAGAAGGTTTTCGAAATAAGCTTATGTTACAGAGATGACTTCGTCATTCGACACGACTCTTTTCAGCTGATACTTTTTTAATTTTCAGCATAGTATCCTTTTAGCTCGATACGCTTCATCCAGCGATTGTCCAAGTTTCTAAGCCCTCCGCAAAGTAAGATTTTAAAAGGTCTTCAAAATAAGCTTCTGTTGCAGAGATGAAAGTAGCTTAAATTCGCTAGTAGCCAAATCTGGAGAATAAGGGTCGTGCGGCAAAAATGCGAATTTCAACTAGTGTTCAAGTCTGTGGAATGGTCATATGGTCACCTTACTATGTTTGGCTTTTGGCGATTGTGATGCCGTGTACTGGTTGCTTGTTATTTTCCACCCAGAGGGCGCTGTGGTTTTTTATATATTTTCTTTTAAATCTCATCCTTGAAATTAACGAAGAGTTTTTCATTTTGTTTTTTTGTTATCGTTGTAATTTTCTTTATATCAAGAAGTGTACTTCGTTCGTGGTAAATTTTTCGAGTTTCTTTGGTTTATAAATAAAGGAAAGTATTTGATACTTAATTTTTTATTGAAAAAATACAACAAATTTTCAGTGATTTATTTTATTTGGATTTCTTTTTTGGTACTCTTGGGTTCCACTTGGATAGACCAGTCTTCCGCCTTTTGTTGTTGCACAAAAAATATTGGATTTTTTCAACTAGTGTATTTTTGCTATCGAAAGTGAACAAGTTTGCGGCAGAGCATTATCTTGATGGAAGACACTATTTTTTTTTGCCAAATGGAGGCGTTTTTTCTTGTTTTCTTCGCTCAATTGGCTCAATAATAATGAATAATATTGAATGTAGATAATTCAACGCGTATCCCCAAAAAACTGTTGCTATAACCTTTACCGGCAGCTTTCACTGTCTTTGCTTTCTTCTTGGTTCAATTTTGGAGCATAGTCGTCAATCTATGATTCATCAACAGTTAGTATGTATCGGGGAAGAAATTCATCGGGTTCAGTCACAAGTTTGCTTTTATGTTCGAATGTGAGCAAACGTGGTATCCATCTTGGCAATGGGCTTTTCATACCCAATATTTCGTGCAAAATTAAAATCACTGAACTATGTTATGTGTTATGCCCGTGATCTAGTTTACGCACTTTAACTTACTTGTTGGTCACTCAAAACTATATCGTGAATTTTATCGATGATTTCCAAAGTAACTGCCTCAACTGGACGTGCTGCACCATATTCATAATTTGTAGTTGAACGGCCTCGTTTTAATTCTTTAATCCACTTGTAGATAGTATCAAACATGGGTGCAAATGTGCCATGACCTCCGTCTTACACATCTTTGATTTTTCTAGGTGTTTAGCCTTTCAAGTAGAAGTGTTTGATGTTACCAGGAAATTATTTTTTTTTTCCTATTTTCAAAAAAGAAAATGTTGGGTCAAACAATTCATTGGTAAAAAGTGAATAACATATTTTCATTTTGCAGCTTGACATTTTTAAAAAACCTAACTATGCCTTAAGTTCTTATCGCTCCTTATAAATATGATTTTGTAAAGACTTTTGACTTGCCCTCGAATATTGTTTTAAACTGTGAATTTTTATCGCCATATGCTGATGAACTGCATTATATGAGGAAAAAATCCGAGGTATAGGAGCGAAGACATCTATTAATAGACCGCACTAGAACTAACGATACAGCATCATGCGATTGAGTGGGGTAATAGGGTAGAAGGCGGATCCTTCGCCAGTGGGGCCCATACATTAATTCCATTTTTCTCTGATGTTAAGAGAGATAAAAAAATTTAGAAAAAATTATGTTTTGTGGAGTTTTCAATACCATTTCATTGACAACTATTTGGTTAGCTGGGACAATTTGCAGTAATTTCCTTAAATCGTGCGATAAAAAAAAATATTTTTTCATTGTGTAAGTCAACTGTAGACACGAATGACAATAATTTTTTTACAAAAAATTTGGTTGTCTTAATGACAAAGGTTATATCAATATTTATTTTAATAATTTTTGAAAATCAATTACTGGTTAATAAATGATGAGGCTTTGAAAAAAAGTGGCAAAGGATGCCTTCCCTCTTTATTATACTACGTAACCTTTTGTTTTTTTGTCATAAAATTTGATATTTTTAAGTTTTTTTGCAGGTATAGACATTTTGTTTTACAACTGTTTTCTACTTATTTTTTTTCGTGAGTTTAGCCACTCACACATCATAATAATCATGATAATAGTCATTTGTTAAGTGGCATAAAATTTACCACAAATGTCAATGTCAACAAACCATGAAAATTAAAACTTTTAAAATGTATACCGAACGCCACCATGTGTACACCAAAAAAATATGAACAAATAAAATTACAAATATATTTACATTAGGATGGCAACAATTTGGCGAAATGTCGAATTGAGAAATGTGAGCTCTCTTATTTTTTAGATTTAATTTCAAAATTAAGTAAATAGTGAAAATTTGAGCTAAATATTTACACACAGCAGAAAATATTTTCAAATTAAGCAGAAACAATATTAAATTAACTTGAAATAGCCTAATTGACATATTAATTTAAATACGAAAACGTTTATTTTAACTACAATCATTTTTCTTTAATAGGATTCACACTTCATTTAATAATATTCGAAAAATAAGATAATTGATTAAACTATGATTTTTTCTCTGTGTACCTATATTATGTGGTACATCTTTTGATAGCATTGATGGGATTTATGTGAACAAATCTTAAAGTGTTTCTTTTATAGTTTTTTTCTTATGTAAAATTTAGCCAGGAAAATATATTTTAAATCAAATCCCCTTGCATCTATGCTAAAACAAGTTCTTTTACCACCGGTTACTATATAACCCATTCTTAGGAGTCAAAATGTTGCTAAAGCAACATGTTCTTGTTTTGAGGAATATAACCTATTGATTTTTATTAGGTCAAATAGATTATTTCTACCATGAATCATAAAACTAAACCAATTCGTTTCCCTCGATAGTCAACATAGAGGCGATTCTAACAGATTCATTTCCTATAAATGGTACAAGAGTTTAACCCGAAGTGTCGGGTAAGAAACAACGTAAGTAACCTAGCAAGGTCCAAAATTTTTCCGTTGGAAAAGCGGTTGCCTAGTAGTTTGAAAGTATGAATCTTCACTAGTAGTTTTGCCTATCTCATCCCTAAACAGTTGTGCCAAAGGTCCTTTGCCATTGGTAGTTCTCCCTCCATAATCAGGGCTGCTTTGGTGGACCAGTTTATCCCACAATACGGTTCCGGTTCTACTAACAGTCCACGATGACCTGATATCCAGTAAAGAGTACCCCTGTTACGCGTGGCCAACTGTTGAAGGGTATCAAAACACTCCAGAATTATTCCCGAAGTAAATGTCCATGATGACAAAGCCTGGAGTGCTGCTTGGCTATCAGAGAAGATCGAAATATATGCGCTCTTTAGACCCTTATCAATATTCAGTCTAGCACATATGAGTATAGCCTGTAGCACAATATTCATATATTCATTCCACTTTATATTCTTTACATTTTACTTTTTTACTGGAAACATTATTAAGGACACGCTAATGTATTTCAATGCAGGTGTCACAGATAAAAAAATGTTTTATAATTTATTTTATTATAATTTCTACATTTTTTATATTATACTTACAATATCATCATAGGCATCTTTAACGGCGGTTAATGTTAACACACCGATTAATGGAATGGCTGTTGTAACGGGTGTTAGAGATGATATGGCCGGAATAAGTTGCAATACCAACAAACATAGAAAATAAAAGTTGGCAAGACGTTGAAATTGTTCCAAAAGATTAAATGGCAAAAATGTCATCAATGAGTATTTGGACGTTTTAATATAGTTATCCTAAGAGAGAGAGAGAGAGAGAGACAGCAAGTGAGAGAAAAATTATAATATTTATAAAAATAATTCAAATAATTTTTAAACGAAAAGAATACTTAGTATGTAAGCTATATAAAAGTCAAACATGGGTTTTTCACACGACGTTCGTCGCAAGACGTATAAGTGACTGCATGTATTTTCGTTCGACCGAAGCAAAACGCGATCTGGAAACACTTCTTAAGACTATTTAAATATGACAGAATACTTGGGCGAAAATTAATTATACAAGTGGTTTTTAGCTCGACTTCTACAAAAAATTTTTAAAGTACGAGTATTTTGGCGTCGTTAATACAAATTTCAGTTTACATCAAATCGTGTTTGCATGAAATGCGCTTTTCTTATTTTGACTTCTGACGGAGGGAAAATTTT
Organism: Eustalomyia histrio; assembly: GCA_949748255.1. Taxonomy (NCBI): domain Eukaryota; kingdom Metazoa; phylum Arthropoda; class Insecta; order Diptera; family Anthomyiidae; genus Eustalomyia; species Eustalomyia histrio. The sequence continues at coordinate 21,918,704 of OX456525.1, forward strand.
TTTGTGGCCCAATATTGGGATGAAGTAGTACAATATCTATTGCATATTAAATTCGGGTAAGTCGACTATATATATTACCTTACACCAAGTATGTCTGATAATTTTTTTATAAACAGGGCGGATAGAGATTTAAATCTAAAAGAAATTGCAAAACATAAACTTGATTTAAGCAAATACCAAGAAGGTGGTGGGTTTATATGAAGCTCTATGCTCCAGTGGGAGTCAGAGGAATATAATAATAACCCGATGAAAAAAGTTTCGATATTTCAGGCACGTTCGTTATACCGAAATACAACACATTTTTGTATGAATTTCACTTTATCTTTAGCATTTCTAAAATTTTTTAGATCGCTAAAAATTTAAAAAAAATGGACTACAAAAGTGATAAACGCTTAAAGTAGAAGGTTCAGAAAAAAAACCAATTATTTTCTTATTTAAATTTTTTAATTTTTTTTTTAACTTTTTGCTGTATTTTATTACCAATTATTCGTTATATCGTGTATAAATTTCTGCAAACGATTCGTAGTTAATGCAAACAATTGGGTCGTACGTTATATCGCGTTTTCGTTATGAGTATTCGTTATACCGGCTTCGATTGTAATTCAATATCACATCTAGTCTTATTTGCTCCAACCCAGCAAAAAAAAAGTAGCAAAAGAAGAGAAAAAGAAGCAGTGATTTTGATTCCGGTGTTATGAAAATTTGGATCGGAACCAATGATTTTTACATAGGGGTGTCATAGGGTGGAAGTTTTCTTTTATGATCCTTTATCATTGCATCTAAAGCCCTTCTTATGGTTTAGTGAAAAATTAAATCTTTTGTTCTTCCCAAATAAATTTTGAATTTGTAATTTAGATTTCTACAGGACATCAGTAATCGGACCTTAGCCTCATTTTCACAATCTCCCGTTAGCTTCTACCTGGGAGTTTAACTGACACATTTGTTGTTGTTTCCTATATAAAGTTTGAGTTTTACTGTTCGTTAAAGTTTAGCGAGAAATTCAGCAATCGGGCCTTATGTATCTCTATTCCAAGTTCTTGCAAATTGTACTACAATAAATTTTTTGCTTTTTGTAGCGTCATAGATTTGAAAAGTGTTAAATATCATTAAAAATCACATTTTTATAAGTTGTGAAAAAGAACTGCCTTAGAAGAGAAAAATCAGAACTAAACGATTCTTTAGAATCAATGATAAATTAATTCCTTAAGAATCACTTCCATTTATTTTTGCTGGGAAAAGATGGCATCCATAATATTATCTCAGCGATCCAGTGAAATCTCATCTGATAAAATTTGATAATATAATTTGATCAATTTATATTTAATTTGATACAATTTGATATTATGTGAAATAATCCTTGCTTTAAGATATCTCAGGCGTTTTTTTTTTCAAACATGGAAATTTTTTCAAAAAAAATTTTTTTTTTTTCAAATTTCGATTTTTTATTTTGAAAATATTTTTAATTGCCCGGGTAATGATGTCTGGGTAATGATGTCCAGTGATCCAGTGAAATCTCATCTGATAAAATTTGATAATATAATTTGATCAATTTATATTTAATTTGATACAATTTGATATTATTTGAAATAATCCTTGCTTTTAGATATCTCAGGCGTTTTTTTTCAAACTTGGCAATTTTTTCAAAAAAAAATTTTTTTTTTTCAAATTTGGATTTTTTGTTTTGAAAATATGCACTTTTTTGTTGTTCCCGAGTTTTGAGCTGCAAATTATATATTTTTATATATAGAAATATTTATTAGGTTATTTCTCCACGAAAAATTGGAATCATTGCTATATGTGAACTAATAGTAAACGCTTTAGGAGTTGTCAGAATCATTAGGGGTGGATGAGTCGACAGTCAGCAAACGCCTAATTGATTGATTCAAAAGAAAAAAAAACTGGGTGCTATACGACCGGAGGTCGAAAGGCGATTTGTCGCTTGTCAACAGCTCCTTGAGCATCAAAAAGGAAGAGTTTTTTTGCATTGGATTTTGCCTAGATAACCATTAACATCCTTCGCAAAGCCAAATATTCATGGCATGAAGTTTATGATCTGTATTTACTGCTCAAACCTAATGAAATAATCACGGGAGAACGCTATCGGATTCAACTCATGTGTTTGACCAATGCCCTGATGCAAAAATGACCGGAATACGAAGAAATGCACGATAAAGTGATTTTAAAATGGGAATGGGAAGCCTAACAGCCGTTTTCTCCAGACATCGCTCCTTTCGACTACGACTTGTTCCGGTCGATGATTTCATTAAATTAAAAACCACTATTTATAGTCCCATATAAAATTCACATCCCAAAATTTTAACCTAGATATCTGTTTTGTGTGAAGACCTTTCTATGGCAGGATGGTCTGAATATGCACCCATTTTAACTAAACTCAATAGAACTCGTCATTGGGCCAATATAAACTGATGTGCCAAATTTAATCCAAATTTCAACCTGCAGTTTTATTAAAGTCAATTTAAGCAAATGCCGCTAATGTGAGGCCAAATATGGCCCGAATATCTTCCAATTTATAGGCAAGATCCTTCGTCCCATATAACATTTACAACTCAAACTTCAACCATATATCTAGGGTTTTTGTAAATACCATTAAAGCCTAGTTCAGAGAGGACTTTTCTATGGGAAGTAGGTCTGAATATGGACCCATTATTATAAAATTCAATAGGATTTGTCTTTGTATTAAATTTCATCCAAATATTTTTATTTATTTTTAATTGACAGACAGATGGACAGACATCATTAAATTAACTCAGAATGTGATTTTAAGTCGATTGACATACTATAAGGTAGGGTTAAGTCTGGTATTTTAGTAGCACAAACTCATTATATCTTGACAGCGTAGTGGTGTAGGGTATAATAAACGAGAAATAAAAAATAATCCCAAAAAGTATAGCAACAAACTCAGGAAAAGAATGTGCCTTCTTAACTCACGTTTATGGGATTAATATAAATTTGAGCAACACTCAAGCGTGATTCACGTTAATCACGCGACAATCTCTATTTAAGGATATAAGAAAACCCTCGTTGTTACGTTATTTAAAAATTACAAAGGTTAGTTTTAGAATAGACCAATTCTTCGACTTACACGGTACGAGGGTGGGTCAATAAGTCCGTGACTTTTTGAATGAAACACAGTTTTTTTTTTGCAAAAAAAAATATATTCAACATAATCTCCTTTTAGCTCAATACACTTAGTCCAACGTTTCTCCAATTTTTATATCCCTACCAAAAAATAGGATTTTTCGAGGTCCATAAAATAGGCATTTGTTTGTCACACGTTTCCGTTGGTGGTCATCTTTCGGAAAGCTTTCTCATACCCATATCATATCCACAATCTATCGCACATTCAATCCCCGATCGGCCAACACCAAATCGTGAATTTTTTCAATTGTTTTGGGTGTGGAGACCTCAACTGGGCGTCCAGAACGTTCGGCATCTTCCGTGCTTGTAACGCCACAACGAAACTCAGTAAACCACTTTTTTACCATTGAAATCGATGGTGCAGAGTCCTCATAGTATTTATCAAGGTTTTCCTTGGTTTGATTGACGGGTTTTTTCACAAAAAATACTGTTTAATGAGCACTAGAAATTCACTTTTTTAAATTTTTTAAAAAATCCACGAGGTTTTATATTTTGAATAGCTTTTAAATGCAAAGTAAATGACGGAAATTTCTCAAAATTTGACAGTAGTCTATTAAAAGGTGGTACTTGATGGGAGCAGTGTTGCATTTCATATAACTACGAGGGAAGTTCGAAAAGTCACGAACTTATTGATCCGCCCTCGTATATATCTTCCTGAGAAAACCGTGAATAATTTCATTCCTAAGGGGAAAAATACAAAATCCGGTGCCTACTGAAGCTGCCGCATTTTTAAGCTTTTAGGAAAGGCCAAAGAATTGAAAAAATCCTGTTTTAAATCGAGTTATTTACATTTCGCTAGTTCAAAACTGCATAAAAAATATAAAATCTATATAAAGATGTATTTAAAGGTTGAGCTTTTAGGAAAAGCCAATGAATTTAAATAAAATTCTGCTTTAAGTCGCTAGATCTGCTTTAAATCGCTAGATCTCAACGGAATTAAAAAGTGTAAATCTAAGTATAGATGTGTTTACAGGTTTTCAAATTATATATAAACAACATAAAAATCTTCTTATAAAAAAATAATGGAGATAAAAATATTACATAAATGGAAGGAAGTACATTCCTTTTTTATTTCTACTCTATATGCGAACTGAAACATATCTTTATTTATTGTTATTACCGGTAGAAATTCACACGATTTAATTTGTTCATTCATATTCACTGTTTTCTATCACATGCCTTTCTGGCTGGCTGGCTGACTGACTGGCTGCATACCTTTTCGTAACCTATTGACCTAATTATATGTTGATATTGTATAATGCAAGTACAGCTAACGTTCATTTTTTATCATTCAAACGCAAATAAAGTATTCCATTCAATTGGAGGAAATTTCGTGAATTGAATTCTAAACCTACATACACAAATAATGATGATGTAATAAGTGTGGCAAAGTGTACAATAAAGCTTCAACTAAGTAGTGACGTCGGCCAATTTTTCTTTTTGTTGATCGAAAAAAAAGAGCGAAGCACGTAAAATAATAACCTAAAAGCCTTTTGTCAATATACTCATCTAATGTCCTTAAGTACTTTATGCCTTTTTATTACATTTTTCTATTTGTAAATATTTGTGAAAAGAAAAAAATATATTATTATTTTTATACTTACAGCGTATTTGAACTGGGCATTGAACTCTCTATCATTAGCACGTATTCTGCGTTCATTTTCTGCAAAGAAATAAATTTTAAATTCAATTTAAGTACTTAATAGTCAGAATTTGTATAATACATAGTTTATATAAAATAAGGATAATATTATATATTATAACTGAAGAGGATAATAATAACAGTCCTTAGACTGCATTAAATTCCAAACAATTTGCAAAAATTCTTTTATAAAGGGTGGTCCAAATAAATAAAACAAAAAGTTTTCAGAGAATTATTTTAATATTTTTTTATTATAATAGAAGGATCTTTGAAAATTATGTGTAAACAAAATATCGGCCATATGTTCGCCACGGCTTCGGTGACATACCCCTATCTCCATATTTACCTCTATGGTCCATATTTTCAATGACTCTGAGACAATATTGAGGTTCAATGTCGTTAATGTGCCGAATTATCTCATCCTTTAGCTCTTGAATTGTTTTTTGGCTTATTGACGTACACTTTTTCATTTAAATATTCCCAAAGAAAGAACTCCAACGGTGTTAAATCACACGGCCATTGAATTTCTCGCGCAAAAGAGCCATTGTTTCGTTGGCTGTGTGGCAAGTGGCATCATTCTGTGGGAACCACATATTGTCCAGGTCCATGTCCTCAATTGCTGGCCACAAAAAGTCCGTTATCATAGAGGTTGACAGCTCTTCTGCAACACTATCGTGAACAACAGCATAGTTTTTCGCAGAACGAAGTGGGCGAGTATCCTACAGACCCGGTTTATTGAAATTTATGCACAATTCTCTCGATTGTGGACAGATTTGGTCGATTATGCTGACCAAAAAATCGCGAAGTGCACGAAATGCATTTTGATTTGAACGCACATTTTCGTAACATGCTTCAACAATGCGCTGTTAAATTGTGTACCTCTCCATGGTTGAATATGTCAAACACTGCAACAAAGAAATGTCAAATTAAGTCGGGCAAAAAACTTGATATTAAGGTGTGACTCACAATAAACATCGTGCAGTATGGCCGGACCACCCTTTATTTATGGCACAATTTTCACATTTAACAGAAAACACTTTCAATATCACAAACATTCCTACGTTTTAAGGCACAGTGGCTACCCCAAAATATTTTAAGAATATTTGGAAATACAACAGAAAATTTGTAATGAAATTTCAAGTATGTTTTGATATTATTGTTATTAATTAAAACTAAATTTTATATATGATGAACGAGATCCTGACATTTCTAAAAAGAAAACAGTGTAGAGCTAATATTGTGTCTCATAAATGATTTCAAAAATATTAATTTTCCTATTTTTGTGTTAGTTTAGATTTCCTGAAATATTTCTAGGGGGACGTTTTCTGCAATGTACATTCATTATCATAACTCCTTTGAAATCAGAACTACTGAAACTAACAAGCAGACTACGTTGATGGAATTTCAATAAAATTTGGATAAATGAACGAACAGCTCAATCAAGGTTTAAAATGTGGAGACAAAAATTACAAAGATTTTGTTTTTTTTTTAGTTTTTTGTTTTTTTTTAATCTTTGTTGTATAGAAAGGTTTTTACAAAAATCTTTTTCATGGAATACTTAGAATATTAAAAAGTTCTTAAACAAAAAATATCAAACAACATTTAAACTATACTTGGGATATTTTTATTGGCATTAAGACTTCATTCGCATTAGTTGAGTAATTCTAATGAAATCGTACTAATTTTTGAAAGACTATTTACAATTGTTCAAAAAAAGTATTAGTTTACACAATAAAAGGGATATTAAAATTGCTTTACTTAGGCTGTTTTATAAAAATCCATCCCTCGAGATCTCTCAGACCTGGCCTATTTGTGTTATGTCTCTTAATACTCCGTGAGAGCAAAAAAGAGATGCAGCACTAAATTGCTAAGTGCCTAGAACAGGGATGGAAAATATGTTTTGTGTTATTGTACCAACCAGAAAAACAAATTGTACTTTTTCAATCCTCACGGTACCAAAATTTTTTCCGCTTTTTTTAACAATTTTATCTTATTGAGTCAGATTTGCTTAGACACTAAAAAGACTTAAAAAAATTAAAATTGACAGGGTGAAACAAAATTTATCGTTAACCACAAAACTTTGTAAAATTTTATTATAATTTTTATGTGTGTCCTTTTTTCTGTGGGTCCACCTCCCTTGGAAGGCAATTTTACCTATTCAGGATTTGCTATTAAAAAATTTAAAGGCATTTAATAACTTTTTTTTATTTACTTTTTTTTGTTTGTTTTGAGAGGTAATTTAAAATCAGCTGTTCAATGTTGCCACTTCCGAATATTTTAGTACAATGTGTATGCAAACATTTGGTACATTTGATGTGACACCAATTTAGAGCCGGTTCAACTTAAAACTGACTTTATTTTTAACTATAGTAGCTGAATAAATAAAAACAGGTTTGGAGTTTTATGAATTTTTGATCTGTTATTTTGTAAGTAAATAGTATAGTAGGATTCTAGATCATATAATCATATTCTTTTTATAAATTATTTTATTGTAAAGAAACATGAAAATTTTTATTAGTAAATTATAGAGAATAAAAATTGAGAGCAGGATAGAATACTTAGGTTTTTAATTTAAAGTTGCTTTTAAAAAAAAGTCGACTTTATGTTATGTTGTTTTATCAAGATATAAATTTTTGGTACCAACCAAGGTAAAAATGTACCAAAAAAAGTACAATTGTACCATGTTTTCCATGCCTGGCCTAGAAATTAATGTGTGGCTTTTTTGAAATGGGTATAGAAAAGATATGAAAGGTGGTGAAAGACGAACGGTTTCAAATATGGCATCACTGTAATTGCGCAAATTGATAAATCTTAGAACAGTTGTTGCTGCCATCTGATGGAGAGTTGGCGAAATTGTTGAAGCTGTTTGGTTCGGTTCGGTGGGGTTAAGTGCTATGGGAGCACCGAAGAAGAAATTGTGAAGGACGAAGATACAGCTGATGAAAATGACACAATTGATGAAAATGTACACAATGTACACAATACGTTTTATAATGATATATAAGAACAAATAGTTATAGAAACAACAAAACATTTAAACAAAAGCACGTGGTTTTTAAAAATGAAAACAAATAACTCCAATATATAAATCTAACAAAATCGCAAAAATATATTTTATTTTATAAAAAATATATCATTCCACAATATATTGCAATGAGTTATATAAAATTAAACTCAAACAAAAAAATTTTTAAAATTTGTTTGATCTGGAACTTTTTACATCTGTTTTCTAGTACAATTGCCAAGATCCAAAAATATAACACATGGTATAACCTAACAAGATTTGGTCTACTGGGTTAGCATGCAACCAAAAAAAAAAAAATTAAAAAAAATCGTGTTTTTCAAAAAATCTATATCAAATTAAAAAAAAAAAAACAAATTTTAAAAAGAAGAAATTTTTTCCTACCCTGATCCCTGCTACCCTAAGTAATTAATTTAATCAAAAAATTGAAAAAAATGAAAATAAGTGTGTATTACGAAGTGTATCATGAAAAAATTATCACGAAGCATATCATGAAAATTTTCACCAGCAGTCTCATTCACTTTTTCATTTCGTGGTATATGAAAATAAAATGTGTTATTTCATGTTTCACACGAGAACATGTTGTTTAAATTTCAATTTTTATAACATGAGTGAGAATAAAAACATGAGACACAATATACCACAGTGAGAAAATGAAATGTGTGCGTTAGAAGAAATGAACATAAATGAAAAATAAAACACATTGATTATATTTCATTCATGTACAGTGTGATACATGAAAGAAGTAAAATGAGCACTTCGTGGTGTAACAGTCCAATGCGCTAACCACAACACCGCAACGTTCATTAAACAAAGCAACACAGCGCAAAATGCACAAAATTTTTAAAAGCTCGGCAATGTTCACATTCGTTAATACAAATTAGGTAGGTCCGCGAAGTGTTCTGTGAAACTCTTATAAAGCAGCCCCCGGGTGAATTATTTTTTTTAAATAAATTTATATAATAATAAAAATTAATACACTCCGATAACACAAATTGCGGTTCACGTTGTATTTCGTTGGTAGAGCAAACATTTCATCAGTTTAGCAACAGCTGCTATTTAACAATTTTATATTATACAAAATTCGTTCCCCGATCCATTTCATTTTGTATGTTATTCAGATACCGGCCATTTGCAAAAATTCCATTTAATAAAATATCGAAAATTTCGAAAACTAAGCGAGATAGCGCAAAACGGAATTTTTTGTAAAACGGATTTGTAAAGGTCATTAAAGGTCACACTCCCACTATAGAAATGTGGTAGGTCCGGAAGGGATCCCGAGAGATCAAGTTTAATGCAACAGACACAGGGTGAATTATTTATTTTATGACCAATTTAAGTGATAAACAAATTATCTCAAACCGATGATGCGAATTTTGTTTTATTCGCAGTGCTTATTGTTCCAATTCCACTCCTACCCCATTTCATTCCATTTTGTTTCTCATTTTACCAGGCCCAGCGAGCGTTTTCCTGATTTCAGAAATTTATCTCCATTTTCACTAATTTTAAAAAGCTTATCTGTCAATTGCATTTATTTGTTTTTAATTGTTAATTATTAATTACAATGAAATTTAAAAAAAATACTATTGTTCAATGAAATCAAACACTTAAAATCATAATAATCATCTGTTATTTAGTCTACTCAATTCAATAATTAAAACCCAATTACCCCACCCCCCCCCCCCCTTTATTTATATTTAAATTTCATTAAAAAATATAATTCAATATAAAGGAACTTCCCAACGGAGTTTCCTTTTAAGATGTCTTAGTATACTGATCTAAAGCATTATTTATATTAATTTTTTAAAAAAATATTCAAATACCTGAATAGTAGTAGGAACTTCTTCTACGTCGTATTTGTGATAATCGTCTTATGCCAATTTCTTTGGCATTAGCAAATCGACCCAGTTTATCTTCGGAGTTTTCAGCGGATGGAAATTGTTCAAAATCCGTGCTAATATTTACGGATTTTCGTGCACCTAAACTACTACTGGGGCCAGTACTATAACTACTAGGTGTTGGTTGTTGTTTGGAACGTGTTGATTGCTTACGCTGTCGTCTACAATTACTATTTTTCCATATGGCTAATTTACTTAAGAATGACATGAGATTTGCTCTTAAACCAGATTTTGAAGCAGGGTTTATGCCATCCGCTATTCCATCTTCTAAATCAATATGAGATTGTGTTGTATCAACACCGGCTGTATCATCAATCGATGTTAGAAGAATTTTATCTTTTGTATCGACTTTTCGTATTAGGGATGAAGCCGATGACGAAGCTTTAGCTGGCAGTTCCTTATCATTACGCGAATGTAATTGTATTTCACCAGTTTGAGCTAATGTTGCTAGACTATACAGACTATCTGATTGTGATTTATTACGGGATGATCGTCGTTTTTTGGAATTTTTACGTGGCACCACAGCAGCCACATCTGGTAAATTTTCCTCAACATTTTGTGGTGATAGTGTTAGTATAGTTGTTGTTGAATTGTCTATATTTGTAGGTTCGGGTTTAGCTAAAGTTGCAGCCGATGTACCCAAATTGGCAGTGGTAGTAGCAGTAGTAGCAGACGATGACGTATTACCATCTCTAGGCTTGTTTGTAAAAATGCCACCAAATTTAAACCAACGTTCTTTTGGTGTTTGTCGCCCAGGTCTCTCAGTTGTTGCATGAGCTTGTAAAGGTGTTAAGGAGGTTTGTGGACATCTAGAACGTAGACCACCATCATTATCACCGGAATCATAACGTTGTTCTGTTGCTGCTACAACTCTTGCTGGTGGTGCTCGAAGTACTTCTAATTCCAAAGTATCCGGTCGCCTTTTATTTCCGTTGGGCATTTCATCAATACTTCCATGTAATTTATAAATATTTCATCATTCACTTAATTATGTTTCTAAATATTTCTTTTTTTATTTAAACAAATATTAAAAATACTGAATTTTTTCAATTAGACGGAAATAGTTTTAATTTATTGATTGCAGTTTTGGTACATTTTATAAGTTTCTTTGTTGTTTTGTATTCTTCATTTTTATTATTAAAATTTATTTAATAAATATTTAATTTTTGCTAAAAATTTACATTATTTTTAATTAAATATTTCACTTTAAAACCACATTGTGTGTACATCCAACCAACCAGTTTATAAAGAACAATTTTGTTTACGCGTTTGCATTAAATTATTGATAAACATTTGATTTTATTTTTAATTTTTAAATATGTATATTTTTTTTTGTTCACATTTGTATTGTTGTTATTATAAGTTGCGTTGATTGATGAGTGGCAAACATAATTGCATTTTGAATAATTTTTGGTCAGAAACACAACAAAAATATGTTTTTGTAGTTTTTTTTTTTTTTTTTTTTGTTATTCTAACCAAATGCAGATTTAAATCCACTTGGTTTTTTAATTTAAATATATTTTTTGTTATCAGTTTTTATTTAAATGATTTACTGTATTTTATACAGTGATTATGTTACTAAAATTATTTTCTAAGAGAGAAACATATTATAATTTAAAATACTTTGTCGTTTAAATCAACTGAACATTATTTTTTAAATAGAAATAAATAATTAAAGTCTGACCGAATAGTCGGTTTTGAGTTTGTTTTTGGCTAAAGATAGGATTCAGCAACTAAATATATATTAATTTTTAGTTTCTATCGTTCTTGAGTTCTAAAACAGTTTTTCGCGCCGAATTATAAATATTAGATTACAACTTGGAATGCTAATCCGAAGCACAGCGCGATCTTTAGAACTGCCTCTTAAATTAAAATCATTTGACACATATTTCTTTTGTTTATATTAGAAATAAACGAAAAAATTAAATATTAAGTTTTTTTTAATACAAGCAGGTATTTCTTTTAATAAATAAATCGTCAGCTTATTAATGATTTGACGTATACCCCAAAAAGTCACTACCGAGAAAAATGTCAAAGAAAGTTTAAACTTTTAAATTACTTTTTATATGCAAGTTAGATCAAATTTAACACTGTATATCTCAGATATGATACGAAATATCGAGATATGGGTTTGTGAATCAGCAAGAGGAAATTAACATAAATTTAAGTTAACTTTTCTCGAAATATTGCCTGTAATTTTAAATGCAATATTGGATAAAATTGGTGATGGAGTTTTCACTGGATAAAAAAGCTTAAAAAGGAAAAAAATCTAAGATGAACCTGTCTCGGCTATTAGGTCATACACTTAAAAAAGTTTGTATGTTAAAATAACAGAAAATGCCATTTACAAGAAATGATATTTTATTTAAAAACCGGTCTACTTAATTTTCATTTGAACCAAATGGCTTTTGTTATTTATTTTTAATATTGTTTAAACAACTGACACATCCGTAAGACACAAATGATATAATCAGTAAAAAAAAGGTTAAAATTTGATCCACCAATTCCTTAAAAATAAATAATTTTATCATTTACATATTTGCAATTGTTTCTGTTTTTGTATTTTTTAATTTTTATAAACTATAGACACTTTTTATGTTAATGTGTTTTTGTATGTATGTGTATTTATGAAGTTCTTGTAATTTGAATTGACATAATTTTGTATATAGGCAATCAATTTACATAAAAAACAAATTGGAATTTTTTTAATTTTTTTTTTAAACAGAAAGCAAACAAAATTTTAAAATTTAACAACTGTAGCGGACACAAATAAAGCACAAATTTCGGTTTTGTGGGTAAATTTTTTATTAAATTTCAAAAAAATGAAAAAATAAATGAAATTGAAAAAATTGGTAAATAATAGTAAATTATTTCGAACAAATGTATAAAAAAGTTAAAATAGATATTTCTTTGAAAAACAAATGTATGTTCCTTTATTTTTAAATGTAACGGAAAACTTTTTTATTTAATTGGTACGTAAAATTTTAACATTTATTATTACTGATAATATCATTTATTTCTTACGGATGTATCAGTTGTTTAATCAATATTTAAAAATAAATAACAAAAGGCATTTAATTTAAATGATAATTGAGTAGACCGGTTTTTAAATCAAATATCATTTCTTGTAAATGACATTTCTGTTATTTTAACTTACAAACTATTTTAAGTGTACTTCATGGATTTTTGACATGGAAACTAAGCCGTCACACAGTTCCGTTGGTGGTCATCTTGCGGAAAGCTTTCTCATACCCAAGTGATCGTTCAAAACCACTGAGCCATGTGAAATGCCTATGTCTTCCGCAATTTATCGCACATTCAATCTCCGATCGGCCAACTACATATCGTGAATTTTGTCAATTGTAGAACCCTCAACTGGGCGTCCACAACGTTCAGCATTTTCTGTAAGGCCACAACGAAATTTAGTAAACCACTTTTTTACCATTGAAATCGAGGGTATTTATCAAACTTTTCCTTGGTTTGATTAACGGGGTTTTCCCCAAAAAATAATGTTTAATGAGCAGTCGAAATTCACTTTTTCCATTTTTAAAAAAATCCACGAGGTTGTATGTAAATGACGGAACTTGCTCAAAATTTGACAGTAGTCTATTAACAGGTGGTACTTGATGTGAGCAGTGTTGCATTTCATATAACTACTAGGGAAGTTGGAAAAGACACGGACTAATTGAGCCGCTCTCGTAAATAACAAAAGCCATTTGGTTAAAATGAAAATTAAATAGACCGGTTTTTAAATGAAATGTCATTTGTTATATTAACTTACAAACTTTTTTGGCTTATCTTTAAGATTAATTATTTCAAACCCTCATAATTGCAAATGGATAAAACACAACTTTGTTTTTGTTTGCTTAGTTTTTTTTACAACTTGTTTGCTTAAGATTTTTCTTGATTTCTTTTTAGTAAAGATAGCAGTACTGAAGTCATTACCCAATTGGCGTCTAACAAGGATGGTATTCCAAGCTAAACGACCCAATTTATGTGAAATTTAGACATGTAATAGAGAAAGAAATATAAGAACAACCCGATCCGTTTTGTCCACCACCTCAGTGGAGAAGTAAATGAAAAAGGGGGAAGAAGGCGGTAATTTTTGGATTTTTTTTCTTTTTGTTGGGAACATGTCAAAAAATACGAATTTTAAAAATAAAAAGTACATTAAAAGTTTGAAATATATTTAGCACATGGTTCCTAATTTGTTTCAAAAAGAGCTTCAGGAAAAATATGTTCAAACCCAAATTACCACGAGCATCAAAAAAGGGGAAAAACGTAACATAGGTCATTGCATTATACTTCTCCTTATAAAATACCTTAATACTAAAAAAAAAAATCAAAAAGCAGAAACAGGTATATCTTGAAATTTTAATTTCTAAAGAATATACAAATTTCACTAAAATCGGAGTGTTTAGCTTGAAATTCCTTCCTTAGAAATAAATGTATTTGTTTCTTGTTTTTTCATTAATTTAATGGATAGTCAATACGGTAGTATGGTTGCCAGCATAACTTTGATAATAGGTGCGGTATACCCATGCATTATCTTGTATTGATAGCTGGTTACATATTTCATTATTTGCAGACATAAAGTAATGACTTTCCGATTATGAATGCATGATTTATAAATGTTAAGTAATAATTAAAATATTTTCGAAAAACTATTTTTAAATTTATTACTTTGTGATTTTTCCAAGCAAATGTCTAATCTAAGTACGTTTCGATATCAGAAACGAAAACACGAAGCGCAACTGTTCAAAGCAACCAAATGTTTTATGCGTGGATAGCTCAGCGGCTAGCAACAAGAGTTCCCAGGTTCGGTTCCCATCATGACTACGCTATATTTAATAACGTTTGAAGTATTTGTAATAATTTTTTTTTATTAAAATTTTTTTCGGAGTGTTATTCGGCTTTGATTTGTAGAAAGAGTTCGTCAAATATTGTATATCACAAATATGAAGTAAATATTAATATTTTGTTTTATATGTGGTCCAAAATAAAAAAAAAAAATTGAATCCGCGAGCTCCACACCCATACAAATATGCCATTATATCTAGTACTTTCATAATTACTGACACAATGTTAGTCGCCCCCACTGTAAGAAATCCACTGAACATACTCTCGTTACGTTGGCAGTTTTTTGACAACTAGCATTTAAACTTTATTTTTGTGTAAAAAGTTTTTGTCGTGCCTTACTTTAAATTATGGAATGGGGAAATATTGAAAACCGTATTGTCGTAATTGGCCTAAAAAAATGTGGACTGGCAACTGAAGAAATTTATCGGCATTGCAGCCGCTCGGGGTTAGTCGTAGTTTTGTTTATCGTGCTGTGGAATGTTTGGGGATACCGGTGGAGTTGCAGACCGTCCGAGATCTGGCCGTCCGCGCTCTGTGCGAACTCCCAGAGCCGTTAAAGCTGTACAGAATCGAATTTATCGAAATCCACTCCGAAAGCAGCAAATAATGTCGCGGGAGATGAATATATCGACGATATCCATTTCTCGCATCATTAAATATGACTCGGGACTTCGGGCTTACAAAAGACACACGGGGCTTCTACTTACGGCGGCTTTAAAGCAGAAACGGAAGCAAAAATCAAAAGCATTGATTCGCCAGTACGCCAAAAACCGCCACAGAAAAATTATGTTTACTGACGAATTTTTACTGTGGAGGAGTCGTTCAATAAACAAACTGATAGAGTCTATGCTCAGTCATCTCTGCAAGCAAATGAATTGGTTCCTAGAGTTCAGAGAGGTCACCATCCTGCTTCTGTGATGGTATGGTGGGGAGTCGCCTATGATGGGGTCACCAAGCTTCATTTCTGCGAAAAAGGTGTTAAAACTTCGGCAAAGGTGTACCAATCTGACGTTTTAGAAAAGGTTGTGAAGCCATTAAATAGCACATTGTTCAAAAACGAGCCGTGGACCTTTCAACAGGACTCTGCCCCAGCCCATAAGGCAAAAACCACTCAAGACTGGTTAAAAAACAATTTACCAAACTTTATTTCTACGGATGATTGGCCATCGGGTAGTCCAGACCTGAATCCTTTAGACTATAAATTGTGGTCCGTTTTAGAAGGCATGGTCTGCACTACTAACCACAAAAATTTTGAATCGCTTAAGCGTGCACTTATCCGCGCAGTGGACAATTTCCCCATGGAGATCGTGCGTACTTCAATAGACGATTGGCCGGTCAGACTTCGGTCGTGTTGGAAGACAAATGGCGGCCATTTTGAATAATTTTTTTTTTTTTGTTATATTCTTCAATATTTAAAAAACCAAAATATAAAGAAAAAATTAAAAAAGCTCTTGTTGTTTGTTTTTTATCAAGAAAAAACCGTGTGTCAGAATAATTGAAAGTACTAGGTAGAAAAAATATGGCATGTCAAAGAAATTTTAAAAAATAAGTTTTATTTAGAGGTCATTGAAGTTTCATAGTTGCACTTGTTCTATTATTTTAAATATTTTAAAAATTGATACACAAACACATTCACACAAAAAGTGTCTATAGCTATGCATACATACATTTTGTTGATTAAAAAAAATACAAATAGTGAAACAATTTCAAATAAATGATAAAATCATTTTTTTAAGGAATTGATAGTTTAAATTTTAACGTTGATTTTAACTGATTATATCACTTGTTTCTAACGTATATGTCAGTTGTTTAATCAACATTTAAAAATAAATAACAAAAGGCATTTAATTTAAATGAAAATTAAGTAGACCGGTTTTTAAATGAAATATCATATCTTGTAAATGACATTTTCTTTTATTTTAACTTACAAACAATTTTAAGTGTAATTCTTAAAAGTTAATTTTTTGTGCTACCTCTAAATATAAACAAATTTAGCTGAAACTTGATGCAGACAGTTTTTGGACATTAAGGAATAGCGGCAGCATTGTGGAGGTTTCGAATTCAAACTTTGATGTTTTTTTAGACCACTCTAATATGTATATTAGGTAAACCTAAAAATATAATTAATATAATAAGTATACGTACGAGGTACTAACTGATTGTTGAAAAAATATTTTAATTTTTTTAATATTTGTGATACACCACAATCTACGAATATTTTCTCCAAAATGAAGGCAAGTATCAAGCTGAAACTTTCTAAATGCCCATCTAAAAATCGAAATAAATATGACCATACATGATCATACATGGGCCTGTATATGATCATACATGGGCATACATGGGCATACATGGTCATATACGTCCAAACATTGTTCAATATATGACCATACATGATCTCATATATGATCATATATCTTCGGATCCGAAATTTGAGGGTATATGGACGTATATGATCATATACGAGCATACATGAATAATATATGAGCATGTATGATAATATATGCACATATATCACCATATACCCTCAAATTTCGGATCCGAAGATATATGATCATATATGAGATCATGTATGGACGTATATGACCATGTATGCCCATGTATGATCATATACAAGCCCATGTATGATCATGTATGCTCATATATATTTCGATTTTTAGATGGGTGTATAGAAAAATATCTGAACTTATTTTAGAAATAAATAATTAAATAAAAAATTAACTAATTTTTAGACTACAGGCATTGACAAATATTCAGCATTTCCAAAATAATGCATTAATATATACATTAATAAATAATAAATTAATTAATAGTTTTTTGATATTTAACCACGGCTACTTTACCTTCTTTTTGTTAAAATCTTTAAAAGTTGTTTCATGTTTTATTTGTATTATAATATAATTTTTTTAGACGGACAGTTGATAAGAAAAACCCATATATTTTGTTAAGTATATGGCATGTTTAGAAATTCCTAAGTATATACATTTATATTAGTAAGAAACAGAAAAAGAAATATAAATCCAAAAAATAAATTCTTAATCGATGAGTTCACTGAACGACCAAAAAATAATAAACAAGAAAATAAATTTAAGTAACATGGATTATGAAATCACCTTACAAATTTTTTTCTTCTTTCTAATTAAAAAGCTATCGAGAAAATAGCTTTTTTAAATGTGACTTTTACCTCTTATGACGAGCTGATGACAAATATTTTAAAACTGAATCCGCAATCAGCATATTAAATTTTAATAATTAACTAAAAACATATACATGGTGTTTCCACAAGACAAACGTCGCAAGATGATTAAAGAACTGCATGTATTTTCTTTTTATATTGCATGCATTTTGTTATTGTATTTTCTTGCGTTAAAAACAAAACGTGATCTGGCAACACCCCCTAAGTACAAAAATTTTTGATGGGCCCCGTGCGCTTAAGAATATAGTTTCAAAGTACACCTTGGCGTATAAGTGTTAAAAAATTATTTCTAATTTAATGTTACTCATACGTTACGGTTAAAGTGAATAAACCATTTAACTGTACTATGATATACTACTCTACCCCTATACTATCATATGTTGCATTTCTTTTTTACACATTGTACTTCCGTTTTATTTAAAGAAAACAAAAAATAAATGTATACTACTGCATTCCACCTTTGGCTTTTAGCCAAAATATCAATTTTCATTAACAATAAACAAACATGCCAACTTAAAACAAAATAAAAAAATGTCAAAGTTTGAAGTCAAAGAGGTTATTCCCCTTTAAAAATATTACAGTAGTTGGTACTTTTTCCATAGCAAAAGTTTTTAAATAGATATTAAATGGCGGCATAAAAACTAATGCCAAATATTTTCATTTTGTAATTATATTTCAATTTGAAATGTAATTAACACAAAACAAACAAATTACATTAGTTATCTTATCAATTGATTGCCATTAATTTCAAATTAAAGAAGATGGTCAACAGCAAAAAGGGTGTGTATGATTTTTTTTTTTTTTTTTTTGTTATCAGCAAATGCGATAAAAACGACGCTTGATTTATTATGTCCAATTAACGTTAACTAAAGCGAGCCCTTTTTTTATATAAAACAAAATGTAGAAAATTTATTACTATTGACCAGAGCTTAGAAGTATTAATTCCCAAAAATATGGTTGAATTTTTTAATTCAAGGAAGTAAATTTTTAAGAAGAAGGACTAAATTCATTGAGGAATTTAATCTAATTTTGTTAGTTCCACTTTTGATTAAGGAATTCCTTAAATATTCGCTGAATTCCCTGAAGGAATTAACTTTTTTGTTGAATTCCCTAGGGAATTACACTCAGAAAAAAAATTTGTATAAAAATTTGTAAACGGTTTTCAATCCCACTTTACTATTTTCGTACTGATTTTTAGTAAAAAAATTATTATTTAGCAAATCTTTTTGCTATTTACATTTTACAAATTACAGAATTTTTACAGAATATTTACAAATTTTCGTTGCTAATTTCAGAAATCATTTAACAAATTTTTGAAAACCGATTTGCTAAAATTAGCAAAAAAAAATATTACTAATTTTAAAAAAGTCGATATTGAAGGAAATGTTATTTCTATTAAAACTTATACATACAAACATAAATTGCCCTCAAATGTTACATAGGATTAAAAAATGGATCGAAAGTGAAGATACCGACTCATGTCTGGAAATAGGACATCCACTTAAAATATCACTAAAAAAGGGTTTTTTAGTTCTAAAAATCAGCCCTAAAAACAATTAAATTTAACCTTAAAAGTAAAAAAATTGACTAAAATATTTTTCAAAAAGGAAATTACCAAATTAAAACAAAATAATAAATTCGTTTATGTTTTAACAATTTTTAAGATTTTTAAGCTTTTGATTTTTTTTTATTTTGAATAAAATATTTTTTAAAAAATATAATCAAAATTTTTGATGCTCGATAAAAAAAATAATCTAAAACTTTGTACTAATATTATTAGTATTTAGTAATTTTTTTTGCTGATTTAAGCAAACAGATTTTAAATTTCACTTTACAGAAAGTCTACTAAAATTTAGTAGCGGCTACTAATTTTTCTACTAATTTCATTGTACTACACGTCAACAGACATGTGTTGCTAAGATTAGCAAAAAATACTGCTGGGCTCAAATTGGCAGAATTTCCCGTAGTAACAGCAAAATTTTCAGTTGCCATTACAGACTTTTTTTTGGTGAGTGTACCCTTTTTTCTTAATTCTTATTAAAATTAATTAGAATAGAAAATATAATTTCCTTATTTACATATCTACTGGCCGTACACCTCAACTTTCGGATCCAAACATATATAAGACTACACTCCGCAAAAAAAAAATTGTAATGGCAACTGAAAATTTTGCTGTTATTAGCGAGCCCAATTTGAGCCCAACGGATTTTTTGTGCTAATCTTAGCACTACATGTCTGCTGACGTATAGTGCAATGATATTAGTAGAACAAATTAGTAGCTGCTACTAAATTTTAGTAAACTTTCTGATTTCGGTTTGCTAAAATCAGCAAAAATTAACTAAGTATTATAATTTTTTTTTAATTTCTGTAAACTGCAATATAAAATTTACATCGGCAACAAATTTTACTAAATATAAGTAAAATGGAAATAGGAAAGTTAATAACCGCTAATAATCATTGGTAAATTATCTACAAAACTTAATAAAATAAATTAATAACATTTTTTATAAGTATTACTGAACTAAACGAATTGAAAAATATAGAAAAATTATAATTTACAATATAAAAAAATGATTTAAAATTAACTTAATTATTTTTAGATACACTTGTTACACGTTTAAGCTGTTATATTTTTATTTTTTAAATTGTCTTGCGAAAAAAAAATCGTTTTTTTTTTTATCGAACAAAAAATTTTTTTCTATATTTTTTTTTTTAAATATTTTAGATAAAAATAAAAAAACAAGTAAGAGCGGCTAAATTCGGCTATGCCGAATCTTATATACCCTTCACCATGGTTGGGAAAAAACTGAAGTTTATATATGGACATATATGGAATGGACAGATTTATATACGGACGTCTTTAAGAGGAAATTAACCATTTAGTTTGGTAATAAAACTTGGACTCGAGAAGATTTATGGTTCCAGAAAATGGGCATTTAAAAAAAAAATATGATTTGGGAATAACTTTTTTGTATCTGAGCCGATATTTCCCAGTTTTTTAGCAAATATGTTATACTAAAAATTGTCGATCTTTTGCTATATAAGACGTATCCGTAGGTCATATTAAAGCTCTAAAATAATATATGAGAAATAAAATAATATATGAGAAATAAATTGATTTAAAAATCTTTTTATAAATTCTTTTAAATCAGAGCAAAAAATAGAAATAAAACCGTTTGTATTTTGTTTGTATCAGAGGGTTTTTATACAAATTTTGATGTTTTTAGCCTATTTATGGATTATTTAATTATTAATATAAAATTTTATTTAAATTAATTATTAAATGTTAAAAAAAAAACAAAAAATAAACAAAAAAAGTCTTAAGAAAATAAAAAAAAGTTGAATTGTGACTTGTGTAGGGATCAAACCCCCGTTCTTAGCGAAAAATAAAAGTATTTGTGACATAGCGTTTAGACAACTGAGCTATTAAGGTCATATGGAATCATCGTTAATAGAATTAAATAAACAGTTTTCGTTCAATAGGGATTTGTTTGGTTTTTATTTAAATGACAAATCTTTGTATGTGTTTGTTGTTTGTGTATAAAAGGGGAAGAGGTGAAAGAAAAGAATTTCAACAAATTGATGTGTTTGTTATGCGTAATATTCAACATACATATAAAAACAAAGGGATTTTACGGAAAAAATCAGAGGTAGTCCTGGTTTTTTGCTAATATCTCAGCCATTTATCAACCGATCTGGCTGATAATAGCAAGCAGAAATGGATCACATTTAACAGAAATATATAAAAATCAAGTCCTCATCATGTCTGGGGTCTTCGGAAAACCCATTTCAACACACAGACGGATAGACGGACATCGTTAAATCAACTTCGCTCTTCATAAGGACCCAGAATATATATACTTTATAGGGTCTAAGAGCAATATTGCAGAAATTACAAACGGAATGACAAACTTATATATACCCTACCACCTGTGGTGAAGGGTATAAAAACAAAAAAATCAAAGGCTTAAAATAGTAAAAACATAAGCGAATTTAAAAAAAAGAGTTATTATCAAATATGGTAAATAGAAGGGGATGGGTAAAAAAGATTAACTACGATATAAATAGACCCTATGCCAAAAACTTGCCGAGCTTAATTTATTTAAATTTTTTAATACTTTTTATAAGTTTTCTATCTTAATTCAGTTTTTATTTGATTTAATTATTTAAAACAATACTTTTAATTTACTTTAAAAACAACTTTAAACAAAATGTGTTAATGTCGGCCTAAAATAAGAACGCGACGTACAACGATTGTTGCTGCGAGAGAAAACGCACCCAAAATCACAATGTACAACGGTGACTGCAAAAACTGTCATATTTAATTTAGTGTCAAGAGTTCCGAAGACATTCTTTCCTCTCTAGTGTCTCCTTCCCTTACTAATGACACAATTTTTATTTTATTAGTTTTTATATTTTAATTTTTATAATCAAAATTCAGAAAGGTAAATGGTTTATAGTAGCTTGTTCACTCGCTAGTCCACCAAGAGAATATGAATATTTTATACATATATATATATATTACTCATTATAGATTTTGCTTGCAAAAATTTTTTAAACAAAAAACAAGAGAATACCGTTTTAAAAAAATATTATAACATATTGGATGAAAAATCCATTAGATTATGTGTTATCTTGGTGGTACCACTAATAAAAAATCCATATGATTTTTTGGAACTATCAACCTATAAAAAGGGTATCGAAATGTTAGAAAATCGTTGGAGTATATAATCACTACAAAGACTTTGTTTTTCTGGCCCGGCACTTAACGTGATTTATGCATTATTTTTAAAAATAAGATATGTCTTGAATTTATTAGCAACATGTAAATTGGAAGTAAAAAATTTACATTTAATTTTTATCAAAAATAAAAAAAGTTCTTTTTAATATACGGACATATGGAAAAAGTACTCATATACATATGCGCGAAAATCGTAATCGTTATCACAAGGCTTAACCACAAATGGCTTAAAAACAAAGCTTAAATCACTTAAGCCAATTATCGTTGAGCCTTAAAAATGTTTTCCTTTAAAATTTCCAAATTTTATAAAAATTTTTCAAAAGATTTTTTTTTCAGAAATTCAGAAGTTTGTCACTAAAACTGTAGATTATGGTGACGTAATCATATAATTACGAGGGCAGATCAATAAGTCCGTCACTTTTCGAACTTTCCTCGTAGTAATATGAAATGCAACACTGCTTCCATCAAGTACCATCTTTTAATAGACTACTGTCAAATTTTGAACAAGTTCCGTTATTTACTTTGCGTTTAACAGCAGGATTTTTCGTGGAAATAGGAAATAGCCACTGAGGGCTAAATCCGGAGAATAAGGCGAATGAGGGGGCAATTCGTAGTGTACTTCATGGTTTTTTTCCATGGAAACTAAGCTGTCTCATGATTACGTTGGTGGTCGATTGTGAGCAAACGCGGCAGCCATCTTGCGGAAAGCTTTCTCATGCCCAAGTGATCGTTCAAAATTGAAACCACTGAGCCATGTGATATGCCCATGTCTTCCACAATCTATCGCACATTCAATCTCCGATCGGCCAATACCATATCGTGATTTTTTTCAATTGCTTGGGTGTAGAGACCTCAACTGGGCATCGCAAAAAATAATGTTTAATGAGCACTAGAAATTCACTTTTTTCCATTTTTTAAAAAATCCACGAGGTTTTATGTTTAAACAGCTGTTAAACGTAAAGTAAATTACGGAACTTGCTCAAAATTTGACAGTAGTCTATTAAAAGGCGGTACTTGATGGGAACAGTGTTGCATTTCATATAACTACGAGGGAAATTCGAAAAGTCACGGACTTATTGATCTGCCCTCGTATTTTAGGCACAAAGGATTTATACGTGTTAAAATGCAAAAACTTGCAAAAATGTTGCGGAAAATGTATACAAGGGTTAATTTCTGTCTTTCTTTGAATTAAAATAGACTGATGTTAATTGAAAGGTATACAAAATCAACAAGATCGTAAAATTTCCCTAAAATATTTTAAATATCCCCAAAAAAATTCCAAAAAAAAATTTAATCCTTAAAAAAACACCTGTTTCGAAATGAAAATTTTTGTTTCCAAACAAAAAAAATTCCCATATTTAGTGACAAAACCCCAAATCTGGCAAGCCTGTTGGCAAATGATGATTAAACACAAAACTATTAGATTGTACTACAAACAGTATACTACAAAATTTTTGTGAGAGTAGGGAAATTCCGTTGAATCATCAATATGCACACCTTAACCAATTCAAATAGAACTTATATTCTAGAAGCGTATTATAATTTCCTGTAAATTACTTTGATTTAATTGACTTAAATGTTTAAGATTCTAATTACGCTGCAAGATTAAAATTACACTAAGAAGGTATGTAACAAATTTGATTATCTCATCCTAAGAGCAAAAAAAAAATATAAAACAAAACTCCTACCATTTCCGACATGTAACTACGATTATAACATGCAAACTAATGTTTATACAATCTATTTACCAGCGCATATTACATGGTATGGGTATGGCACCAGTATGACATAAAGTTACAAAACAAACAAAAAATATATATTAATGTACATAAATTTATATCCACTTGTTAGTGTGTGAAGATGACATTAAGAGCTAAAAGTGATATTTCATATGAGCTTGCAGTGTTTTTTCTGATATATTTAGAAAGAAATTTGTCAAAAAGTTAAAGTTTAAAGAGATAAATACAGTTTTATAGATTTAATTTTAATATATGAAAAATACAACAAAATTGCGTGTCTGAAATTTTTCTGAAATATTTAAAAACATTTTATGCCACTTTAAGAGATATTCCACTGTATTAGAACTTAATGAAATCACCGTCTAGTCTAAGATCATAAAATTTAAGCAATAACAAAGTAAAAAAAATAACTAGAACCCTCTTTTCCGATACTACATATTTATAATTCTATTTCATTTTTCCGTAAATACATCAAGGGTTTGTTTTGTTGGTACTTCCGTTTTTTTTTTTGCATTATGTTTTTATACTATTTTACATTTTTGTTTAATTTCTTTTAGCACTAGGGTTGGAAAGGGCCATTACAAAATGCTATTTTAGTAGACTTGTGAGGTTCCACTTATTGTTGTTGCTGTTGTTTTTATTAAACATTAAATGGGCAACACAATTAAAACAAGGTAGTTTTTTTTTTAAAAAATAATTTTATCAATTTAAAATTTTATTTTTCAACTTTAGGTTATGAAAAATATTACGATGTACCGTTTAAAGGTTAATACTGCACCCCTTCATATGTTACATTCATATGTTTATTTTAGCCAATATGTATGTAGAATGTATAATGTATACGCTAAAGAATTTAGTTGGCAACAAACCACTTACAAATAGAAACAATTTTTGCCGTTGTTTCCGTTTTTCTTTTTGCAACATACAACAATATGGTACCACAAGTTTTCACTACATTATTCTGTGTTGCTTGTGCCACTATATAATATTTATTGTTGCCACTTGTCAATACATGTAGTTTTGGCTCAGTACGACTGACTATTAAGTTGAGTATAATATTTTGTATCCATAAATATGTACAAGTCATATGTCAAAATAATTGTACAGTGTCAGACCAAAATATACTGAACTGAAATACCCCTTATAAAGGGTGTCCCAAGAAGAACGCAATTTTTAAATTTTAAATAAAACACAGATATTTAAAAAAAATCGTGAAACTTTATTATATCGTAAAGTAGACAGAATGAGGTTATGTATGGAACAACATATCGTGCAGATGGCCGCCGCGGCTTTGCTGGCATGCACGCGATCTTTTAATGAAATTTTCAATGACCGTTTTGCATGAATGCTGCGGTATTTCATTAATGCAGCGTCCAATTTCCTCTTTTAAGGCTTGAGTCGTCGTCGGCTTATTCGCGTAAACCATCGACTTCAAAAAACCCCAAAGAAAAAAATCTAATGGTGTTAAATCGCACGATCTAGGCAGCCAATTCTGATCTCCAAAACGCGAAATAACACGACCGGGAAATGACTGATGCAGCAATTGAATTGTTTCTCTGGCTGTATGACATGTGGCGCCGTCTTGTTGGAACCACATGCCCTCCACATTCATTTCTTCAATTCGAGGCAAGAAAAAACTGGTTATCATTTCACGATACCGAACACCATTGACTGTTTGCGCTTGACCTGCCTCATTTTCATAAAAAAAAGGTCCAATGATTCCTCCAGCCCAAAAACCACACCACATAGTGACACGTTGAGGATGCATTTGCTTCTCGTGAATCACTCGAGGATTTGCCTCACCCCAAATGCGACAATTCTGTTAATTGACGAAGCCATCAAGATGAAAATGGGCCTCGTCACTGAAGATGATTTTATCGGCAAAATCAGCATTTTCATGTTGTCTCTCGAATACCCAATTAACGAACTCCCTTTGCTGTCCATGGTCAGCTGGCTTCAGTTCATGAGTCAATTGAACTTTGTATGCATGAAGATGCAAATCTTTCGTCAAAATTCGCTGCAAAGTGGATTTGGAGACACCAATTTGCTGAGCTCGGTGTCGAATTGAGGTGGATGGAGTTTGAGCGACATCATCACGTACAGCAGCGACATTTTCGGTCCATCGACCTGGTCGATGGCGCGTTGTTGTCTTTACATCACTAACAGACCCAGTTTCGGCAAATTTATCCATTAATCTCTTTACAGTTGACTCTTTTGGAGCATTATTGTGACCCAAAATTGATCGCAATTTGCGAACTGTAGCCGCAAAACTTTCACCATTTTGGTAAAACAATTTCACAATGAGAATGCGTTGTTCATTCGTGTAGCGCTCCATTTTTACTAACCTCGTACCTTCTACTAGCAAACAATAACAATTGTTCAAATGTCAAACAATGACACTTCGAATTTTGCCAGATTTAAAAATTGCGTTCTTCTTGGGACACCCTTTATTTCTCTGAGCGTTATTTAAAAACCACATTTAAACAATTTTTATCTTTAGAATTTACTAAAAATGACAGTTAAAATAAATGTAGTTGTATGAACAAATGTGTTTAGTTAAAAAAATTTTAGTTATTTTTAAAATAACTTACAATGTGTTAAAAATAACTGAAGAATTTTTACTGCAAAAATTTCGAAACAACTGACATGTAAATGTGTAAAAACTAAGATTTGCTACAGTTACCCAGCAAAAACATGGCAATGACATATCATTACTTTATACATTACTTTGTAATGTGTACTCCTTACATTCAGCATTATTTTCAAAATAAAAATAATGTATTACCTATAATATGTGACTTATTTTATTATTTTTAATTAAATAATTATAAGTTACCTGTAATGGTTTACCTTTTCTATTATTTTAATGTAAATATTAATGAGTCTTTGGTAATTGTTTAAATTACTCTATTTATTAATAAAATATAATTTGTGAATTAAAAGTGGTTAATAAAACAAATTATCATGTAAGTGAACAGGAAAAAGCCTACAAATTAGTTTAGAGTAGTGTCGAATTAATTTATTTTAACTTATTTGATTATGACACATCTTATATTATTAATTTTGGTATTCAGATCACGAATATGAAAAAATTTTAAAACATCTTGGGGCAAAAATCCAGTTTTTAATGTATTTTGATTATTTATTATTTTCTTCCAATATATCGTCTCCACATTGGGTGACTTCTTCAGGGTAATAATATGAAGAAGTCACCCAATGTGGAGACGAAATATTGGAAGAAAATAATAAATAATCATTATTTTTTGTAATATAAAATAATGAAAATTGTTAAGAATTATATTTGTTTTTCATATTTTAAGAATTAATATAATTCTTAACAGATTTTATTATTGTCAAGCTCTAAGTGGCGGCCCAGAACAACAGCGTGCCGTATTTTCCCATACAAATTGACAATTAATACGCGTCGAGCGTTGCAGTGGTGAAATAGAATTTATTTTATTTTCAAAACATTTTTTTATTATCTGGTTTTTTGTTTGCAATTAACAGAGTTCCTGCATTTTAAAAACTTTTGTAGACAAAAAACATATGATGAGTAAAATTAAAATAGATATTCTTCTCTTTGTGTATGATAGTACAAAATGAACAACGTACTATAAATCAACTTATGTATTATGTTCGTTTCTAATCACAAACTCAATAAAAATATAAAAAAATTGATCATTAGTAAGGGAAGGAGACACTGGAGAGGCAAGAATTCCTCTTTGCACTTAAATTAATATAACAGTTTTTGCAGTCACCATCATACTTTAATATTTTAGGCTCGTTTTATTTCAGAGCAGCAACCGATATACGTGGCGTTCTTATTCTGGGCCGACATTAAGATGCAAGTTTTCACCTATCTCCAAATTTATTATTCAATAAATACTTGTAATGCTGTGCATGAAAAATGTTGTTTTTTTTTTTTTTGCTTTGAATGTTTTGGAGTCATAATTTATTTCTAGAAATTTGGTTTATTTTTCAAAATGAATAAAACTTTCAAAGTAATAAATAAAAATATGCCCTTTATCGGAGATATTTTAATTACTTTATAATCACACTCAGAATATTATGTAGTTAACTGTTTGTAGTTTAATAAAAAAGTTTTTCGTTCCATTTAAAAATAAAGGAAGATACATTTATTTTTCAAAGAAACATCTATATTAACTTTTTTTATACATTTATTCGAAATAATTTACTATCATTTACCGATTTTTTTCAGTTTCATTTATTTGTTTGAAATTTAATAAAAATTTACCCACAAAACGGAAACTTGTGGTTTATTTGTGTCCGTAACAGTTATTACAAATTTAAATTTTGTTTGCTGTCTGTTTCAAAAAAAAATATTCAAAAAATTTCAATTTGTTTTTTTATTTAAATTGGTTGTATATATACATATTTTTTCAATCAATTTACAAGAACTTCATAAACACACATGCATATAGCTTCATATGCATACATACATTTTGTATTGTACGAGTATATTAAAAAAAACAAAAAATACAAAAACGGAAATAAATTCAAATAAACGAAAAAAAACATTTATTTTAACTGATTATATCAGTTGTTTCTTACGGATGTGTCAGTTGATTAATCAACATTCAAAAATAAATAACAAATGGCATTTAATTTAAATGAAAATTAAGTAAACCGGTTTTTAAATGAAATATCATTTCTTTTTAATGATTTTTTCAGTTATTTTAACTTACAAACTTTTTTAAGTGCAATTTTGAAAAAAAGCTGTTGATTTTTTAAATTTAAATTCTATAGATCGGTTAACCGGGTAGACCAGTTGCCCGGTCGTCCCGATCGGTCACATTTTTTTGCCGCCTCGGGTATTTAGATGGTGAAATAGAAGGAAGAAATTTTTTTTGCAATTTTTTGCATTTCTCCGCAAAGAAATCTGAACAATTTTCATAAAATTCTTCAAAAAAATTCTCTCTGTGTAGCACAAATATTTATTTGGCCTATTATAATATGACTCACAACAGTCACCAGTCTCTTATTGGGAGGGTTTACTGCTTATCAATCATTTAGGCTTATTGTGCATTTTTTATTATGAATCAGGTTTTGTTTTTGCAATTCTAATAAAACTTAGTATATTGCATGATTTGGCAAAATCTCAAGATTTATCGTCAAGTTGAATCCAGTGTACTGGACTGTTCCTTTTTTTTTTTGAGAAATTTCTTAAGAAATTGTTTTTTTTTTTTATTTATATTTAAAAAACTAATTTTAAAGATAAAGAAAAGCAAAAATAATATAAATTTACCAAGTTTGTTTACTATCATATTTTCCTTGAGTGTAATTTTTATATCTATTGTTTGTTTTTATGTCTTCTTTAGCATGTGGGTTTTTGTTGTGGCTTTTTTTTTTACTTCTTTATGCATACACTGATGACGTTTTGTTTTACTATACAATTTATTTTTAATGTGCAATTGTGAAGCGAAAGTGTTATTTATAGTAAGTACAGGTGACCGCATACGCTTTAATTTTATTTATTGACATGTTTGTTTTTGTACATACATGTATGAATATAGTAAAAGATTATGCGTGTATATAATTAAACATTTATTATCTACTTATAACATTTTTTTAACCCCATGTATTTACATGCAATAAAGTGATAGCAAACAATTGTCAAACTGATTTCAT
This sequence comes from Eustalomyia histrio, assembly GCA_949748255.1. Classification (NCBI taxonomy): domain Eukaryota; kingdom Metazoa; phylum Arthropoda; class Insecta; order Diptera; family Anthomyiidae; genus Eustalomyia; species Eustalomyia histrio. Next base: position 21,948,607 of record OX456525.1, read on the forward strand.
CTCAATTGAAAATACCCAGCAAAAAAAATGGTAGTCATTCTGTGGCTATAACTTCTTTCATTGCATCCTAAACTTCAGTTGACATTCTTTTATAATTTTTTGGTGTTATTCTAAGGCACTTCCAAAAGAATTCATGTGTTCATATTTCAAATGCAGTGATCTGGATATAAACCCGATGCATATAGTATATCGTATATTTTTTGAATCTCAAGCATTTATTCAAATCGAAAAAAATAGTTCTGATGAATTTTTTTTATTTTTTTATTAAATCATTTTTTATATTTTAGTTTAAAATTTCATGAGGGTTAGAATTTAAGCAGTTTTGCAATTTTCATAAAAGTTTTGAAAAATCAAGAAAAATTGTTTTTTCTAACCTTTAATTGAAACTAGCTGGCCTGTCATTTGCATTTTTTCAGCCTTAAATATTTATGACGACACAATCTGTGCATTTTTGCATTATGCTTATTATTTAACACTACACCATTTCCAGTTTTAATTCAGAATTAATCAAAATAATTTTAAAATTGTGTAAAAATTATTTCAAATTGCCCAAAAACGTGCAAAAATTATTTAAAATTGTTCAAAAATATTTAAAAATTGTCTTAAAATGTTTTAAAATTGTACAACCAGTTTTTGAATTATCCAAAAATATTTTAAAATTTGTCTAAAAATTCATTGAAATTTTTGAAAAATGTTTCAAAAATGCTTTTTTACTTATGCAGGATTATTAATTTGTTTTGTATATCAATGCATAAATTTCGCTTCTTTAAACTTATTTTTTCTGCATTCTTATGAATTAAATTTTCATCAAAGCTTAAATACTACAAAGTATATGAACATTTTCCACTCATGCATCAGAATACCTATTCATTGTATTATCATTGCTTCCTTACAGTAAAGTATCAGTAATGCTAGTAGCTAAATTTGAATACTTTCATCCTATGACACGCTTATGTTAAATTCATCGATGAAACCATTAGAAAAGAAGTGATGCCTTTGCCATAGTAGTAATGCTTTTATTGCTTCTTTGGCAGTTTCATTTTTGCTGGGTACTTAATATTTTGCAATATCTTGATGTCGTTGACATGCAAACAAATGTCACTTTTACTTTTTATTTTAATTCAGCAATTAAAAACAATACAAATTTTAGTAAATAAAATTGTAAAAAATTTTAATTAATTGTTATTTATAAAAAAGAAATTAATTTTGACAAAATGTTGTGTGTTTACGATAATATATAAAATTTTTTTAGCAATTGACATCATTTTGACGTTTCTCTGTACTCTATTTGGCAATTGTTTGCTATCAATTTATTGCATGTGAACACACTGGGTAAGTCACAGAGAAAACAGAGTAGTTGGGCCAACTTATTTAATTTCCAATCGAATAATTTTTTATACAAAATATTGAAAAAAATGCAATTATTTTTATACAAAATATTGAAAAAATAGATATATATTTTGATATAATACTTTTGCAATACACAACACAGAAAACATGGAAATTTACATAAATTTCTGTAAAAAATTTAACATTCGTATTATCATTTTTTTTATAAAACTTTTACAAATACATCATTTTCTGATGAAAATTGTACCATTATTTATTAAAAAAATTTAAATTTCGAAATCCGAATTTTTTTTATCCAAAGCTCTACAATAGTAATATTATTTAAAAACAACATTAAAATTCGAAGTGTTTTCTATAAAAAAATATAAATATTATTTCTATAGAAAACTGTATTATATGTTTTATGTACGAGTATTTTTTTTTTTTTTTTGTATTTTAAAAAACATTGACATCTGCAAAATATTTATATTTTCTATATAAAGCATTTGCATTATTTTCAATAATAAACGATAATATTTGCTTTACTTTCTATTAAAAATAATAATAACCCACAAAATTCAAACATTGACATTTGCAAGAAAACACATTTATGAAGACATTTTGTTACTTTGGGAACTGTCTTCAAACTTCTCATTAATCTACTGTAAACACTAAAGACATTTTACTGGATACAGCGCATATTACAGGGACTTTTTTGGCTGTATATAAAGATGTCTTCAATGTAAGTGAAATATATATGTTAGATGTTGTCTGTAATGAGTGAACCATGAAAGGTGACGTCAATACCATGGAAGACTGGGGTCAAGTGTCTCCAAGATATTACTTTTTTCGACTATTTTTTTTTTCTACCGCACTATTTACATTCCTTTTTTTTGCAGCTGCAAAGCAGTGCTCCATTTTGAGTTTTTATTTGAAAAATTTGTATGAAAACTCAACAAAATTCAATTTTTTTTTTTTTTGATATTTTACTAACTACCTAAAAACGTTTCCATAGAAAAATCCAACTTCTTGCACTTTTGTACTCTACTTACCAAGGACTTTCATTAGATATGACATTGTTTTTAATTATTGAAAGGATAATAGTTTCCCTTTCGCTATTATTTATCGTATTAAAATTAATTTGTTAACAAAAATCCTGTCTCAAAGAAGAACATTTTTTGTATGAAATTTTCGCGAAATTCGCGACTTGGAATTTAGTGTTGATTTTATATTCGCAATGTACACCTAAAAATATATTAAATTTGATGAGTGGCGATCCTAATAATTATATTAAATATTTCTCAAGTACAACTTTAAAACTTCAATGGCGATGTGCTACCTCTAAATAAAGCTTTTTTTTAAATTTCTTTGGTAGATTATATTTTTTCATAATGGCATATTTGTAGGGTTGTGGAGCTCGTGAATTCGAACTTTTTTTATGTAAATGCCGCGTGCAAGATTAAAGTTGTTATTAAAATATAAGGAAAAGTGCATTTCAAAGGTAAATTTACATATAATTTGAACAAAATATATAATGAGGGAAAGCAATTACAAAATACTTGTGAAAAAACAATCATTTTTGTATAAAAATAAAGAGAAAGAGGCAACAATTTTTACGGAGCCTATGAACGATTTGTCTAATCTAAAATAAAATTTGCGCAAAAAATTTATTTACTTTAAAGAAATTTATACGAAAAAATTATTAATAAAATATCTAATTTTTCTAAATAAATGCAACTGCTTATTTTTCTTTCTAGTGTGGAAATCTAATAAATAGTTCCAAAAGTTTTGACTAGAATTACTAAAATGTACTAGCAAATCTCTGGTTCCAATGTCTACACCAAGTCAATAGTTGTGTAGATTCGCAATGACAAGCACATGTTAGCGTTGTTTGGGACATAAATAGTCAGTAGTACTGGTTACAAAGTCAATAGTAAATCAGTACAGTTTCACTATCGACATTTCCTTCAGGGGAGTTATAGGCATATTTAAAGAACATACCTCTATTTGTGCGTGTTGGTGTATATGGGAAAATATTTGCAAGGCAAGTTGAAAATTGGAAGGGAAAAAATGGAATGGAATGGAATTAAAAAACTAAACAATGGAATCGAAATGGAATGAAACGGAAAACGAGTGGAATTCAAACACTAGACAAGGGGAACGAAATGGTATGAAACGACAGGGTAAAGAAATATAATAGAATAGGGAGCGAGTGGAATTGAAACACTAGCGAAGGGGAGAACGAAATGGAAAGGGGAACAAGTGACAGTTAACAAGAAAGAAATTCAAAACTTAAAAGTAAAACATTCACTTAAAAAGGTTAAACAAATTTATTTAAAGAATAAAATCTTTAGAAAAAAAAATACAAATATTTTCTTCTCAACATATTCCAAAATTTAAAACTACCGATAACGAGTTATCGGACTTTTAATCTAGATTTTAATAACCACATTATTTTCCACAAAAACATTAAAATCTGTCTGAATTTTTATAGAAAACATTCACATCTGCATAATTTTTCTGTAGCAAACATTGAATGCTGCATTTATATTCAATTGAAAACATTAGCAGTAGTAATATTTTTGCCAGAGATGCAGAAGGTATAATTAACATTAAAAAATGTCGTCATGATTCTTCCCATTGCAATAAAGTTAATTAATAATTGTTTAGGGTTGCTGCTTCTTTTAACTTTAATTAACAATGTTTGTTTTATATAATTTTCTGTAACACGAGAAAAAAGTTAGTTGTATGTTTTCTAGAGCACATAGTGTGATTTTAACAGATGTTTAAATGGTCAACTAACTATAAATCATATATTAAATAGTTCTCAAAGGATACTTAATACGCAGTTGGTTCTTTAGTTGTCCTGCTTAAAATAGGGTCATGCAATATTTTCATAATTTAGTAAGTGTTCTAAATATTTTTTTTTTGTTTTGGAAAGAGGAAGTAAGTAATGCTTTAATACAATTAACAGGGAGGTACACTAATAGAAAATAATAAAAAAAAAATTGCTAGTTACTAAAAATTAGTAAAAAAAAATTATTTTGCAGAAAGATCTGTTGAAACTAAATTTTATTTGATATCATATAAATTTTTCTTTAATTCAAAGTATAAGTGTAGGCATACCTTCCCCTTGTGAACATACTACATATGTTATATTATGTCCTTTTTAAAACATACATATGTATTATGTTAAAAGTCACGTAATAATATGATGTTACACTTTCATTTATGTTTTATTAAAAAAAAAAAGAATATCAATAATTTTCAAGGAAAGTTTTAAAAAAGGAAAAAATAGCGTGAGTAGATTGTCCGATAATAAGATAAAACGTGACTGATGTAAATTTAGTTTACATAGTCTCACCCCTATATGAGCGCTTAAAAAAAACAAACTTATTTATTACCGGTTTACACACAGCAATTTTAATTGCAGCAATTCTGAGTTTATATGAGAAAGAGGAAAGAAGAATGGAAAGGGGTACAGTCTTGTGTTTTCTAATTTTTACTTTTTATATATAAAAGATACTAAAATTGCAAAAAGTGACTTTCACAGTGTGGACACGAAAGTAAGTTCAGAAGAGAATTTCAGAAAAATGGCGCAAGAAAAATTGCTGTGTGTAAACCGGGAATTAATGGTTGTTCCGATCTGTATTCAAAAAACATTTAGGCAATTCCAATTTTGATTTGTAAAAATTTTTATATACAAATGTCTTTTAAGACCGGTGACTTTTCTAAGCGCCATGAAGACGTCTATATGACATTTTCAGTAGGTCATAATATATAATGATTTTATTTTTATGTTTAGAAAAACAATTTTTGATTAAAATTATATAACTGTACATTGTGTTTCTCTCAGTGGGCTTTAATTTAACCTTTATTCTCATACAAAACTTCAAATAAATAAATCTAAAAAAAGACTGCAAAGTTTTTTAAACAGCATAAACATTGCATGATATTAATATTTTAATTTATTCACTAACAATAAAAATCCTCCTACACAAAAATAAAAGAAAAATTATCTAATATATATTTTTTTTAACTACAAAAGAATTGCAATAAAATAAAAATCGAAATATTTCAAGCAATAAAATTTATATCAAATTCATGAATTTTTTCATTATAAAATGAACGAAAAACCTTTTAACATTAATAAAAAATTTAATAATTACTATAAAACATTTTAATTTATGTATACATAATATTTTAATTTATAAATTAATTATTTCATTCGATTTGACATCACATTATCACATTTTATCTTAATTTTTCAAATGTAAAGATAAATATGTATATGAAAAAAAGGCTTAAATTTTTTCAGAAAGATGGAAACTCTAAAATGTAAATATTTGACCATTTAAGTGATAACGTAAAAATCAATTATTATTTTGTTTGAAAAAAGAGCTTACCTACATTTTTAAATGGTCTTTGCTACACTCAAAACAATTTGACAATTACTAAATATATAACAGTTGTTTGTGTAGTAATCGGTCATTGTTATTATTAACTGCAATTACAGTTATTTTTCTATGGAAAAAAATAAAAATTTAGTAAAAACTCGTATTTACAAGGGAATGCCCACACCAATTTTAATGACATTCGGATATGTAATAGAGAATCCAATTCCAAGGTTTTCATATTCGATTTTAAGGGAGTAAAAATGGGGATAGATTTAATGGTACTTTTTTGTTTGGTATTCAAAAGAGAAACTTTTACATGTATATTGCCTTTTGCACAGGCTTGCCAAGTTCTTGAAAAAAGTAGGAAGAAAAGGGATTCAGTAAAGGTTAGTTCAAATCCGATACACCACTAATATCGGAAAAAGAAAAAAATAAGTGTGGCATGAAATTTAATGAGGAATATTTTATATGAATTGTATAGCCTTTGGGGTACACATAGAGTATTCAAAAACCGAAACCGAAAACCGGTCAACCGGTTTCTTTATTTTTAAAAACCGATCGGTTTCGAATATTTTGTAAATTCGAAGAAAACCGAAAACCGGTCTTTTTTGTTCGGTTAACCGGTTTTTTTAATTACATCACCAACTGGGTTACTTGGTCTCTTTTATTTTTTCCGAACACTTTTATAATCGTTTGGTTATGAAGATTTAGATGTAAGTCCGATATATTCCGATGAAGACTTAACTTTGGATATTCCAAATTCAAAAATTTTAATTTCTGATATAAATAACACAATAAACAGTATTCAAAATCCTAAAAAAAGAGACTGTACAAAATCATAAATGCGACAAAAGAACTGAAATTTTGGAAAATTTATATAATTGTCTTTTGACTATTTGTCCAACATCTACTATTAGTGAAAGAGTATTTTCCACTTCTAGCTTTATTAAAACAAACAAAAAAATCGACTTAAAACGAAACATTTAAATTGCATATTATTTCTAAAATATTATTTTAGAACTGAAAAATAGATTTTCTTTTTACATATTTAAAGTGTAATATTAAAATAACTTATTTAATGGCAAACGTTTTAAACGTTCAAATTACTAACGTACCTAATTTTACCAATTTACAAACTTATATTATAAAATATTTTTTTTTTTTCAAAGAATGTATTTTTTTATTTTTATTACTTTATATATTAAATTCCTTTTTTTTTTGTTTGTAATTAAAACAATTAACAAATTATATAAGCTTTTTATTCAAATTGAAAAAAAAACCGGTTGACCGGTTTTTTCTGCAAAAACCGAAACCGAAACCGGTTTTTTTAAAATTCGATTTTTCGAAGAAAACCGAAACCGGTTTTTCCACAAGGCCGGTTTTTTGAATACTCTGGGTACACATTACCTTTTAAAGTATCAATAATTTTTTTAATGTCAAAACTACATACATATATAAAGGAAAGCGGAGTCTGCGAAATTGAAGGGCAGGGGTCGTCTGCGGTTGATATGGATGCCCAAATACTGGGTCGGATGACGAAAACCGAACTTGGACAATGGACCACCAACATGCACAAGGAGATCTGGAATTGGGATAATGTTGATGTGCTCACAAAAGTCCTGTGGGGTAAACCAGACGTGAACAGAACAAGGGTTATTTTAAGGCTGGGGGAACGGGAACTGGTCAACATGGTGGGAATTCCCACAGGCCACTGTGGGTGTGTATGACCTATGGATAGGACTGTGGGGCACTTCCTTTGCTTTTGCCTGGCTTTCGCGAGGAGTAGGGTAAGGCACTGGCATAAGGGCGCAGTGCTTGCGGAGGGTTGATTTGAGAAATCTGAAGGAATACCTCAGGGATACTGAATTTTTCAGGTAGACTAAAAGGTTTTTTCAGCGATTTTTGGAGAGCGCACAAGGGCGAATAAACCTTCCTGTTTTCGACTTAACCTAACCGTACAAATATTCCCATTATTTATGGAACTCGATTGCATTCCTGTGGATGGCTTCACAGTAGCTCATCCGGTCAGTCCAATTTTCCAAGACTTTGTTGACGGTTACTGGTTCTATCTCACAATTGAATTGGACGATGTTTCCCTTAAGGGTGTGGATCGTTTCTTGACTATTCGCATAGCATCGGTATCCGACAAGAAAAAGTCTAATCGCATCTCCGTTGGCTGTCTTACTGACATCGCCAAGATGGCGGATAACACCATTACGATTAAGTTTATATCTTTCATTTCAGCCAATCAAAAGTCCATAATCATGGCCCTGTAGCGCTCGCCATTGGAAGATATGGCGTATCCAGCAGCAATTTTGTTTGTTTATAAAGTTGCCGAGATCAAAATGTGCCTCGTCAGTAAAGATGATTTTTCGGCCAAATTCGATGTCCGAATGAAGCTTCTGTAAGGCAAATATTTCCCAACGTTGCTCAAGCTTTAAGCGACTCATTTTGGTCCGCGGAGGTATGATACTGACTGATAGTCAATATTTCGAACAGAAAAAATCTCTCAGTGTCAAAATAACACATGTTCAAAAAGACACCTGTATTTGGACCACTCCCTATACTGTAATAAATTATAGACATCACAACCAGTGATGCTAAAAGATAATTTTTAAGAGAACTCTAAATAGAAATTTACTCATATTTTTTTCACCTCAAATATTTTTGTCCTTAAAAAAATTTTTTCATCACTTACATTTTTTTCACCAAAAAAAATCACTTTAAAATATTTTTTTCGCTACTACCAATTTATTCACCTCCATAATTTCACTTCTAAATTCTTTTAGATTATTTGTATTCAACAGGGATAGGGATAATAAAGTTTGTACTTATGTACTTTTTGTGGTACTATCAAAGCCTTAAAAGTAATTTAATACCCCTTTGACTTATTTGGTACTATTCACAAATGTTCGCTTTTTTGTGTAATATTTACGCCAACTTTTGTGATATATATTATTTTAAATGCTGTTTAATAGAAACCAGTTTTTTCGAGAATGATATGATTGATACTATATTACGTTTTGTGCCACAATTTTAAACCTCAAATGTGCTTTTGTTAAATATAAAAATGTAAAATATATAAAAGATTTTGATTTCTATAACATAGTAGATATCGGAGATATTTAGGGATTTGTGGGTTTGAAAGTAGTTTCACATACTATACGGGCAGCTATAGGTGCAAGGCCCAAAAGTTTTCATACGTTTCGATATTTTTTCTAAAAATAGAAAAAGTAATGGCTAAATCCAAAATTTTTCTGTTAAAAAAGGCTAAATTTCGCCATAAACTGACTAAATTCGCATACTGGATGTAAACAAGATCCTATACAGATTTCATCTTCTGCGAAAAAGAGTCGTCAGAGAACGTCGGTTTAAAACTTCTAGATACAATAATATTTATCGTAAGTTTGATGTTTCGCAGTTATAATTTATATGATTTGCTTAACAGAAACTTTTGATGATAAGTTTATTATTTTGAGTGTACCTTATTAATTCCCAGATATTAAAACTCATTCTTTAATACCCCGTATAGCATTAAAGATAAATCTCTTTATTTTTAATGCTATTATACGCCTTGAATACTATTCACCAGAATTTAAAGTTTCACTCGTTAAAATGATACCCAAGCCAGGCAAAGATCACTCAAAAGTGAAATCATATAGGCCTTTTAGCCTTTTATCCAATTTGTCTAAGCAAAGAAAATCCTAATGGAAAAAATAACTGTTTATGTAGAACAAAACAACTGAATTGCAGCACACCAATTTGGTTTCAGGAGAAAATACAGCACCTTTGAGCAAGCCCACAGGCTAGTTACTGTTGTCAGAAAAACGTTCGAGGAGAAAAAATACTGCGCTGCCCTTTTTATCGATGTTTCACAGGCTTTCGATAAGGTTTGGCATGAAGGTCTACTCTTTAAAATAAAACTTTTGTTACCAACAAATATTCATTCACTTTTGCTGAAAAAGTTTTGTCAGCTCTCCTCAAGATAAACAAGCCGGAGTTCCACAAGGTAGTATTTTGGGACCTCTGATATATTTATACCCACACCTCGACTTTCGCTGATGATACTGCAATTTTAAGCGTCCATGATAACTCAAAAATAACGTCTAGAATGTTACAGACTCACATTTCACAATTAGAAGCTTGGTTGGATAAGTGGAAAATTAAGGTGAGTGAACAGAAATGTATCTACATTACTTTTACACTGAGAAAAGAGACGTGTCCATCTATTAAAATTAATAATCTGAATATACCTCAACACATACATATGTGTGAAATATCTTGGTATTCACCTTGACCGTCGACTCGCGTGGAAAATCATATAGATGCGAAAATAACTCAGATGAAGCTAAAAGCTGTTCAACTCGCTTGGCTAACTGGCAGAAACACTAAACTAGGCCTGGACTGCAAATTAATCATTTACAATTCGTTCAATAAACCCATATGGTGTTACGGAATTCAGCTCTGGGGTACTGCCTCTGCGTCCAATATAGAAAAAATACAGAGAATGCAAAATAAATTTTTGAAGACGATCACGAACGCGCCCTGGTATGTTAGGAATTACAACATACATAAAGATCTGGTCAAATATGAAATTATTAGACACTGTCAACGCTATTTAACAAAACTGGAAACACATCCCAACATACTAGCCCGTAACTTAACTAATATTCACGGCCACCAGTGTCTTAGAAGGAGGAAAACTACGGATCTGGTCCGCTAATAATAAGGAGCAATAATCATCTCTATTAAACCACATAACATCAGTCTGGCATTGGCTGGACTTAATAATTAATATTTAAATTTAAGATTTGGATAATTATTGTTAGTTCACAGTTTTTAAAACTGAAGATCCAATAAAAAAATTGAAATATGAAAAAAAATTCTTTAATTATAGGCCCTTGGTAAGAAAATATTTATGTGCTATGATAATAATAATGTTTCCTTAAAATTTGTAAATGTAAATTAATAACCAGTTAAATTAAATTTTTTATTATAGTTCAATTATTTTTAAAATCTTTTAGTTTAAAAAAAAAAATGTGTTTGCAAAAACTTTCAAATATCCTTTTAGCCTATAACGTTTAACAGACTGACGCCAAATTTAGATAATTAAAGTTTTAATAATCCGATTTCTTATTTCCATTTATTTTCTACCAAAAAAGAAAAAAAATCGATAAAACTGCAAATGTTTATACAAATGTCTAAAATAAGATTTCAATTTTATATTCTGTGTTTATTGTTTAATTATGCGGAATATATTTCTTGACACTTTACGTTGGTTCTACATGTAAGTTTGTTTGTACGTTTACACTTATATAGTAAACAAAAGTTGAATGCATTTAAATAGATTTTTGTATATATGAATGGACCGAAAGATTTTACGTCGACAACGAAGACGACCACAACAACAACCGTTTTACCCAAAAACATATTGACCGTCATTTTCTTTTATAAAACAAAACTGATGATACACAAATGTGTAGAGGTACGTACGAACGTATGTATGTGTAAACGTCGATTTTAGGGTAGACTCATGTGTATAATAAGGATTTTTACATTTTTTTTTTTTTTTTTTTTTGTACAAAATGAATATTTTTAGCGCTTTTACGTTGTTAAAACAAAGATCCAAAATACAAATGACAAATTGTAAAATATTTAAATTGTCATCAATTAAACATTTTTTGAAATTGTCTGATTATTTGACTGGTTGGTTACACGACTTTTTGTTTTGCCTACATTTAGTTTGATTTTTTAACTAATATGTAGTTAATTTTTTTGTCAATTTTATTTATTTTCTTTTTTGCACTATTTTTGCAATTATGTATTATTAATCGTTTACAAATTTTTGTTAAAAAATTTTTCTTAGGTTTCTTTTATTATATTAAGAATTTAACGCGTCCTTTAAAACGTTTTAACCCACTAACGACGTGTGCTCAACTAAAAAGTTAAATCGAAAGACTCTTACAACAATGCAATGTTTGGCTGCTATTGGCAACGAACAACAAGACAAAATACAATAACAAATTAATACTTATGTTTCGAACACTATTCTAGAGAGCATGGTAGACATTTGTAATGAGCTAAGAATGTATTGAAAAATTAAATTGACAGGACGTCTATCACATATTTTAAGAAAATCAATGTTATCAAATCAAAATAATGATCAATTAAATATTTAAACTAAAGCAAAATTAATGAATTTTAACTCAAAGTTGCGAACAACAGAAATAGTTTCGTTGATTGTGTAGTTGGGATGTTTCTCTTTCGAATATGCAAATATTCACCCTTATTCTAGTTGTCGTTATCAATGTCGTTGTCGTTTTTGAGTCAACATCACTTTGCTTCGACGTCGACATCACTTCGACACCAAATTGGTATTCCAAAACAGTGTTGTAACGACGTCGACAGTTTATCGATTTAAACAAAAACACATCTCTAAAAATTGAGTCGGCAGATTTATTTTGTTTATTATTTTTGCGAAAAAAATGTTTTTTATGTGTAATTTAAATTCTGACACCAGTGATGAAGAAAATAAAGAAAATCTAGTATTGGAAAGAAGACTTCTCATACAGAAATCCAATATCTTTAATCTGCCGGATAACAAGTGAGTAGCAAAATCAAAGTCTGTTACTTTAAAGAATGTTAATCTTCTAATTTTTTTAAAAGGTTTGAAAGTTACTTTCGGCTGAATAAAACAGCCGTCAAAGATGTGCTGGAAACAATAGCACCTAATTTGAAAACCGGAATCAAGTCCACATTTATTTCCAAAACAATAAAGTTGGCAGCTACATTAAGATTTTTAGCCCAGGGGTCGTACCAGCTCACTGTTGGAAACGACTTTAACTTAGGGTTCAGCTGTTTCTAAAACTGTAGAAGATTTGCCACAGTTTCCTCCAGCGGGCTCAATATAAATTGCTTGAATTTTCCGCCATCTTTAGTATTACACTCGGCTTTATTGCCTACCATTTTCTTTTTAACTTTAAAGTTTAAGTCTCGCCATACCTATAAATAAATTTTGTTATATTTTTATAATGCACTTTATATGATCATGCTTTCTTTACCTTCTGCCACCCCTCTCACATTATTCTCGGTGGGCCAAGTGCGTTTTTAGTCAATCACTGAATTGAATCGTTGGGAATTCAATCGATTTTTACTCAATCGATTTGCAAATTTGGATTTATTGTTCATTCGCTTGAATAATTTGGGAATGACATTCGACTTTCTTCATTATATTTTCAAATTTAGACAATAAACAACTACATTATTAAATTTATTTAAAAGAAATTTAAGAGTTTTTTAAAAATTATAAAAAAACAGAAATTTAAAAAATCACCAAAATCAAACAAATCGCTAAAATTGGAAAACTTCGCCAGAATTAAAAAAAATCGTCAAAATTGGAAATATGTATCGCAAAAATTTGAAAAATCACTAAAAAATTTTTAAACACACTAAATTATAAAAAACAACTTAAATTAAAAAAAAAACCTAGTTGAAAACTTGCTACAATTCAAAAAAAAAAAGCTTAAAATGAAAAAACTCAAGAATGTAGAAAAAGTCGCCAATACCGAAAAAGCTCTAAAATTTAAAAAATCGTTAAAATTAATCTAATTGGATCGCTTTGACACAATTTTAACTCCTAAACTAAGCTCGATAAAAAAAAAAACATTTGCACCAAAGGTATCAAGTTTTGAGTTGCTTAGCAATATCTTAGACCGTGTTAAACTTGAGAACCCTTTATTGCAGAGAGAGACAGGGCTGTAAATGGCGATATTAAATTTTTTATATTTAATTTTTACAATTTTTTTTTATATTTTATTTTTACAATTTTTTTTTTAATTTTGTCGATTTTTTCAATTTTGGCAATTTATTTTTAAAAATTAACGATTTACAACTGTAAAAACAATAATTTCTTTTTGTTTTTTTTTTTTTCTTCTTGTATTTGTGAGAAATTTATAAATTTACTATAATAAAATAACATAATTGTTAATTTTTCCATTTTTTTTTTAAATCGAAAGAACAATAAATTTTTAAATTTGTAAATCGATTAAGTAAAATAGATTGAATTCCCAAGGAATGATTGATTGAATCCTCAAATTTTATATTAAATAAGTAAGAAATCGAATGAATTTCTAAGGATTGAATTCAATGATTGGTAAAATCGAATGAGATAAATTAATTGAATTCTTTAGATGTTAATTAGATCAAATGAATTGCAAAGAATGATTTAACACGAATGTCAAAAAAGAAATTCAATCGATTAAAAAGTAAATCGAATTGAATTTTAAGGAATTCATTCAAAATAGAAATCAATCTTCAAAGCTCTGGTTGAAACTGATTCTCCTACAGATAAATCGTTAAGTTATTTATAGATATTTTTTAAAGTTTAAGTTAATGAAGAAATATATATTTTGAATTTTTTATACATTTGTTCAAAATGATTTACTGTTACTTACTGATATTTTTCAATTTAATTTATTTTTTTTTATTTGTTTGAAATATAATAAAATTTAAATCACAAAACGGATTTTTTTGGTTTAGTTACAGTTATTACAAAATCTGTTTCAGGAAAATAAATATTCCGAAAATTTTAACTGTGTTTTTTATTTAAATTGTTTGTTATATACAAAATAATTTCAATTTGAGTTACAAGAACTTCATAAACACAGATACACACATTTACACACAATATGTGTTTATACATTTTGTAGATGAAACAACAAACAAAACCACAGAAAACGGAAAAAATTTCATTTAAATTAATAATCAGTTATTTTTTACAGAATTAGTAGGTAAAATTTTAACATATCTATTTAACTGATTAATCATTTGTTTTTCTTTTACTAATGTGTTTATTGTTTAAACAACTGTTAAAAATAAATAATAAAAACCATTTGATTTAAATGAAAAGTAAGTAGACCGGTTTTTAAATAAAATATAATTTCTTTAAAATGGTATTTTCTGTTATTTTATTTTACAACCTAAGTGTATCTATGAGTAGGTAGGTCAACAATTGTTTTATATGTTTAATTAAAAAATAAAAACTTTTAAATTCACAACTTCTTTAATATGTCACACAACACCTATCGCATTAAAAGTAGGGTATTTTAAGATATTAAGAGAAATCGAAATCTGTTTAGCGCATGAGTATATTTTTTTTCTAATACAAACATTATTACATTCAATAAATAATACTCATAATATAAAAATTTATGTAAATTTAATAAAAAGCAAAATGAATGAAAAACAAACAACTAATAGCTAAAATGATTTCAAATTGCATTTTATTAAAAGAAAATTTATATTAGTACAATTTAAAAATGTAGCAAAAAGTAATAAAAACCAATAAAAATTCAATTAACTGTTCACATAAATCACTTTAAAAAATTAAAAAAAAAATAAAATAAATTATTTTGTCACTGCATTGAAAACATAAAAGAAAACAATAAAGAATCAGTGACACTGAACAAGGCCATTTTGAATAGTCAATACTACGAACCCTTTCTCTTTATATAAACACTCTCACACAAACACACACACACTTTCGCTCACATGCATTTTAGTTAATTTTCTATATTAAATTTTCCTTATTAGAAAATTGTTTAAAAGGAAAAATAACATACAAAAAAAAACAACAAATAATTGAGGAGAACAATACAAGAGAAAATGCGTTAAATTTGGTTTAACCGATTATTTTATCTATACCCTCCATTTTAGGGATATACGTACACAGAGAAAACAGATTAATTGCGAGAACCGAATTTCTTGCCAACTAAATAGTTTGGTTGCAGCAACCGAATTATTCGGTTGTCACCACCAAATGTATTCCAGATCCAATTAAAATTTATGGTTTCAACCGAAATACTGTTGTGTTAACCGAATTTCGGTCGCCACAAACAAATATATTGATGACTCCAACCATATCATTTGGTTGTCACGATGAATCTGATTCCTCTATATACTCGTTACTTTATAATTTTTCCCCAAATATGAAAGATTACATGGCATCCCAGCAAAATCTCAGTAATGAGTGATTTTTACTATTTTGCAGAATGTCAATCTAGGCCGTGTGAAAAACTTTAGATATAATCAAATATGACCATATAATAATTGACGAGGGACTTTACAGCTCCTTTGACAGATGAGGCAAAGTAGACCATCCCACTTGGGCATGCAAGAATTTCGGAAACTTGTCAATTATCTGTTTATAAACCGATTTTAAAAATGATAAATTTTTATAATCTGCTAGTAAAGGCCTACAAGCAGCGGCGTGCCCAGGATTTTGTTTCGGGGGGGGGGGGGGGGGGGGGAGGGGGGGCAAAATACATTTTCTAAATTTTTTTTTTTGAAGCTGGCAATTTCTATTTAAAAATTATTTATTACATTGACCGAGATCTTATATAAAGGGTGGTTAAATTTTAGGGGCCGATGTTGATTTTAAATAAAACACAAATTATTTATGAAATTATTGTCATTTCTTTTTATTATGATAATATGGTATGGTTCAATTATGTATGGAACAAAATATCGGCAAATGGACGACGCGACCTCGGCGGCACACCTCCACCCGATCGTCCAAATTTTCGATGACGCTGAGACATAATTGAGGTTATATGCCGTTAACGTGCCGAAATATCTCATCCTTTAGCTCTTTTTTTCAAATAACCCCAAAGAGAGAAGTCCAATGGTGTCAAATCACATGATCTTGGCGGCCAGTTGAATGAGATAACACGGAAATTGAATTTGCGCGCAAAAGAGCCATTGTTAGCTGTGTGGCAAGTGGCACCGTTCTGCTGAACCACATATCGTGCACATTCATATCTTCCAATTCGGGCCATAAAAAGTTCGTTTACATCTCACGATAGCGAACACCATTCACAGTTACTGCCTGACCGGCCTCATTTTGGAAAAAATGCGGCCCGATGATGCCGCCAGCCCATAAACCGTTTGGTGCATTGGTTTTTCGACAATCACTCTTGGATTATCATTCGCCCAAATGCGGCAATTCTGCTTATTGACGAATCCACTGAGGTGAAAATGTGCCTCATCACTGAAGATGATTTTCTTTGAAAATTGATCATCCACTGTTGCCATTTATTGTCACCATTCTGACCATTGACGACATTTTGAATAGACAAGAGGCTTTAGTTCTTGAGTCAATTGCATCTTGTAAGCTGTAAATGCAAGTCTTTATGCATAATGTTCATCAACGACGGGCGTGAGAGGTGCAATTGTTAGGCACGACGACGAGTTGGACGGCTCGTCGTCGTGGACGGCTCTTCAGCCTCACTATCGCGAACAGCAGCAATATTTTCTGCAGTACGAGCTGTACGAGCATGCAATGGTGTTTTCACAACTCCTACAGACCCGGTTTGCTCAAATTTTCACGATTTTTCCGATTGTACGCACATTTGGACGATTAAATTGACCGAAAAAATCACGAAGTGCATGATACGCATTTTGATTTGAACGCCCATTTTCATAATAAGCCTGAATAACTTTAACGCGTTGTTCGATTGTGTATCTTTCCATGGTACAAATTGAGTTAGTCTGAAACTGAGAAATGTCAAATGAAATGCAGAAAAAACTTGACGTTAAGGTGTGGTTCACATTCAACATCGGCCCTTAAAATTTAACCACCCTTTATATATACGTTTAATATTAAGTACATTTTGATTGTTTTTGTGTTGTAAAGTTTCTCTCCGCTTTTAGCTCATTTTGATAAAAAAAAATCTATTATGGTACAAAAAGCTTTTGACGAAACGTCAAAGTCTCGGCTTGGTGCAGTATATTATAAATTCTTTTCCACATTATCGTTACCGGAAAATCTATTTCTTAGACAAAAATTTTGACCAAAAATCGCGCTATTTTTATTTAAAAAAATTTCATTTTGTTTTACGTATATTAATACATAGTTGTGAAAATTAGCGCCGCATGCGAAAATTTTGTTTTTCATACATCAAGAACAAATAACATTTCTATGAGGTTTCAAAATAGCCAAGCTCTAAAACGCAATGTCATAGAAAACCATTCACTTTAAAATTTTTTATCGGAAATTGATGACTCTACCATTGTTATCAGCAAATTTAATAAGAACTGGCTGGTAGGACACACTTATGGACGGGGAGCAGAAATTTACTTAATTTTTGAACTATTTTGAAAGGCAGTGGTGGCTCATTACTAAAATATGATGGTTTTTATTCTAATTCTTTAAAATATTTCAATTTAGGTTGGCCCAAGTTACTTTAATGTTTATAAGGAGTACATTCGGATGTTATTTATTCCATGCAATATAAATGCGTATAATGCTGTGCAGAAGCAACATTTCTTTGTTTTGCCTATTTTGGGGTCACTTTTCATTTCATCATTGGGGTAATTTTTCATTATATTTTTAGTGTTAATGTTCATTATGAAATTTTGCCTCAAAAAATGGGGCTTAATTACATTTAAGATCTACATCGAATTTTTTAAAATAAAAACAGCACAGATATCATGGGAACGTGGAAAAGCCACGTGCAAATTTTTACTCAAATTCATAGACCATTTCAAAAACGTTTAGATTGATTCAAAAACTTTTGGAATGTCTCCAAATGTAATTTATAAAGCATCAATTGAAATTCAAAAACACCAAATAAAATAAAATAAATATTTGTTGAATTTCAATAATATTTTTAATCTGGTTTGGTATTTTTTAATTTTAATTGATCTTTTTAAGTATCGATTGCGAATTTTTGAGTTTTTTTGTAATATTTGGAATTTAAATTGTACATATCCCATTTTTTAGTGGATAATCATAAAATAGCACAAATAAGCCGACATTATGCATATAATGAAGGATGCCTTTCCAGCGCATGTAATCCCGCGTTTTGGTGATTTGTCTTAGTCTTCCAGAATTCCTGAACTGACTGCCGATCTTTTTTATCTGGGAATATTTGACAATGACCGCACCTTGGAGCAACAACAATGACGCTTAAATTGTCAACGTGACACCACAAATGCTGCTCATAGTTATGCATAAATTTGCATCAACGCCGTCGGCGGCCATTCCCCCCTTCCTGTACGTAAATATAGATATAAATAAAGAAAACTTGCAAAATTTTTCATCTATTTGTGCAGACTTTTTGTATGAGTGTATGCATAAGACGTCGCCTGGATTTATCATTGCAAGCCATAGCTTTGCCTAATAAGTGTTATTTGGAGTCTGCACCATCAAGACAAATAGTTTGCTTACTTTTAACGTGGTCGTACAAACATGACGCCCAACGCTCTGGTCGCTCAAAAGAGGTGGTGATACCGGAAAACATCAAAATAGTTCACAAAATCGTTTTGGCAAACCGTAAAGTGATTTTGGAAATAGATAGCTGATACGTTAAAGAAATCGAAGAAACTTGTCGGCTTTATTTTGCATTTGTCAATGAGAAAACTGTTTTCGAAATGGGTGCCGCTTTGCATTTCACCAAGACAATGCGCCGTGTCACAAATCGTTGGCTACAATGACCAAATTGCACTAATTCCACTATAAATTTCTTTCCCACCCATATTTGGCTCCCAGCTATTTTTAACTGTTTTCAAACCTCAAAAAAATGCTCGGTGGAAAAAGATTAGCTTCGAATGAAAAGTTGATTGCCGAAACAGAGGAATATTTTGGGGCCAAAGATAAATTATTCCAAAAATTTTTAGAAAGCCTTGATTGTATCGCTCTTGAAGTAGACTATGTTAATAAAAAAAGTCGAATTTTGCCAAAAAAAAAATTGTTGTTTTATTGGTTATTCTACGGACTTTTCAGCCGATGTGTTAGTTATCACTTCTTAATAAAAAAAATATAAAAAAAAAACAAATAAATACGAATTTTATATTCGGTGGGGGGGGGATACATAGAAATATTATCTTTTTATTCTCTAGATGATACATCGAGGATATTTCTTGATACTTTTGACGACAACTAAGCAATATTACATATTTGTCTTCCAGAAGAATTTTTTTTTGTGTTGCCTGGAAGTATTGCATTCCGCAAAAGTTTTCTACCAAATGGAGTATCTTCCGTAATATTAAAACGATTATAAATTTTTCCTTCGCAGCAACATGATTACAAATTACAACAAAAAAAAAACCAGAACCCTGTACACTGAGAATAAAAGCTTCGTCATAATTATGCAAAACTTCAGTTTTTTATCTAATGTAACACTTTATTTTAAATTTTTCAAAAAAAAAAAAATATTGATGACATTTTTCTATGAAATAATGAAGAAGTTAAACAAAAACAAAAACTTCATAAATATGAAGAAGAATTGATGTCAAACGTTTTATGAAACAGTTTCTTCAGTATGATAAAACTTTTTTCCCTGAGCGTAGAGAATTTCAAAGATTATATATTTAACCCCTAAAAATGTGATAAGGCAGCTAAAAAAATGTATCTCTTATGAAATTACCTCCTACCGGGCGACCCTCTCTGGATTGGACATGAACACTAAAATAAGCAGTTTAATTAATATTTTTTTACCTCTCATAATTGACATTTCCAAAAGTTATAATCAATTAAAACCAATTAATTAATTCATTTCATTAAAATTTTATCTAAGAAATTGTTAATTACTTTAAGATCTGACTCATAAAGTGCATAATTAATATGTATGTACATCAAATGCAACATCTTTGCGTTTAAAAAATAAACAATACATACACACAAGCTGCCAATGCACACAAATATATTTTAATGCAAACAACAACGTTTATTTTAAAAATTTTGTTTTCAAATAACTTTTATTGTTTATTTTGTTTTCATGCCTTATTGACATAATGCCATGATTTTGCGCAAGTTAAAAACAAAAACCAAAAAAAAAAAAACAGTTCAATAAACAGCTGATTTTTAGTTAAACCAAAACAAAAACATATGATATTATAAGAGGAAAATGTACATAAAACAGAGAGGAGAGATTAAAAAAAAGCACAATTTTATTTGAGACAAGAAATTAAGTTGTATAAAAGCTTTTTCATACAATTGTAGAAGAGTTTCAGTTAATTTATTGTTAGTTTCCGCTTGTGTGTTGCTTAACAATTTGGTAATAGCTATTTCTCAAAGTTGGCCAACCAATAATTTTAGATGTTTTTGTGATTTTGTTTGTTTTTGGTTTATTAGAGAATACTCTTTTATCCAACACGTGTTTCTAATGTAGATTGTAAAATCATAAAAAATCATTTTTTAAAGAATTCCTAGAAATATGTATTAGAGTCCTTTAAATATACTCAAATAAAAAAGTTAACAAAAAAATCAGTAAAAAGTTGTTGTACTAATTTTATTGTCCAGTACATTTCATCCTGAAATTAGAGCAGAGCTTCCTAGATTGAATTCTATTTTTAATGAATTCTCTAAAAATGATATTCGATTAACTTTTTAATTGATTGAATTTCTTTTTAAATCAATTGAATTTCTTTTTATATCAATTTACCTCATTCGATTTTATCAATCATTGAATTCAATCACTAGGAATTCATTCGATTTCCTATTCATTCGATTTACAATTTGAGAAATCAATCTATCTCATTCGTTGGAAATTCAATTGATATTTACTTAATCGATTTATAAATTTGGGATTTATTATACCCTCCACCATATATGGTGAACCAAAAAACAGTGAAGGGTATTCCGTTTGTAACGTCAAAATATAGGTCTAAGAAAGTATGTATATATATTCGTGATCCTTATGCAATTTAGCAATGTACGTCTGTTTGTTAAAATGGCGAGAGGTGGTGACTTTTTTACCTGGATTATTGGACATCCTCCCGAACAGTTTGGTATTGAAAATGAGCAAAATCGGTCTAGCGGTTGAATATTATGAGTAAAAATGAGAAGATACCTCCAAATTTTCCATACAAATTTTAGTATTTTAGTACAATTTCATAGTAGCGACTGGTACATAATATATTTTCTCATATTTTTTCACCAGTGGCTTGGAAGTAAATAATATTTTGTATTAACCTCAAATATTTTTCACCTCAAACATTTTTTTTACCACAAAAATTTTTTTATCACAAAAATTTTTTTTACCTCAAAAAATTATTTACCCTTAAAATTTTTTTTCACCAAAAAATTTGTTTTCGCATTTAAAAATGTTTTTCACCTCAAAAAATTTTTTTTACCTCCATATCAAAAACAGTAGAGAACATTTTTTTACGATATTGGTGGAGGGAATTCAAAGATTCGGCACAGCCAAATTTAAGCCTTTTTTACTTGTTTTTTATTCGATTTTGTTTCATGTGAATTAGCAATTTAGGAATGACATTCGATTTTCTTTATTCGATTTAAAAATGATTGGAAAAATTAACAAATACAAGAAGAAAACACAAAAAAGCAATTATTGAATTTACAGTTAAAAATCATTAATTTGTAAAACTAAATCGCCTACACGCAAAGAAAAAACATAGTTGGGAGAATCATATTCGAGGAGCATCATATATTTTTGGGTTTATGATTGTGCCAACCATAGTCGTACTATATTATAATTATCATATTATACTAATAAAATATCCATAAATTTACCTTAATATAGACCCTACAGTTATATTATGATCCAAAAATTGCCATATTATGATTATAAATGACATATTATGATGTTAAATTTATCATAATGTGATTGCATGTAATGTATGCTCAAAATGTTATTACATTATGGTCCCCATAACTATATTATGATTTCTGGATTATCATAATATGATCCATATAAAATCTTTATATAGAATGTTTTTGACAATGAATTGATTATTGTAAATAATATAAGGAATTTTCGAAAAAAAAAATTTTTCTAAAGTTTAAAAAAAATAAATAAACTGGATCTTAATAGGTCAATTGATGAAATATTTTAATGCCACATGAAAGGTATTTTCTACCCATCTGATATTTGTCCAGTTTTAGTAAACAATATACATACATATGATTGTTTTTTTAAGATATTTTGGTTTTTATGAAAACAAGACAATACTCGTATTAGGACTGTAAATGTCAATGTCATGTTTTATTTGATGTATAATTATTCATTGATTGTTGCCGGCATTTTATGGTTGCATAATTATCATATTTTTTATAGTCAGAATTTTTGTCACCACAGTATGGTTGCAGCCTATCATGTTATAAAATAGAAGGTGGCAATCATAAAATAGTGAAATATTTACTATAATAATCATGGTAGCGACCATGTTAATGGTTAGACAACCAATTATATGGTTGTGACAACCATACCCGATTGCATCAAGCACAATATAGTAGCAGTGATCATGTTGCAACCATGTTTTTCTCTGCGTGTAAAGAAAAAAATCGCCAAATTAAAAAAAAGAATATAGATAATTGGATATAGCCCTCTCTCTGCAATGAAGGGTTCTCGAGATAAACGAGATCTAAAATATTGCCAAGTAACTCATAACATGAGACCTCTGGTGCAAACAGTTTTTCTTTAGCGCGTTTTATTTCGATGTAGACAATTATAATTGTATCTAGCGAATCAATTCAATTAATTTTGTTTTAAATTTGACGATTTCTTTTAGATTTCAGCGTTTTCTGGTATTCGAATTTTGTTTTTCGAATGTAGGAATTTTGGTTTTTTAAATTTAGGTGATTTTTCAATTTGAGCGATTTTTCACAATATTTTTATTTTGTTGTTCTTGAATTTCGACGATTTTTTCTAATTATTGAATTTTTTTTTTTTGAGATTCTTTAATTTTAGTGATTTATTAAATTTTAGAGATTTTTTATCGGTAATTTTTTTAATTTTTGATTTTTTAATTTAAAAAAAAAAATCTTAAATTTCCTTTAATTAAAACGTATAACGTAGTTATTTATTTTCTAAATTTTAAAAATGAATGAAGATAGTCAAATGTCATTCCCAAATTACTCAATCGAATAAAACAAAATCTAATGAACAATAAATTCCAAATTTGCAAATCGATTGAATTCCCAACGATTGAATTCAGTGATTGACAAATTGAATGATGACAATCGAATGAAGTATTTTAAAATTAAATTGAGAATTCAATCATTCCATAATCAATCATAATTGAAAGTGGAATGAAGGATTCATTTCTTTAGAAAATATAGAGTATTATCATTCATACTCTATATTTTCTAAAGAAATGAATCCTTCATTCCACTTTCAATTATGATTGATTATGGAATGATTGAATTCTCAATTTAATGTGTTCCATTCTTAAATGACAAAGTTCAACCTTTTCAATAAAACCAGAAATTTGAAAAAATAATCAGTACTATTTTTATAGCCGATTCAAATTTAAAATTTAAATGACCCATACAGGTTGGAGCCATTGATTTTTATAAAAGTTTGATTGTTGCCTTTAAATACATTATAAATAATGGATTTTATTAATTTAAAAAATGTTTATTATTTATGATCATTAAAATTATTTCATAGCTATGAATATGAGTAATCTGGGTAAACTTTTATTTAAACATTTATCATCTGGATTACCTACATATGTCAACAAATACAAAAAAAAATAAAAAAATTATAACAAAAAAATTAATAGAAAAACAAGTAAGAGCGGCTAAATTCGGCTATGCCGAATCTTATATACCCTTCACCATGGTTGGGAAAAAACTGAAGTTTATATATGGACATATATGAAATGGACAGATTTATATACGGACGCCTTTAAGAGGAAATTAACCATTTAGTTTGGAGATAAAACTTGGACTCGGGAAGATTTATGGTTCCAGAAAATATGTATTTTAAAAAAATGTATGTTTTGGGCATAACTTTTTTGTATCTGAACCGATATTTCCGAGTTTTTCAGCAAATATGTTATACTAAAGATTTTCGATCTTTTGCTATATAAGACGTATCCATAGGTCATAATACAGCTCTAGAATAGTGTTTGTTGTTTGTGTATAAAAGGTTAAGAGGTGAAAGAAAAGAATTTCAACAAATCGTTAAAAGAAATCACTACAACTGCATGTGTTTTATTTCTACAAAATAGTTTGATTTAGCTGGCAAATTTGCATTTAGGATTTTATTTCGCTTTTTTATTAGAAATATTTGTAATTTCTTTAGCTTAATTTTAAAAATTTGAAGGAAAATTGTTTATAATTTTTTTTATAAATTATTATAAGTTATGACCTAAAATAGTTGCCCTCAAAGGTAAATTATGTATAAAATTTTCTTAATATGTGAGAAATAAAATGGTTTAAAAATGTTTTTATAAATTCTTTTAAATCGGAGCAAAAAATAGAAATAAAACCGTTTGCATTTTGTTTGTATCAGAGGGTTTTTATACAAATTTTGATGTTTTTAGCCTATTTATGGATTATTTAATTATTAATATAAAATTTTATTTAAATTAATTATTAAATGTAAAAAAAAAACAAAAAATAAACAAAAAAAAAATCTTAACGAACCCGCGACCCTTCCACCTGTGGTGAAAGGTATAAAAACGTTTGTATTTTGTTTGTATCAGAGGGTTTTTATAAAAATGTTGATGTTTTTAGCCTATTTATGGATTATTTAATTATTAATATAAAATTTTATATAAATTAATTATTAAATGTTAAAAAAAAAAAAAATAAGCAAAAAAAAAGTCTTAAGAAAATAATAAAAAAAAATGTACAAAAAAAAGTGAATTGACCTCACCGAGATTTGAAACTCGAACCCCACGGCCTTAGAGAAAAAAAAGTATTTGTGACACAGCGTCTAGACAACTGAGCTATTGAAGCTCACACAAAATCATCGTCAATAGAGGTACATATATAAAAGTCTTCGTTAATTAGAGATTTGTTTGGTTTTTATTTAAATGACAAATCTTTGTATGTGTGTTGTTTGTGTATTGAATTTTAACACATGGATGTGTTGTTATGCTCAAAATTCTACATACATATTAAACAAAGGGATTTTACTGGAAAAATTAGAGGTAGTCCTGGTTTTTTGCTAATATCTCAGCCATTTATTAACCGATCTGTCTGATTTTTAATAGCAAACAGAAATGGATCACATGTAACAGAAATAAAAAAGAATCAAGTCCTCATCATGTCTGGGTTCTTCGGAAAACCCATTTCAACACACAGACGGACAGACGGACAGACGGACAGACGGACATCGTTAAATCAACTTCGCTCTTCATAAGGACCCAGAATATATATACTTTATAGGGTCTAAGATCAATATTGTAGAAATTACAAACGGAATGACAAACTTATATATACCCTTCCACCTATGGTGAAGGGTATAACAAGTAGAGCGAAAAATCTGTCATTTTCAATAAATTTAACAATATCATCATCATTAACTATTGAATAAACAATATATGATCTTTAAGTATAATTATAAACAGGGGGAAATCATTATTACATAATGATTTTAAAACTTTAACCTAAAACAGGAAATAACTTTTACATATTTGCATTATTATTGTGTATTTATTCGATTAATATTTGCAGAAATTACAAAAAAAAACTGTACCTACATATATATAATTTTTTGTTTTGTTTGTATATTTTTTTTATTACAAAAACATCTTCCAACCGCATTTTGCATTTGATTGTTTGTTTTCATAATTCAAAGTGAGTGATTCAAAATGACTCACTCCATTGTTACTGAACTCGTAATAAGTGATGCCAACTATATGAAAGTTAATAAAGGGGAAAATATATACAAAATCATTTTAAAAATTTCAGATCACTTTGACTACACAGTTTGTCTAAAGTAAAACAAATGTTTCCTTAGAAACTAACTCTCCCAAGGGCGAACTCTAATTGCGCTGGCATTTAGAAGGGCGATAGAGAGGACAAAAATTATTTATTATGAGATCATTAATATTTCTTCCAAATCAAATAGTTTGAGAACTTGCTATTCCGAGGAAAATGTTTTCTATTTGGATACCTTTTTTAAATACAACTGAGATTTTAATTTGAAAAAAAAAAAAAATAAAAATTTGACAATTATTTTTGTATTGTTAGACTTTCTTTCTACAATATTGACATTTATTTTATTCCCGAACAAAAAAAATTGTCAAAATGATTTAAAAAGTTGAAATTAAGGTAAAAACTACCCCAACTTTTTCGATATTTTTTCCGAAACCTTTAATAGCTATATATTACTTATATTTGAATAGGCTTAAAGTTTATTTCTTGTAAGTTGACATCACTGCTCTTAAGTGTGTGTGTTAATTAATTCGGCTGACCATTCGTGCGGTTTTCATTATTACATTAGTACACGTTGAACTTATTTTCTACATCCTGGGTGAAAATGGTAATATATTATCATATATAGTTTCATATATAAGCATATATGGTTTCATGTATGAGCATATAATTCATATATGATAATAAATGATATCATATATGGCAATATATGATAATATAATTCATATATTATTCCTTATATGGGTAATATGTTTTCTTTTTATCGGATATGCCTATATATGAAGGCATAAGATTTCTTAATTTAAAGCCTTGTTCTACCTAATTAAGATCCAGTTCGGATTCGAAGGCATATTTCAAAGGATTGAGATCTTTTAAACAGATTTCAAAAGGTTTTTTATTAAAAATATATATAAATACAATTTCTAATAAAAAATCAAATAAAAATTATAACTAATAAATGAAAATATATTTCATACTTTCATACAAGATATTCTTAGAATACTCCAAACTTGAAGTTAAATATTTTACGCTCGTTAAAAATTCCTTAATTTCTTCAAATAGTATGAAAATAAGTTTTTTTGATATACTCATTTATGACCATTCATGAGCATATGTGACCATATACACTTAAATTTCGGATCCGGGTATATATGGACTAGTATGAGCCCATATATGTGGCCATAGTTTCTAAAGAATTCAATCCTTCATTTGATTTTCAATTCTGATTCGACTCCGGAATGACTGAATTCTCAAACTACAATTTTTGAATGGGAATGAATTTTTTGTTAAGTCTCAATCGATTTAATTTTAAAATACTTCATTCGTTTTATATCATTCGATTTGTCAATCACTAAATTCAATCGTTGGGAATTCAACCTTTAGGAATTCATTTGTTGGGAATTCAATCGATTTGCAAATTTGGGACTTATTGCTCATTCGACTTTGTTTTATTTGATTGAGAGCCACTCTCTTCATTTTAATTTTAAAATTTAGAAAATAACTAATAATTAAACGAAATTAAAGATTTTTTTTAACAAAATCGGAAAAATACCAAAATCGAAAAAAATTGCTAAAGTTGAAAAATAGCCAAATTTGCCAAAATTTAATAAAAAAAATTGCTAAAATTAAAAAATTTGCTAAAAATTGTAAAACTCGCTAAATTGGAAAAAATCAATTAAATTAGAAAAAATACAAAGTTGGAAAATTGTTACAATTCAAAGAAACGCTCAAATTGGATAAAATGTCCAAAATCAAAAAAGGCGCGAATATCGAGAAAACGCTAGAATTTAAATAGAATCGTAGATACAATTTTAATCCTCCATATCTAAAAAACTAAACGCGCTAAAGAAAAAACTTGGCACTTAAGTTGTGAGTTACTGTCTCAAGTTGTGAGTTACTTTGCAATATTTTAGATCGCGTTTATCTAGAGAACTCTTCATACAATATTTTTAAAAAAATTTACGATTTTTGTGATTTATAACTGTGGATTTAGTAATTGCATTTTATTGCTTTCTACTTGTATTTGTAAGAAATTGATAAATTTACTTTAATAAAAAAAAAACATAATTATTAATTTTTCCAATTTGTTTTGAATCGAATGAAGAAAATCGAATGTCGTTCCAAACAAAAGCGAATGAACAATAAATCTTAAATTTGTAAATCGATTAAGTAAAAATGTTTACTTATTGATTGATTGAATTCCTTAGATGTAAATTCGATCGAATGAATTCCAAAGAATGAATTCTTGCGAATATTAAAAAAGGAATTCATTAGATTTAAAAGTAAATCGAATTGTAGTTTTAGGGAATTCATTCAAAATAGAATTCAAATTCAGAATTTGTGGGCTTTAAAAAAATATATATTTAAATTAAGATCAGCAGGATCTGATGGTTTTTCATAGAAAAAACTTCTTAAAATCTAAACGACTTTGGGAGAAAAATTTTTGAAGTATAATTATAAGAAGTATATAAAAAAATTCTTAAGGATTGGCATATTTTAAAAAATAACATTAAAAAAGTTCGAGGCGCTATCTATAAATATAATTAAATTCAAGAATATTTTTGGAATCTCCAAGTTTTTCAATTTTAAATTTTATCATTAAAAAGTTTTCTATATTATAATCCAAATTCATATTAAGTTAGAAAAAGAAATGGTCACCCTAGTTGCCGTACACACGTTTCTGAAACACGTTTTTTAACAAATTTGTTTATTATTTTTGTCAACTCAAAATGTTTTTTTAAGAAATAATACTTAACAGCATATAAAAATGTACCTTTTATATACTTTAAAGCACATTAATATAATGTTTTTGCTAAAAGTTCAGTAAGTATTTGTTTAATGCTCCTACCTACACATACATACATACATATAGTATGTATATTGAAAGCTAATGATGTGTCATTAAATAACTCCATTTACATAACCTTGACCTAATTCATTGCGGGCATGTTCATTAATTGGGAATCGACATTTGTCGTAGTATTATTTAAAGACACATTTTGTTTAAAAGTTCAGTTTTAAGTTTCATGACTTAACATTACATCTATTGTGTTTATTTTATATGTACATACATATGTATTTTTGCTATTAACTTTGAATCCAATATTTTAATGTTTATTTTTTGTTATTGTTTCTCTAGTTTCATGTTTATTGGGTCATGAATTTATTATTTTTATTTTCTTAAGTATGTTATATTACGTTTAATAAAAAAACAAAAAACGAATTCTTGCTTTTCTCATTATTACACCAAAAAAATATATGTTTGTTATTTAGTTTATAAAAATTAAAGTTCGGCATAGATTGAATTAAATAAGAAACTAAAATGTAAAATTATACAATCTAATATACTAGAGGATTCAAAAAACCGGCCTTTTGAAAAAACCGGTTTCGGTTTTCTTCGAAAAATCGAATTTCAAAAAAACCGGTTTCGGCTTTTGCAGAAAAAACAGGTCAGGTTTTCGGGTTTTTTTTAATTTGAATAAAAAACTTATATAACTTGTTAATTGTTTTAATAACAAACAAAAAAAAAATTATAATATAAAGTTATAAAAATAAAAAATACATTCTTTGAAAAAATATTTTATAATATTTTTTTATTGTATTTCATTTCAACATTTTATTTATTGGTTTTAATATTTTTTAATATAATATCTTAAAAATTTGTAAAATTAGTTACGTTAGTAATTTGAGCGTTTAAAACTTTTTGCATTAAATAAGTTTTTTTAAAATTACATTTTAAATATGTAAAAAGAAAATCTATTTTTCACTTCTAAAATAATATTTTAGAAATAATATATGATTTAAATGTTTCGTTTTAAGACGATTTTTTGTTTGCTTTTGATAAAGCTAGATGTGGAAAATACTTTTTCACTAATAGTAGATGTTGGATAAATAGTCATAAAATAATTATATAAATTTTCCAACTTTTCAGTTCTTTTGTCGCATTTATCAAGATATATGAAATCATCATATAATGATGAATGATTTTGTACAGTCTCTTTTTTAGGATTTTGAATACTGTTTATTGTGTTATTAGATCAGAAATTAAACTATTTGAATTTGGAATATCCAAAGTTAAGTCTTAATCGGAATCTATCAGACTTACATCTAAATCTTCATAACGAAACAAACGATTATGTGTGCGGATAAAATAAAAGAGACCAAGTAAACCAGTTGGTGATGTAATTAAAAAAACCGGTTAACCTAACAAAAAAGACCGGTTTTCGGTTTTCTTCGAATTTACAAAATATTCGAAACCGATCGGTTTTTAAAAATTAAAAAAACTGGTTGACCGGTTTTCGGTTTCGGTTTTTGAATACTCTATAAAATACTAAGAACTGCAATCAATGCAAAATAGTATATAAGAGATGAAGACTTTCGCCACGATCTAGATGGTTAAACCGTAAAAAAACTGTTGTCCGAAATTGTAGCATTAAACACACTAATCGTCCCACATTATATTCGAAATATTAATTATGTCGTTTGCCGGAATATGGTTTACTCCTACGGGACTAACATTAATCACAAGTAACTCAAGTAGGGATTTAATTGAAAATTTGATTAATCAGAATTATAATTAATCAATTAATTTGAATTTTGATTAATCAGAACTTGAATAATTTTGAATAATATTGAATAAATCCTAAAAAAACTCCAATTTTAGCAATAACAATTTCTTACAAATACAACAACAATTATTATTCCAATAAATTTTAATAAAAATACTATAAAAAGAGTAACACGCTAATTTTAGCTTTGTAGCGTTGCCAAAACCAATTAGAAAGATTTATATAACATTGATCGTGTTCAAAAATTACTGACATGTTTGACCATACTTTAGTTATATTTCGGTAGAATTGGAGTAACAAAGCGTTTTTAATGGTGAAAAATGTAAATCATCGAATTATTTATATTTTGGATTAACCAACATTATGATTAGTCAAGTAATCATTATTTTGAAGAGTCAAAATGAATGATTGATTAATCAGATAGTTTGATTAATCGATTAATGGCGCAAGCCTAATCTTAATTATTGATTAAGTCTATTGTCCATTATTGACAGGTGTTAATCCTATAGTTCGGTTGCAGTAATCACCCTAAAGAAAATGTCGATAGTGAAAATGTACTGATTCACTATTGACTTTGTCACCAGTACTACTGACTATTTATACCCCAGTCAAAGCTCTCAGCTGAACACATTTAACATGTGCTTGTCATTGCGAATCTACACAACTATTGACTAGGTTTAGACATTGGAACCAGAGATTCACTAGTACATTTTATTAATTCTAGTCTAAACTTTTGGAACTTTTTACTAGATTTCCACACTAAGAAGGTGCATTTATTTCGGAAAATTAGATATTTTTTTAATAAACATTTTTATAAATTTCTTTAAATAAACAAGTTTTTAAAAAGACTGTACAAAATCTTCCATAGATCCGTAAAATTTTCATTCCACTCCAATAAAAATAAAGAATTTTCAATAAAAATTGTTGCCTATTTCTCGTTATTATTTCACAAAATTAATTGTTTTTTCACAAGTCTTTTATAATTTCTTTTGCTCATTATATATTTTGTTGAAAGGAATGTAAAAAGTATAGTAGACGCTGTGTTGACAATGTCAACAAAAAAGGAATGTAAAAAGTGTAGACGCTTTGTTAAATATGTCACCAAAAAGTCACCCAAAATAGTCAACAAAAGCGGTGACTTGGAGACAATTGACCCCAGGCTTCCTACAGGGCAGTAACAACACAACTCAACATATTTCTAAAATTAAATTTTAAAAATGCAACAGTGGGACAGAAAATGTTTAATGATTTTGTTTAAGGCTGTAACAATGACACATAAAAGCAGCTAATATATATTTTTCAAGAATTTTATCTACTTTTTTCGAGCGTATTTGAAATATAAATCTTATGAAATAAATAAAATAGATATAAAATCTACATTTAATGGTTTTCAAACCAAGACATTTACCAATAAAAATATTAAGTTGAAATGAAAAGCATAACTAACAACCAGGGCAAGAAATTTCATGCACTTTAAAAGCGAAAATATGCGCATATGCAGCTAAAAAAAAATTCATAAAAAATATAAAAAATATGCATTACAAACGGCTGCTTTTGCAAAAATTACACAGATTTAAAAGTAAAAAATTAAATATAAAACTGATATTTACTTTCCTAATATTGTAGAAACAAAATTCTATGCTTTTCTTTAGGTCAACAAGATTTTTATGAATGTGTTGCACACACAATTTCAAAATAAAAAAAAAAAATTTTAGAAACAAAATATAAAAATGTATCAGTTTTTTTATAATAAATCAGGAAAAATATTAGCAAAACTTAAAAATATGTTCAAATATGCATTTACAACTACCAAATATGCATTTGAAGTCAAAGTATGCAAATATATGCATTTTTGTGCTCAAAATATTTAAAAATATGTAACAACAAATCAAGGCCAATTCGTGATTCCGATAAATATTCACTCCAAATCAATTTTGGAACGTCGAGAAAAAAACATATTTGCATGTAATATCTTTCCATACTAATAACCATACTTGGGAACTGTTTATTGCCATTGAAATTTCATAATATTTTTCATTAACTGTAACTTTTGTTTAAAGTAAAAACTTATTTGGTTTTTAGTTGATTATGTTTATTCTGCACTTATAAATTTTGTTTCAATTAATTGTGGAAAATTATGTCAGACAAACGGACGATGACGTCGTTGATGCAAATTTGTGCTCTTTTGATTACATTTTGCATAACTGTGCGCAGCATTTGTGGTGTCTACTTTTCAATTTCTGCTCAAAGGCTGTTCTTTAACTCTTCCAAGGTGCGGACTTGTTGACTTCAAATATCTCCAGAGGAAGAAGGCATCCTTCAAAATACACATTGTGTTGCGTGAGTGTGACATCCAGATCGCCAACTTCCGGTAAGGAAAATTCAGTCAGCATGAGCCGTTCACCGTAATAGTGTTAACGTCGGTTCCTTCGAAAAATAAGGTCCAATAACCTTTTCCGACTTAATTGCACAGCACACGGAGACTCTGAAAGGGATTAATGGTGCTTCGTGAATTCTGCGTGAATTTTCCATTCATAAGTCTAGAATTTTGCCTATTGACGTGGACGCTGAGATAAAAATGAATCTAGCGTTGCATTTCGCACAAACATTGTCACTATTGTCGGGCGTTCATGAGTCGTATAGCGATTCACTGTTATTCGCTATAAATTTCGCACGAATCTACTACATGAATATCAAAACCAAACTGACATACGATGAAATTTGCAAAAATGACAGCACTTTCCAATAGAGTGATACTTATTGCCTTTTTACATAAGTTTTTTATTTATGTCATGGAATAAATGGAATGTAACAATGGTACGGGTAACGAGTGTAATTGGGCCACTAAACATGGGGAACGAGTGTGAAGTTGAAACATTAAATAATGGAAATGAAACGGGGAATAAGTGGAATTGATACATTTAATACAGGAAACGAAGTAGAATAATGAAAGCCTGAATTTTTGTGATATTTTTCTATATGAACATAATTTTTTCCCGATTGTCTATTTTAGCGAATTTTAACGTTTCTCGTTAAGCTGATTTGTAAATTGTGACATTTTTTTTTTTTGATCTGACACATTAGTAATTACAATGGAATTTAAAATCATTGCTATTGATTTAAGTCATTATTAATTGAAAAAATTATAATGGAAATAATTTATTTACAATTGATATGTTATGCTAATGTCATTATCAATAAACTAGTTATCTCAATGAATAAATCCCATGGATGCTAATAACTTTGTCATTATTTTCGATTACATACTTAACACGTGATAAATAATCAACTTCAATAGTTTACTTACATTAGTAAGGTACTACATACATGGAGTGAAAATTATGGGGCCTAATAATCATTTTTGTTCTTCGAAAAAATCTTCTTAATGAGTAATTCAACAATCCTTTTAAATTTGATAACTTTAGAGACACACTCTTCTGAATATGCCTCCATTTCCGATATAACATCCCTATTCTTATAAAAATCTTTTTAAGATGTGGAACAAAGTAACAGGGGGCCAGAATACATAGAGAGGGCAAGTAGATCGTAATATAACGAGTTCAATAGCCATTTTGAAATTTTTCTTTAGAAACTTCCTATTTAGATTACCTCTACATTCAGTGAGATCAGAACTTGTAGGGCCACGTTCAAATTAAAATTACCACATTTTGTATCATTAAATACGAAGATTAAGATTTATAAATCCATTCTTTGACGTGAATAGCATTTTTTCCTTTCAAAAAACCATATTTAATTAAAACGTGAAACCGTATGAAATCCATTTTTTCTTAAACTTTAAAATATTATAAGTTTTTTGACGATAACTTTTTTCTTATAAAAATGTTGGCCAGAAACCCGCATTTATATGTGAGTGATGCCGCGGACTTTGAACCCATGTGGTAACTAACAACATATCCATCTATAATAACAATTGAAGTTTATGTTGTAGGTAAATATTAAGGGCTCTTTTTATATTTTGTTCAACAATATAATTTAGCACAAAAGGTATTGGTTAAGGAAATGCGTAGTAAGCAAATAACAAAAATAACAATTATTACCACCTGGGACCTATCCTACTAATCATTTGGTTTGACAATTGAGTTGGTTGTTATGCTGACTAGCTGCTTGTAAAGTTAAGTTTAATATTTTTATTTTTAACATACTTGTGCATTAGAGCGGTATTTTTTTATAAATATCAACTGTTTTTATGTGAATCTGAGGCAAATCGGATTACTTTACTTTGGACGACCTCCTACCAATTTTTAAATTTTTTATTGAACACGAATATTTTAACATTTATAGAAATTCGAATAATTTTATCCAATCGAATTGAGTCGATTGCCACACCTCCCTAATTCGGTTACACCAGCCGAATTTAATTGTCACAACAGAATTTACGAAGTTGCAGCAACCGACTCAATTCATTTGTAAAAAATTCGGTTACCAACACCGAACTGTTGTATGAGACTTAATTTATTAAATTAAATTTTCCGAGTTTCCTTTAATTCGCACCACAATACATACGTTTTAGACGCAGTGCTACAATAATCCGAACAATAATTGCTGAAAATCAAAAGCCGAATAAATGCCTCTCTATTGTACGTGCCTACTTATTTGTATACAATCTTTTTACCATTGAAAATACAAACTTAATTATATTAATTACATTCAATTACAATCGAATTTAAATAATAAGTTCACAGAGAAAAAAATCATAGTTAAATTAATAACACTGTGCTAGTTGCAAATTTTAACAAGCTGGGCACCCTACTGGTAAAGTTAATTCGAGTAGCCCGAATTCAATGGTGATAGCGGTTTTTTTACATAGTTAGCGTTTGTGTTTGGGACATTCGTGATATAAGATTTCAATACTAAAGTACCATAAAATAATATTTTTTATACTTCTGAGATCATTTTTGAATTTAAATCAATCCAACTCTGCTAAATACACTTTTTCGATATTTTTCACGATATTTTTTTTTTCGATAGAAATTTTTTTCGTAACTCTATTGAATATTTTTCTAAATCCTATTGAATATACACAAATTTTTTATAAATAAAATCTTTATAAAATAAAAAAGTATTAAAAAAAAAAAATTTGCAAAAACATTTTTACTGCGAAAAAAATTTTGCGCCCAAAAAAAAGGGCGGAAAATTGCATTTAACAGAGTTTGATTGATTTAAATTCAAAAATGATCCCAAAAGTATAAAAAATAATTTTAAATCCCGAATACGAGCGCTAACTTCGACATACGACTAGCATCATTTAATTCATTGGAAAAGTGTCAAGTGTTATTATATCATATTTGAATTGAAGTCTAATTTTTTACCAATATTTTAAAATTATATATTAATATATTATTAAAATATATATGATTATAGTTGAAATAAACTTTTTCGTATTTAAATTAATATGTCAACATTTGAAATATTGTTTTCTCATTTTAAAAATAAGTAGAAACATATTTAAATTAAAAGAAAAAAACTTAGTTTGATTTGAAAGTTAAAATATTTTTTTCTGTGTGTTGCTGTTAATATAATAAATCCAATCAATACAAATAATATTGTGAATTAAAAAATTAATACAATATGTAATAATTTAAAAGTAATTGGTGATCTCACGCACTCTTTCTGTGTATAGGAAAATTACTCAATAACACAGTGTATTATAATTGTTAACCCGAAGCTCTCCATCGGAAAACTCTGCTATAACTTTTGCAAATGATATTTGATTTTAATATTTATGTAGTAAACAGATATAGAATACACGTCAACAAGCCATGGAATGTTATACTTCTCAAGAACGCGAAATATTCGTGACTACTCGTATATTGCAATAGACAATTTTCTGTACAAATTTATCATGAGTGATGAAACTAGGGTATTTAATCGCTTTATCGTTATTCGATTATTCAAACAATTTTGTCAAACAATTGTTCAAATAATTAAAAATGTCCAAATTTCAAATAACAAATAACAAATAATTCGAATAATTTTATACGATTAATTGATTAGTCGAAATTGGTGAAAAGAAAATATTCAAAAATATTTCAAAAATATGTTTTTAAAGATTTTGTGAATGTTGATATAATACAAAAGCATTCTTAATATCGTTTCAAAAAGCATATTTCGAAAGCCAAGTTTTTTTAAAATGCATCAAGTTGTTTGCAGGGGATTTAGAAATTATTATTATTAATTTTGTTAAAATTTTTTCTAAAAACTGCATTTACATTACGCTTGAAATTTAGTTCGGGTATAGTAGTACCATATGATCGAAATCCAGTTTAAACTACACTTAAAAAAGTTTGTAAGTTAAAATAACTGAAAATATCATTTAAAAGAAATGATATTTCATTTGAAAACCGGTCTACTTAATTTTCATTTAAATTAAATGCCATTTGTTATTTATTTTTAAATGTTGATTAATCAACTGACACATCCGTAAGAAACAAATGATATAATCAGTTAAAATAAATGTCAAAATTTTACCCACCGATCTTTAAAAAATAAATGTTTTTTTCATTTATTTGAAATTATTTCCGTTTTTGTATTTTTTTTTTTTTTAATACAAAATGTATGTATGCATATGAAGCTATAAACACTTTTTTTATGAAAGTGTTTGTATATGTATGTGCGTTTATAAAGTTTGTATTGAAAAATTTTGTATATATACAACCAATTTAAATAAAAAAACAAATTGAAATTTTTTGAATATTTTTTTTTGAAACAGACAGCAAACAAAATTTAAATTTTTAATAACTGTTACGGACACAAATAAACCACAAGTTTCCGTTTTGTGGGTAAATTTTTATTAAATTTCAAACAAATGAAAAAAATAAATGGAACTGAAAAAATGGTAAATGATATTAAATTATTTCGAATAAATGTATAAAAAAGTTAATTTAGATATTTCTTTGAAAAATAAATGTATGTTCCTTTATTTTTAAATGGAACGGAAAACCTTTTTATTAAACTACAAACAGTTAAGTACATAATATTCTGATTGTAGATTTTATCAAATTGGATATGATTAAATATTGCGCCAGATAAATTTTTTTTTGTTCGTGTGTTCAGAAGTGGTGATTTTGACACAGAAGACAAAGACCGCCCAGGTCAGTCAAAGAAGTTCGAAAATGATGAATTTGAGGCATTACTCGATAAAGATTGGTGTCAAATTCAAGAAGAATTTGCAAAATCATTGGAAGTCACTCAAGAAACAAAATTTCAAAACGTTTGCCAGTCGCAGGATTCATTCAAAAGCAAGTAAATTGAGTACAACATGCGTTGAAGACAAGATACGTTGAAAGACGAATTTGCATGTCCGAAATCCTGCTTAAATGCCATAAAAAGGAGTTATTTTTGCATTGAATTATTACTGGCTATGAAAAATGGATCCATTACGATAACGCAAAGTGCAAGAAATCGTATGTGATGCCCGACCAACCAGCCAAATCAACGCCAAAGCCGAATCCCCATGGCGCCAAGGTAATGCTCTGTATTTGGTGGGACCAGATGGGTCCAATCTATTTAGAGCTGCTGAAATCGGGCCAGGTGATCGCAGGAGACCTTTACCGAATACAATTGTTTCGTTTGAAGCGATTATTGGGCGAAAAACGCCCGGAATATGCGAACAGACATGAAGTCGTAATATTCTATCATGACAACACCCGGCGACATGTTGCAAGACCCGCCTTATGGTTGCCTTACCCTTCTTATGGTCCAGAAATTGCCCTGTTGCCCCAAAACTTTGGTGTCATCGATGCAGAACCCTCTCACTTGAATATGCTTCACTTAAGAACAGGGTTTCCGAATTTGGCTTAACTTCTCAAAAAATGAGCAGTTTTTTTTTGGTGCGGAATACATATGTTGCCAGAAAGATAACTAACGATGGCCAATACTTTGAATAAATTTATTGCATATTGTATCAATGTTTCACATTAAATGCCCAAAATTTGAAAAAATCCCACATCTTAAGTTGCACAACCAATAGCAAAGCAACATCGTATGAATATTTTTGGGCCGCCCTATATTTAGTATATGTTGGTCTAACCATAATGCACGATGTTAATTGTAAGTCAGACCTTAACGTCAAGTTTTTTACAAAATTAATCTGACATTTCTTTTTGACAAATTGAACCATGGAGAAGTACACAACAACGCGTTAATATACATAGTTGAAGCCTTTTACGAAAATTGGCGTTCAAATCAAAATGCACTTTGAGATTTTTTTGGTCAGCATAATCGACCAAATGTGTCTACAATCGGGAGAATTGTGCGCAAATTTCAGCAAACCGGGTCTGTAGGAAATGTGAAAACATCTGTGCATGCTCGCCCAGTTCGTTCAGCGGAAAACATTGCTGTTGTTCGTGATAGTATGACAGAATAGCCTTCAACCCCGACTCGTCGTCGGTGTTTGCTATCGCGAGATGATAACGGACTTCTTGTGGCCGCCACAATCATTTGATTTGAAACCGATGGACTTCTTACTTTGGGGATATTTAAAAGAAAATGTTGTTCCGACAAATTTATGTTAAATTCGTTTTAGGGTTAACTAAATCAAGTTTAACTCACATCCGAAAAACTCAACCCTTATTATCCTAGCATCGTCATATGACGACACAACTTCAATAACTAATATATTCGATTCTGTAATTGTTATAACAGCGCAATAAAAAGCTTTAAATAGTATTAAAGATTGGCTAAACCACAAATTAAAACTTTTTAAATTACAATTTCAACGTCGACATTATTTAAAATGGTTAGGAAAATGGCAGAATAAAAATTAAAAAAAAAAAACAAATCCATAATATTGAGTTTTAATTTTTTTTTAAATCTTAATTATTTACACCAAGATTAGAGTTTAAAGAATAAAATAAAAAATTTATTTTGAAAGAATCTAATCCATTGAAAAATTATAGCCAATCAATAATTTTACTTGGTTGCAAATATCTACGCTAGAGGGAGTGGAAGGACAATAATAATAATAATCCTTAGAAATCTTATTTGAGCATAAGTCTTTTTTCCATAGCAATTTTTGTTGAAAATTTTGCAAGATTTCTTAATTCTGTGGAATATACAGTGGTGTTTATTCTTTATTTTTTTTAACAAAGACTTCCCGCGTACGTTTTTTATTTTTTTTATTAAGTTCAGTTATTGCATATTATTTTACAAAAACCAAAAAAAAATATTCATTAATTTACAACAATAAAAAAATTAAGTTAACCAAAATAAATCAAAATACAAGTGTTCAAAAATTTGCAACTCTTAATGAAATTATTATACAAATCCAATAATTGATTTCAATATTCAATAATTTGTAGCATAACCGTTATTTTGTATTACGTCAGAACATCTTTTAGGCATTGAGGCTATTAGCTTTTTAATATAGTCTTCGGGAATTTCATTCCACTGCTTTTCCAACTCGACGAAAAGTTCATTACCATTTGGGAATACTCTATTGCTGATATTCCGTTTTGCAATCATCCACATGTTCTCGATCGGGTTGAGATCGGGAGATTGTGGCGGCCACGACAGGACACTAATATTATTTTCCTCCAAACATACTTTTACAATCCCTGCCGTATGTTTAGGGTAGTTACACTCAGAAAAAAAAGTTAGTAGAAAAATTTGTAAACGGTTTTCAATCCCATTTTACTATTGTTGTACTAATTTTAAGTAAAAAAATTATTATTTAGCAAATCTTTTGCTATTTACATTTTTGAAATGTTATATAGATTTAAAAAAGGTATCGGAAGTGAATATACCGACTCATGTCTAAAAATAGGACATCCACTTAAAATAGCCTAAAAAGTTATTTTAGTTCTAAAAATCAGCCCTAAAAACAATTAACATTTGACCTTAAAAGTAAAAAAAAATTTACTAAAATTTTTTTCAAAACAGAAATTACCAAATTAAAACAAATTGATAAATTCGTTTGTTTTTACAATTTTTAAGGTTTTTAAGCCTTTAATTTTTTTTAATTTTGTATAAAATATTTCTGGAAAAAAATAAATAAAATAAAAAAATTTTGATGCTCGATAAAAAAAAATAAATTTAAAATTTTGTACTAATATTAATAATATTTAGTAACTTTTTTTTGCTGATTTTAGCAAACAGATTTTAAATTCCACTTTACAAAAAGTATACTAAAATTTAGTAGCGGCTACTAATTTCATTATACTACACGTAAGCAGACATGTGTTGCTAAAATTAGCAAAAAAAAAAAAATACCGCTGGGCTTAAATTCGCAAAATTTCCCGTAATAACAGCAAAATTTTTTGGTGAGTGTATTGTGCTGGAATGTCCATAAAAGTGGCATTTCCCATTCAGCATATGGAAGAATAACTGAGCTTAAACATTTTCTATATATAGTGGCCGTCATTGTATTAGTAATCCGGTGAATTGGGCCAATCCCATTTCCCGAAAAACGCCGCCACACCATAATGTGTCCACCTTCGTGCTTCACCGTGGCGGTTTTGTATCTGGGGTTAAACTTTTCGCCTCATGGTCGTCGAATGTAGGCCCTTCCATCTGAGCCCCGGAGGTTAAAATTGGACTCATGGGACCATAGTACGTTCTTCCATTGCTGTTGAGTCCAATTCAAAATGGTGCGGGCAAAGTTAAAACGAGCTTTTCTATTTTTTTCATGACACAAAGTGTTTTTTTGTACATCTAAAACTTCTAAAACCATATTTTCGCGCTCTTCTTTTAATGGTGGAAAGACTGGTATCTATGGAAAGTTCAGTTTTAGCTTCTCTAGGAACTGCTTTAGGATGTTTCGTGGAAAAATTCTTAACTTTCCTGTCTTCTCTTACAATAGTAATACGGGGTCATCCTCCTTTGTGAGTTTTATGGATGTTACCACTATTTACAATGCGAATATTTTGAGGAAATGTGTTTTTGAGAAAGGCTATTTTTTAAGTCATTTACAACTTTGAAATTAAAATCAGAATTGTATTTGTTTCCTGCCATTTTTCACAAAAGTAATTCTTACGATGTTAATCTTTTTAATATCTTATTAAAACTATTATAATTAAAATAATTATGATGAGTTTTTTTTTTAATAAAATGCAAAGATCTAAATCACGAATTAATAAAAAGAATGTCTTTACCGTTATTTCCTAGCAATTGTTAGTGGTAGTAGTATAAATAAGAGTAAGAATAATAAGAATTTGCAAATGTTTTCAACAGCCGCATTTTGAACACATCTTTTAAAATTAATTTTTTGTTGTTTTTCTTTAACGGAATTTGTTTTTTTTTAATATTTTTTTAACAAAAACAATGTATGATGGCATGAAAAAAATAAATTTTAGTAACGAAATGTTTTTTGGAGAAAATTAATCAATGAAAAGTTAAAATGCGATCTCAGTTCCAATTGTTTTGACCACTACTGTACATACATTTAATTACATTTTGATATTGTTACAGAAATTCCATTTACTCGTAGAAACACAAATCCCCATATGTTAGCCCTGAAATGTTAAACAATTAAATGGCAACCCTTTACCATAACTAATGTTTCTTCTGTCAAACTGTAAAATAACATTCTCAAAGTTGCCAGTATGTAGCTTCCAGACGGTGCTGCCATATTCTAGTGATTTTAGCCCGCATATATAAAAACGCCAGCAAGGTGGCAGAGTAGTTCAGTTGATAATAAAACTCTGTGTTAAGAACTAAAGTGTGGCTAACGTTTACTTTATCTATTTACACGGTGTAGTGCTATTTACACAGTAGTGTGATATTAAAGTTTTTTTCTGTAATTTTTAGTG
Source organism: Eustalomyia histrio (assembly GCA_949748255.1). Lineage (NCBI taxonomy): Eukaryota > Metazoa > Arthropoda > Insecta > Diptera > Anthomyiidae > Eustalomyia > Eustalomyia histrio. Next base: position 21,991,304 of record OX456525.1, read on the forward strand.
ACCGTTATAAATAAATAGAGCTATAAATAATTATACCCTTCACCACAGGTGGAAGGGTATATATAAGTTTGTCATTCCGTTTGTAATTTCTACAATATTGATCTTAGACCCTATAAAGTATATATATTCTGGGTCCTTATGAAGAGCGAAGTTGATTTAACGATGTCCGTCTGTCCGTCTGTGTGTTGAAATGGGTTTTCCGAAGAACCCAGACATGATGAGGGCTTGATTGTTTTCTGTTATTTCTGTTACATGTGATCCATTTCTGTTTGCTATTAAAAATCAGACAGATCGGTTAATAAATGGCTGAGATATTAGCAAAAAACCAGGACTACCTCTAATTTTTCCAGTAAAATCCCTTTGTTTAAAATGTATGTAGAATTTTGAGCATAACAACACATCCATGTGTTAAAATTCTTTTCTTTCATCTCCACCTTTTATACACAAACAACACACATAGAAAGATTTGTCATTTAAATAAAAACTAAACAAATCCCTAATGAACGAAGACTTTTATATATGTACCTCTATTGACGATGATTTTGTGTGAGCTTCAATAGCTCAGTTGTCTAGACGCTATGTCACAAATACTTTTTTTCTCTACGAAGACTACTTTGTTTATTTTAAATTAAGTTCAAATGTATTTATTCGTTTGCGTTGGGTAGGTAAGCTGTGCAAATAATGAAAATCAAAAAATCGTGAAATAGCGGAATTTCGGTCGTTTACCAAAAAAATAATAAGTCGGCCATTTGTCATCAGATTTTGTTAAGTAAGGGCTTATTTTCTTTGGAAAAGTGTCAGCTATACGTAAAAAAATTCGCTGTTAACATCGCGTTTTACATTTTATATGAATTTTTATATGAATTTTTCAGCCACATTTTTACTAAAAAAACGCAGTTTTTTAACCTTTTTAAGCCGCCAACATCAAAACTACTAACCCGATTTGAAAATTTTCTGAGAATAAGTTGTAGATGGCTCAATTGTCTTTAATTTGAGTAGTAGTAGGATAAAATAGGTCAAAGAAGACTAAAGATATGCTCAAAATAGTAAGTGTACCTCCAAAAATTAAAAAAAAAAATTAAAAAATTTGTATCTCGCAAACCAATCGACAGAAAAATTTTTAAAATTCATTTTCGTGTTCAGTAGGTCCAAATCCATGAGAAAAAGTATGCTAGAACCAAATAACAAAATGGCTGTTGCCTAGTGTAATTTACCTTTGAGTGCAACTATTTTAGGTCATAACTTATAATAATTTATAAAAAAATTATAAACTATTTTCCTTCAAATTTTTAAAATTAAGCTAAAGAAATTACAAATATTTCTAATAAAAAAGCGAAATAAAATCCCAAATGCAAATTTTCCAGCTAAATCAAACTATTTTGTAGAAATAAAACACATGCAGTTCTAGTGATTTCTTTTAACGATTTGTTGAACTTCCTTTCTTTCACCTCTTCACCTTTTATACACAAACAACAAACACTATTCTAGAGCTGTATTATGACCTATGGATACGTCTTATATAGCAAAAGATCGAAAATCTTTAGTATAACATATTTGCTGAAAAACTCGGAAATATCGGTTCAGATACAAAAAAGTTATGCCCAAAACATAAATTTTTTTAAAATACTTATTTTCTGGAACCATAAATCTTCCCGAGTCCAAGTTTTATCTCCAAACTAAATGGTTAATTTCCTCTTAAAGGCGTCCGTATATAAATCTGTCCATTTCATATATGTCCATATATAAACTTCAGTTTTTTCCCAACCATGGTGAAGGGTATATAAGATTCGGCATAGCCGAATTTAGCCGCTCTTACTTGTTTTAAGCTGTGTTTATTATTTGCAATATAGAAAGAACTCGATTCATTTAAAAGGTAAATAAATCAATGATTTTATAAAGGGTAAAATCGTAACAATATCGTACAATAATTATATTTTGATATTCAGAAGAATTTACACTTTAAGCATTTTTTCAGCTTGAGTTTTCGTGATTAACTTTCACCTTTTTTTTTTTACCCATACCAACTAAAGTAGGCTACAAAATGAAATTTTAAAATTAAATTATTTTTTATTTTCCATTCTGTACACACAGAACAAATTTCATTTGCGGGTTAATTAACCCAAAACAGGTCATAGGCATTTTTAAAACAGTTATTTTAAAAGGGAATATCCGCTAGATGGAACCAGATCTCAGCTATTATTGAAAATTACTAGAATTTAAAAAGCTGCCTTCTAGATCTTCCAACTTTTTTATAATTAAATTCATCTATCCACAGTTTTTATCTCTATCATATCTATGGCCTGTGTCACAATAACAAATATTTGAATTTCCAATTAAATAAATATATAATAATAATAATTACGGAGCTTACCTTTATGCATTTGTGGTTGAGTTTTTGTTCCCATTATGTTGTTTTTTTTTTGTTGTTGTGATAAATAAATTCCTCTGCTTAATTTAAAGCTGCTTATGATGTAGAAAAAAAGTTATAAAATTGTAGTACAAAATAGAAGGATAATAATGTTTTACAATAACGGTAAAAAAATTGTTTATATGTATAAAAGCCAAGTTTAAGTTGAATATAAAACGTTATTATGTATTTAGGTGCACTTGTTTATGGATTATAATTATATTTTTTTTAATTTATATATTAAACGATTTAAAAAAAATAACACTTTTTTATAATAATTAACACTTATTGAATAATTTTGTTGACTATTTTTCTTTCTTTGTATGAACTTATTTTTAAAAATTTAGCACTTATTTATTTTATTTTTATTTATATTCTTTTAAATAAATTATTTAAATGTTGTTGTTGTAATAGTGTGTTATTTTGCAATTTTATAAAATTGTACATTTAATTATAATATTACATTGTAATCCAGGTGGTCTCGGTTTAAGCGGTGGTACTCTTCTGCGTTTTAGACTTATCGTAAAAGTCCAACAACGTTGATTTAATTCAAAATAATTCTCCATGTGGTGTGTGTTTGAAATACAATTGTTGTCTGCAGAATAAAAATAAACAAACAAACATTCATTAAAACTAAAAGTTATTAATATTTAATTAATTTTTTTTAATAATTAATTTTAAAAAGGTTGAAAATTTTTATTAACCTAATTAATTATGAAAAATTGTGAATAATTAACTTGTGAGAAATTTTTGGTTTAAAAACAATTTCAATGGCTTTTCAAAAAAACAGAAATTTTAATATCATGTTGTAATTCATAATAAATTCTTCAAATATAGGGTCCGCCAAATAACTATTTTTTTTTTTTGAAAATGCTATAAAAAAAATCTACTGAATATTTTCTCAAGTTTCTTTTTTTATTTGAAAGTACAATCCTTCCGGTAAATAATTGAAAATAATTTCATTCAAATGGCTGCCTCGGCTGGCCATGCAGTAGCCTACACGATCGGTCCGATTTTTAAGCACATTATCGATTGTGTGCAGCTGTATTTCACCAATGGCTTCACGAATATTGTCCTTTAAAGCGTCAATTGTCTCTGGCTTGTCGGCGTAACACTTATCTCCAACGGTGTCAAATCGCAGCTCCGAGGTGGCCAAACGACATCAGTTCTGCGGCTGATAATGCGATCTTCAAAAACAGGGCGCAAAACATCGAGTGTAGCTTCGGCTGTGTGGCACGTAGCGCCGTCCTGTTGTGAACAAAAATTCGTTCAACATGGCCCGATACCGATCGCCATTGACTGTAACGGCCACTCTCTGCTCATTTTCGAAGAAAAATGGCCCAATTATGCCTCTGGACCAAAATCCGCACCAAACAGTGACTCGTTTTGGGTGCATCGGCTTTTCAATGTATGCGTGCGGGTTTTCTGTGCCCCAAATGCGACAATTTTGCTTGTTACATACCCGCCAAGATCAAAATGAGCTTCATCTGAAAAGATGACATTGAAAAGATGACATTCTGCAACATTACCATGATTTTCAAAGTAATGTCGCAATATTTCCCAGCGTTGTTCAAGCGTATACACAACCATATTCGTTCAGCGGAAGGATAAAACTAATTATCTGTCAAATCAGACATGAAATAAGCACTAGTTGAAAAAAAAACGTTAGATGGCGGACCCTATAGTATTCTTTAGTAGTACAGTAATGGCCTCCATAAAAGGATATTTAAGAAAATTTTAAAAGCTAAATGTGTCCATTGGTCAAATAAATTAGAATTCCTACTTTTTTAACAATTACTGTCTAAGAATGTTTATTTCAATCTATAACATGACATGTGGTAACTACTACATTATGTATCAGGGTTTCTCAAGTCTTTGGCCATACCAATTATCTTTGCGAAATTTGCATAAATTTGAAAATTTGTTAACATTTAAGTTTCAAAATAAGTGTCGAAAATTGTTAAATTTTGCCGAAAGTATATGTAACGGTATTAGCAATATGAATCAAATACCGTTACCAATACCAAACAGAACTGTATGCCGCCAGCTAGTAGCCACTCAGTCGCCGCCGCCGAGAACTTTTTTCTTAGCCGCAATCACCGCCAGCACTATCGGCTTGAACCGACTGATAGCTGAGTCACTTAATATGTATAACTAAGCTACAAAGAAAACATTTTTAAAAAAATATTTCCTAAATTTTCCGATTAAGCCGTTGCCAATAGTTTTGGGCTTTAGCCGCCGACATTTTGAGTCAGCTTACATTTCTGACACCGAAACATACCAAAATTCTAACCAATACCGTTATTCAAAAACTCAAAAAAAAATATGTTTGATACTTATATTGCCTACATTTTATTCCCGGGGTTGCCACTTATTAGAAATTTTTGTTATTTAGGTAAAAATCATTTTCATTAAAAGCCACCTAAAAGCCGAACAGTTACAAATATCGAAAAAAAATCTCAGACATTCTCTCGACATTCTAAGTTATTGTTTGCCTAACAAAAGTGCTATTCAAAAAACATTTTATGTAACAACAAAAATAGTTGGACATTAAAAAAACCCTGTATTCAAAGACCCCCTTTATTTGTCCAGGTCGGAATTTGTTAATTTAAAGACAACTATTTTTTTTAAAGGAAAAAAACCCAAATTAGCATTTCTAGGCCAATATTAGTTTTTCTATAAAAATACATTTTTTTTTCATTTGTAAATACAAGTACCATTTTAATTTTAATCCATTCTCGTATTAACTTAAATATAGTCAGGGAAAATACTTCATCATCTTTATGAAAATCTTCATGAATTTTCATCCAATGGAACATTTCATAAATATGATAAATCTGTTTCATAAAACTGCAAATTGATGACATATCTTTTATATTTATTAAAGCTTTCTTAAATATGATGAAGAATTTTTACAAAAATATAAGATAAGGTTTGTGAAATATATCATCATATTTATAAAGGAAATTTCAACAATATTTAAATTAAAATATTAAAAACAGAGCTTTAAAGTTAAGAACTACTGCTAACTTATATTATACAATAAATAAGTGTTATATGACGCACACTTTAACATATAAAAAAGATTATTTTTAATATCTGTAGTTTATTATCAATCACTTAGTAAATCAATATCAAATGTATTTATGTTAGAATGTATAAAAATAAATTTATTATTTGAATATACAAAAATAAATTCACTAAAAATATCATTTTAAGCGTGTAAAAAATAAATAAAAAGTCAATTAATGTATTTAAATTTACAATTTTATATGGATACAAAAATGGTGTTGAACTTAAATCTCTTTAAAGGACTCAAAACAAAGCGTTGAAGGTAGTTGCAAATCTCCCTCCAACATATTCAACTATAACCTTGTACAAAAATGTATTCAAATCTTTTTTACCGATACATGGACTGTATAAATACCAACTATTATTATACGTTTTCAAGTGCATACATAATATTGGATATCACACTCTGCAGTTTTTAAGAAACCAACATACATTTAATACACGAAATAACAACAACTTAGCTACCGTGTGGTGTAGGCTGGAATCAATCAAACAGCGAATAGAATATATGGGTAGTCGTGAATTCAACAAATTACCTCCCAATTTAAAAACAATAAACCGAATTTCAAATTTCATTAAAAAATTATATTTTGCAAAGTTTGGAGGAGCTTCTGATATATATATATATATATATATATATATATATATATACATATATATATATATACATATATATATATATGTATTTCACATACTTTGAAGACATCTGTATATACAGCCAAAAAAGACCCCGTAATATGAGCTGTATCCAGTAAAATGTCTTCAGTGTAAACAGTAGGATAATGAAAAGTTTGTGGACAGTCCCCAAACAAAATGTCTTCATAGTAACTTGTGGAACAAAAACCCGTCCCCGCAACATGCACTATGCACATATATATACATATACATATATATATATATATATATATATATATATATATATATATATATATATATATATATATATATATTCATTGCCCATACTTTGAAGACATCTGTATATACAGCCAAAAAAGTCCTTATAATATTCGCTGTATCCAGTAAAATGTCTTCAATGTAAACAGTAGAATAACGAAAAGTTTAAGGACAGTCCCCAAAGCACCAAAATGTCTTCATAGTAACTTGTGAAACGAAAATCCGTCCCCGCAACATGCGCCATGCACATATATATATATATATATATATATATATATATATATATATATATATATATATTTATGCTTTTTTTTTTCTTTTATTTAAATATATTGTTTTGAAACATTTTTCTCTTTTTTATAATATTTATTTTATTAATTATTTTTATGAAAATTGTAATTAATTTTGCCAACTCGCCTCTATAATACCATAATGGTGCTGAGACTTTACATATGTATTTGATAGTAAAATATGAATAAATATTTCACAAAAAGAAAAAAAAAAGTTTAGATATAATCATATGTGGCCTTATCTAATCATATAATATAATCATATGTTGCCTTATCTAATTACATAAGTCAGTATGCATTACCATATGTAATTATATATGTTATCTAATATTTGAGATATAATAATATCTCAAAATATTTCTCAATATAGTATGAGATATAAAAATATATGATTCAATACGTGGTCCAATATAAAAAATATTTTTGATATGGTGTATGTCATTATTTGATATGGTACAATATTTGCATACAAATATGAGATAATGTTATATATAGTTGGATATTTAGAGTATTTTTGATATAATATAAGATATAATTATGTGTGGTTACTTGTCAATGGTTTCCATTTTTTAGTTTTTTTTTTAATTTTTGTTAAGTTAATAAACACTTTAAAATTTTAACTCATTTCGGAGCAAAACCTAGACCATTTGATATAAGATATTATTATTTTATAACAATCTATCTACATATAAAATTATATATGATCTTTGTTTCGAATACTCCTATGAGTAGTTAAAATTTATATATATATATTTTTTTTTTGTTTTCAATATTATAATTATTTATCCACATTTTTTTTTCTAAGTAATATATAATTATTAAGATTAATTATATATTATATTATACATAGTCAGTGGCGTGAAAACAAAAAAAAAATACAGCTATTTTGTATATATGTATACTAAACATAATAAAAAAAATGGGCACGCCACTGTATACACTCTAATAAATTTCTGTTGAAATTTACCCAACTTATAGTAGGAAACTGTACTCCTACTATAAATTGGATAAATTTACTCTGTGTGCGTAAACGAAAAAAAGGACACACATTATGCGTAAGTTGGTGCACATATAATAGATAATTTTACATCGAAAGTGCGTAATAATTAAATTTTAAAAATAATTCGCAAATTTACTAAAATTGTGCGTAAAAAATCTATTTATAAATATACGCATGAAATGCCTAAAAATGCATTTCTAAATGCGTAAAAATACGGAAAAATGCATATATTTACCAACGCAATGCTTTAAATTAAACAGCACAAAAACATTTGATTTATAAGACAATAAAATTATTTTTATTTCATACATTTATAATTTATTAATTATTAATTAAAAATATAATACAGAATGCATTTAGAAATATTTACATGATTTAGCGCAACTATCTAATGCGCAATAATGGTCACCTTCAATTTAAAGTGTGCGGCATGATTTGTATCCTCTTCTTCATTTTAAAGAGCAACCTTTGCAGAGATATACAGCGGTATTCATAAAAATTTTAAACAGCATTTCAAATCAATTTTAAGCAAAATTTGCTAAAATTATATTCATAAACGCATTTTAGCTTAAAATACCTTTTTCAAACCTTGTGTAAATAAACGAATTTTAAAACTGGTTAGACCCTATTTTAAAACTATTTTAAAACTGACATTTTTGCTTTGTGTTTATTTTCATAAAATTGCCATTTAATCAAAAGAAAATATTTGTTTTTGTTTAATAAGTAATGAACATTCTATATTAGATCAAAATAATTAGTAAGAACCATTTTTATTTGAAAAATGTGATATTTTTAATTGTATTTTGTTTATAATAGAAACTATTGCCCAAATTTAAAAAAATCGTCAGACAACCTACGACAAGAGCTAACCGTTTTCAACTCCGCATAAACAATTTAAGCAGAAATAATAATATTTTGAAAGTAAACTAGTGGTGTGTTGTTTAATCAAAACAAAGAAAATAAAACCGGTTATTTGAATACTTTTTTTTTCTCCAATAAAATCATTATCTATGTAGCACTTTAACTGGGCATTTTGTTATAATTTTTTTCTTTTTTTAATTAACAAACAAGTTTCCATACATTTTTTATTTTATAAAAACAATATTTTTCTGAAAAACGGAAAAAATACATAGAAACGAGTACCGTATGTTTTAGTAATCATTGATTTGCATCATTACGATTAATGTGACAAAGAAAAAAATACAGTGTTGTCATCCTCAAGTTAAAAAAACATTAAATTGTTTATTAGTTAAAATACTGATTATGAATACGAATTTTTAAAAAACCTTTTTTAGGCTTAAAATGTTTTTAAGTAATATGTATTTGAAACTTTAATTTTTTGAAGATTTTTTTATGAATACCGCTGATCGATTTTATACATTCCAAGCAATAGATACCTACCAGTGCATAGATACCTACTGGTTTTTGTTCGTATACACGGTAGGTATCTAGGGACTGGTAGGTATTGCTTGAAATTACGGACATAAGTCATGGTTGGCAAGCAATACCTTTTCATTATAACGGTTGTTGTCCTTTAATTTTTTTTATATCTGCAAAATACCGTTATAAATCGGTGTATCGGTAGTTTAGCGGTATTATTACGGTAGTTTAAGATATTTCAAAATTGAACCAATAAAATAACGGAATAAACCCGGTTGTATAAAAAGGCACTTGTCTTTAATGGAATCGCCATTTTTAAATTTTTATATCGGTCTTAAAGTAGCTGTGGTAGCCAACTACCGTTATTATGAAAAGGTATTGAATGCCAACCATGCTTTAAGTAGAGCCCGCCATTACTTGGGTTTCGGTCCAGCCGGTAAGATTGAAAGACTGATTTAGATGTTTTATGATTCCTACTTTTTCATATAAGTGTCATACTAAAATTTCAAAATAAAATTCCAACTATTTCTAAATTGGTAAAATCTTAATTTAAAATATAATTTTATTGAGAATAATATACCCAGCAAAAAAAATGGTAGTCATTCTGTGACTATAACTTCTTTCATTGCTTCCTAAACTTCAGTTGGCATTCTTTTATGATTTTTTGGTGCACTTCCAAAAGCATTTATTTGTTCATTTTTCAAATGCAGTGATCTGGATATAAACCCCATGCATATCTTAAAATATCACTCTTCATTACTTCTAAAGCATAAGTTATAGTATATCGTATATATTTTTGGATCTAAAGCATTTATTTAAATTGAGAAAATATTTCTGATGAACTTTTTTAATTTTTGTATTAAATCATTTTTTTTTTATTTTAGTTTAAAATTTCATAAGGGCTAGAATTTATGCAGTTTTGAAATTTTTATAAGAAAAAAAAAGTTTTGAAAAATCAAGAAAAACAGATTTCTTTACCTTTAATTGAAACTAGATGGCCTGTCATTTGCATTTTTTCAGCCTCAAATATTTATGACGACGCAATCTGTACATTTTTGCATTATGTATATTATTTAACACTACATCATTTTCAGTTTTAATTCAGAATTTACCAAAATAATTTTAAAATTGTGTAAAAATTATTTCAAATTGCCCAAAAATGTTTTGAAATTGTGCAAAAATTATTTTAAATTGTTCAAAAATATTTTAAAATTGCCTAAAATTGTTTCCAAATTGTACAACCTGTTTTTAAATTATTAAAAAATATTTTAAAAATTGTCTAAAAATTCATTAAAATTTTTGAAAAATGTTTCAAAAATGCTTTTTCACAAATGCAGAATTATTTATTTGTTTTAATAAAGAGTATTTGTATATCAGTGCATAAATTTCGCTTCTTTAAACTTATTTTTCTGCATTCTTATGAATTAAATTTTTATTAAAGCTAAATACTACAAAGTATATGAACATTTTACATTTAAATTCATCGATGAAACTATCAGAAAAGAAGTGATGCCTTCGCCATAGTAGTGATGCTTTTATTGCTTCTTTGGCAGCTTCATTTTTGCTGGGATACTTATTATTAGGGCAAGGAAGTTCATTTATGCTTAAAATCGTGTTTTATATACGTCAAATATGTATTAAATTTAAAAAATATGCATTTATTTATTTATTTATATTTATTTCAAATGTAGTTTTTTATTTTTACTATTAAATTGAATGTTTTGAAGTATCAAGGTTAAGGTTTCAATTTTGTTTTTGTTTTTATATTTTGCCGGCCATGTGCATGTTTGTGGAAAATTCTCGTAATGAAGTGAAAATTTTACAAATAATTTAACATATTATTATAATTTTTATGTAAATTAATAGTATAACCATGCCATTTATTTTGTTGGCATGTAAATTAAATTGTTTTATTTTTTTTTTGTTATCTTTCTTGTCGACAGTTTTTTTTTTCTTTTTGTTCTCTTTTAAACTAAAAATGAATCCACAACCTTTTTTGTTTAATTTTAAAATAATATAATTCTTAAGTTCTTTGAATCATGTTACAAATTTTATAATAAAACTGCTGATGTTTTATAGATTTCACAAAAGTTATATGTTCATGATTTTTTTTTTTTTTTAAATTCCGGGAATTTTTATAGTGTGACACATATTTTTGTTTTTACAGTTGCATTAATGTGTATGAATTTAGTTTCGTCATACAAAATTATTGTAATTATCACAACCAAATATTACTTATACATCTAAAATTTCAGGAAAAAAATATGTTATGAAATAATAATAAAAAAATATTTTTAAATAATAACTAGGTCTAGGAAGTTCATGTCAACACATGTTTGTTGTCATTAGATGAAGAACGATCTAAACTAAATATGCGAATAAATAAACTTGCAACAAAATCGCTAGAATGGAAAAAAATCGCTAAAATAATATTAAAAATCTCCGAATTTAAAAAAAAAAATATAGATTTAAAAAAACTATCTTAAACTGAAAATCTTAAAAATATCGCATAAAAATTAAAATCCTTAAAATTTCAAAAAATTCTGATATTAGTTATTGTTTTTATTATTTTTAGCTTTTATTATTTTTAACTTTTATTTAACCTTTTTCTTTTTTTAAACTGAAAAAATTTAAGAACTTAAAAATCAATTTTTATATTTTATTTTTTAATATCTAGTTTAGCTAAATAACGTTTATATGTATGTATAACTTTATATTTTATTTATTTGTAGTTTTAACTACGACGTCGGTCCCTAAATTAGCTGACCTGGGGCCCAACTCCGATTAAAGTGGCTTTGCGAAGTGATAAATAATTTATTATTTTCACTTATTTTTCACTACATGTTTGCGTTTTGAGCGATTCCTATTCTCGTTATAAAAAAATATGTAGTTTTATTTCATTCCACTCGTTTCGTGAGTTTTAAAGCAAAATTTAATTAAATAACTTCAATTAATTATTTTTTTCATTAAAAAATAAACATTTAAAATAAAGAAATGTTTTTATATGCGTTTATGCTTCTGGAGAGAAACAGGAGACAATTTTTTTGTGTTGGTTTTTTTTTGCAGTGTTGCAAGCATGGATTTTTCGAATGCGATTTCAGTGTTTTTTGTTTTTAAAAAATTTGTTTGAAAATTAAAAATTTCGTAATTAAATTAAAAAAACTATATTAGAAAAAATATAAAATGTTTAATAATAATAAATTTAAAAAAAAGTCGCTAAAAATGTTTCTCAAATAGTGCAACACTCACATGTTTTCATGAACTTTTATTTTTTAAGGAAAAAATACTCATTGATAAAACTTTGACAGATGGTTTTTGCAAAAGTTAAATCAAGAAGCAGTGACAATTTTTATCACTTCACAGCTTTACATATCCTGAATCGGTCCCGAGATGTATAGATGGCGGCTTACAAAATACGTGAATAAACGATCCCAGTGAATTTGTAAACATGGAGAAGATTGGTCACATAGAAAAAATTGGCCAAAATCAATTAATAAAAGTTAGAACGGGCTTATCACGCACCTTATTTGCAAGATTTAGCTCCCTTGAATTATTTTCAATTTCCAAACTTAAAAAGGCCTCGCCGGTAAAAGATTTGCGTTTGATGGCTATTTTAAGGAGCTAGAGAGTTCCTACTATAAACTGTGGAATTTCGCTGGGAAAGTGTAATTAGCTAAAAGGAGAATATGTTGAGAAAAAATAAAATTTTTTCCAAATTTGTTGTGTTTTATTTGTTAGGACAGCTGGTTTTGGGACCGCCCTGGTACATGACCATCGCACAACAATCTTATAGGTAAACACTAAAAATCATTAACTTTTAAAAAATCTTTAATATTAAAAATAACAAAAAAAGCACCAAAGTTAAAAGAAAGCACTAACATAACAAAAAATCGCCAATATTTAAAATATCGCTTGCATTTAAAAAAAAGCTAAAAAATTAAAACAAAATTTTTTTTATTAAATGGACAAAAATTGTAAGGATCAGCGCTAGAGGGAGTGCACACTTTCGACCCGAGCGACTAGGTCATCTTCAGCCTCTTTCTGAACCACCCAACACAAATAACTCATAGTTTTGAACAGCCATTTATATCACACACTCTAAGGAAAATGACTATGTGAAATTACATTTTTCAGTTACAAATGAGCTTTTTCCATCTATTTATAGAAATACCCTTTGGCAACCATCTTCGATTTTCGAAGCACAAATTGACAGGGTTGCCATTCCAAATGTTAATGTTTCCATTTCAGATCTTGAGCCAGATAAAATTAAAAATATATATCAAAATCTCTAAAGTTAAAAAAAATTGACAAAATTGAAAAAATCACCAAAGTGGAAAAAATTTAAAATTTAAAAAATTTAAAAAATTTAAAAAAATTTACAAAATTTAAAAATAAAATTTAAAAAAAATGCCAAAATTAAACAAATTCTTAAAAATTTAAGAAAAAAATTCCCAAATTCAAAAAAAATTAATTTGAAAAAAATACAGTTTGGTGGTTTTATTGTTCATATGTGACCTTCTACGAGAAAAGGGACCTAGTGTGTGAAAATGAAGTTTTGAGAAAAACGCATTTAAAGTTTCATAACGCATTATCACTATAAACACACCTTCAGTTGGGAGATGCGATTTGGTATGGTAAGTTATGATTGGGTGCCGACTTTGGTGACGTCATGCCTATGTGGTGACGAATTTTTTTTTCGCTTTTAGTGTGACAATACCTTTGCTATTGTTGCGACTAACGGCTGAGCGAATTACCTCCGCTCATTGCACCAAGCGGTTTATCGTTAGATCGCAAATGGTATTTGTATCAGAATGTCAGGGTCTTATGAGCTGATTCACAGAAACGGGATTTCATAGCTCCTAAGCCGAGTGAACCCAAAGCGAAAAAAAATCGAAAAATAAATCTGAACCTGCCAGCAAGAAAAAAAATCGAAGCACCGGATCATGAGAAAAAGAAAGCTGAAAAAAAGAAAAAAATGAAATTGTCAAACGGAAGAAAATCGAAGTATCAGATCAAAAAAATTCGAAGACTGACAAAAAAAAAAAATTTAAAACCAAAAAATCAAAAACAAGTAAAATTTTAATGTTTTCTCATTTTTATCGATTTTTTCAAGTTCGTTTTGTACGTTTTTATTCTACACCCTTTTAGGTACCAGAATCCACTCTTAAGTCCAAACCCGTTTTTTGACACAGTAGGTCCCTTTTCTCGGAGAAGGTCACATATAGAGCAATTCCATATGAAAACGATCAAAATTGGCAAATTTTTGGACGACCCCTCTCCGATTTTAAAATAAATAGTCTCAATCGATTGCCCAGCAAAAAATAATGTACCTACATATTTTTTTTTTTTTTATAGTGACTGGTTTAGTGGTACACCACCACTGTCATGTGACAAAATTGAAGAATTTTTCATAAGGGACCTCATTGAAAGTTGTTTAAAAAAAAAAGCTACTAAAGCGATCGCAACGAGTGATAGCTCGTTGCGATCGCTTGATTCGAAAGGTATTGAATCATTGAACCATGAAAATTAAATTTTCCCATGAAAATTAAATTTTCCGATTTTCCACAGAAGCTCCTTAATTTTCCGGCTAATTTTATTTTTTTGGATTCCTCATAATTTTTGCTTTAAGAATCAGCAATAAAAAAATGGGCCCCGACTCCTTGTTTGGACAGGAGAAGAGCATTTAAGATACCACCTTGTTCTCATTGTTTTTATATTTTTTATAATTGAATTATTTTTAATTATTTAACATTATTTTATTTTATTATTAAAAATACATTTTAAAAATTATTTTACAGTTAAAAATACATTTATGAAGAAAAAATCTTTCTTATTTTGCTGTTTATACTTAATTACAATATTTATTAAAAATTTCAATTGTCTTGGCATCATTATAAAATTAAAGTAACTTTAAATTTAGCACGTCGGCAGACGAAGAGTACCGCTTTACATTAATTGACATATCAGAAATATTTGGTATGAAGCAATGAAACTTTTGCGTTCCAGTTATAGTTTTGACATTATTATATCTGTTTTGAAGTCGTCGCTCCATGGCATCGTGTTCTTTTTGAGTGCATAAAACTGTGTTAATGGCAATTTCCTTGCTTTGAATCCACGAAAACAAATGTTGTACATTTAAGATCTGGTCAGTATATGGCCTTTGCAAACTTAGTCGCCATGCGTTTTAGGGTTCCCCCTAACGCATCGCATGGGCTCTTACCGTGGGACGTCGCAAAAAAGTGCCACTCGACCTTGCAGTTTTGTTCTTCTTCAATTATGCAAAGATTGTAAAATTTTTTTTTATTCTTGTACTGAGAAGCCGCGCCGTCTGAGAAAAACGTTACTTTGTCGATTGCATCGAATTTTGATCTTAAGAATTCAAACAGTTTCATTTGAAATAAATAAACGGACACATAATTATGAGCTAAACTCTCCGCGACAACAACAAGGCTTACGGTCTGTAGTTCGTTATCTTTGTTTTTGAAATAAATGCAAAAAGGATGCACCGTGCACTGGTCGTTTGCCCAGTGATAAGCCTGAATTTCATCCTGAACGAGAAAAGTGTAATGCTCGGCAAAGTCGCTTATCACAATGAATTCATTTTGGGCTAATTTCTCCTTACTTTCCTTTAGAAATTTCGATTGCATCTCGGATATGAAATGGTGCCCCCTCAGTTCATTCAACTTGAATCCGAATTCCTCGATGAATTCCGGAATCTGCTTTACCACGGTCTCAAGGGAACATCTGCCGCTGCTAATTATCCACTGTTTGAAATGCACCTCCTGAATTAACAGCTGTTCAAACTTTTCCGCCAAATATTGCTCTAGCTCGTCAATCTTCGGACAATTGTCGCATTTGGACAGATGACAATTTTCCGTGGGGTATGCGCACAACGACTTCGACAGGAGGTCCCTATATGTTTCAATTTCACCGTGAAATACTTTCAATTTCTTGCATGGAAAGAACATTAATTTGATGTTTTGATGAAACATGCAAACGCAGACTGAATGCGTTCCGTGCCTGTCTAATGCCAGCACGCATTCTTTTGGTCGTAGGATGGCAAACTTAGAAAATCCCACTTTTTCTGCTGGGTATTTCTCTTTGAACTGATGGTATGCTTCGGATAGATTACATAATAATAATCTGCGCTGCTTGTGTACTTTTTCTCCATCTTCACGTGTGATAACATAGTCACGTGTACCTGGGCAGGCGCGGCTGTTGTCATCATTGCAGTAAAAATCTTGAATCAATTTCACCGTTGCTTTGCTGAGGGTCCTTGAGCCAAATTTCTTGGTGGGAGTCGCCAATATGCCCTTCTGTCGAACTAATTCTTTGCTTCTTCTCGCGATGTAAAAAGATGTTTAAAACTGTTCAGAAATCTTGCGTATAGACCATGATTGAGGCAGCACAGATAAAATGAGATATTTCTCCGGAAAAGTGGTCGCTAAATTGAATTTTCTTTTCAACTGCTCAATCATTTGTTTGCCGTCATCAACGTCATCTGCTTGACTGCATTCGTTATCAGAGCCTTCATCAAATATTGTCGCGATTGCACTCATAACCTTGCCTTTTTTATCTTTCCTGTATTTTTCACTTCGCAACTTTCTTTTTCTAATAGGCGTTTCACCTAAAGTGGTAATAGCCTCATTCAAAGGACTCAAAGACATATTGACCATCGGAATGTCTGCCTCACTATCAGATGAAACATTTTGTTCAATTGTCATTTCACTCTCGGATTGTGGTTGCATTTGTTTCAATGCATTTGCTTGTTGAGACAAATCGATTTTACACTTGGGGCAAATGAATTGTGCTTCTTCACCGTATTGTATATTTAATTCATTCATGTATCGCTTCGAAACACCAGTTAATTTTAATACTTTTATCTTTTTCGAACGATGTCCACTCTTGTTAAACGGATTGCAGCAAAATTTATTCATTTTACTTTAAATTTTCTTTACAGCTTTCACGTTTAGTATTCAACTGAAATTTGACTCAGAGTGTGTGAAGTATTTATATTTATTTTTTGGTAAAAAATAGGTAAAAAAAATAAGCGATATTTGCTTTTCTTTAATAGGAAAATTTGCGTGAACTACTGGTCATAAAATGTTTTTTAAAGAGGGACTTAATTGGTTACTGCCAATAAGCCGACCACAGGTCATAAAATGTTTTGTAAATTTTTTAAATTACCAGGTAATAAATACTTCGCCATATTTATGGAAAATCCGTGTTTTATGACTTGTTTCTGCACGTGTCATTTTAGGCGAAATATTTATTACCTGGTAATTTAAAAAATTTACAAAACATTTTTTGACCTGTAGCCTCAGTCGGGTTTGGTGTGCCATTACATGCCACTGCTGCTATTATCCAGGGATTTATGGCCGATCTTGTGAAGGCAGGCAGACCATTTTCACTACACACTCAACTTGGGGCTCAAAAAAAAAATTGATTTTTTCTTCATAAATGTATTTTTAACTGTAAAATAATTTTTAAAATGTATTTTTAATAATAAAATAAAATAATGTTAAATAATTAAAAATAATTCAATTATAAAAAATATAAAAACAATGAGAACAAGGTGGTCTCTTAAATGCTCTTCTCCTGTCCAAACAAGGAGTCGGGGCCCATTTTTTTATTGCTGATTCTTAAAGCAAAAATTATGAGGAATCCAAAAAAATACAATTAGCCGGAAAATTTAGGAGCTTCTGTGGAAAATCGGAAAATTTAATTTTCATGGGAAAATTTAATTTTCATGGGAGAAAAGGTAAATTTCTGAGAAAAATTAGGAAAATTTTATTTTTCAATTAAAGCCTGATTCAATACCTTTCCAACGAGCTATCACTCGTTGCGATCGCTTTAGAAGTTTTTTTAAAACAACTTTCAATGAGGTCCCTTATGAAGAATTCTTCAATTTTGTCACATGACAGTGGTGTACACCACCACTAAACCAGTCACTATAAAAAAAAAAAATATGTAGGTACATTATTTTTTGCTGGGCAATCGATTGAGACTATTTATTTTAAAATCGGAGAGGGGTCGTCCAAAAGGTGATCGCTTTCATATGGAATTGCTCTATAGTAAAAACAAGTGTAATTACAGTCAGTTTTACTTTTTGCTATGTTATCCTTATAAGTAAAATCAACTTAACAAAATATTTGTTTTGACTAATTTGGTGGTTTATTTCAGAAACATTTTAAACCAACTGAAAATGTAATTTAAATTTAATAAAATGTTAGTAGTAGATCTATTTGCAAGTGAAATTTCATTTGCAGCAGTTTTTTATTCCAAGTGTAAAATAGAATTGAAAGTTTTGAAAACTTTTAAAAAAATCAATAATAAATGCATATCTTTTAAGTTTTAAATGCATATTTTTTTAATTTTTAATACATATTTTATGTACATAGAACACAATTAGAAATGCATGAACTTCCTAGCCCTAATAAAAAGTAACAATCGTATCAATTGTACAGTGAAAATTGAGATTTAATATTGCTTTATTGTGTATTTTTATTAATAAAACTAATTACAAATCCATTAATGGTAAGACGTAAGAAAATTGATAATTTTTTAAAAAACAGGTGAAATTATCAAGAAGAATATTTTAATTAAATAATAATATCGTAGAGAGAAAATTAAAAGGTATAAATTAAGAAGATACATAAATGTATTGACTTTTATTAACGTTAAGTTTTTTACATAACTTTTTAATAGAAATCTCTACATCTTTTCGATTTTGAACAATTTCTAAATTGAACCTCGTACATTATAAAACACGGCAAAAAAAATAGTAATTGCGTGAGGAATATAACGGAACTAGAATACACACGCATTACACTAATCAAAACGTTAAAAAAAAGTTTACGGAGCTAGAACACACATCATCACACAAATCAAAGCGTTAACAAAGCCCTGTAGGAAATGTCGATAGTGAAACTGTACTGATTCACTATTGACTTTGTCGCCAGTACTACCGACTAATTATGCTCCAGCCAACGCTTTTTGCTGTAGACATTTAACATGTGTGTTATTGCGAATCTACACAACTATTGACTACGTGTTGACATTGTAACCACAGTTTCACTAGTACGCCTGAACGAAATGTCGATAGTGAAACTGTACTGATTTATTATTAACTTTGTCACCAGTACGTCTAACTAATTATGCCCCAGCCAACACTTTCTGCTGTAGACATTAAACATGTGCGTGTCATTGCGAAACTACACAACTATTGTCTAGGTGTAGACATTGGAACTAGAGATTCACTAAAACATTTTAGGAATTCTAGTCTACACTTTTGGAACTTTTTACTAGATTTCCACACTCGGAAGGAAATAAGTTTAAACAGGTGCATTTATTTTGTTAAATTAGATATTTTATTAAATTTTTTTTTTTATATAAATTTCATTAAATTAAAAAAAAATGTTCGTTAAAATTAAATTTTGCAGTAGACAAATCATCAAAAGACTGCACAAAATCATCCACAGGCTCCGTAAAATCTTCATCAGGCTCCACAAAATCTCTAGAGTTGCAACTTTCACTAAAAATTATTGCATCTTTCTCGTTATTTTTATTTTTATACAAAATCGATTGTCTTTTCACAAGTCTTTTGTAATTTCTTTTGCTCATTATATAATTTTATTAAAAACTTTAATTTTGCATGCAGCTATGCACATGTACTTTCATTAAAATAAAAAAAAATCAAGAATAAGCACAGCTTTGCAGCTGCAAAAAAAGAAATGCAAAAAGTATAGACGCTTTGTTTACATGTCACCAAAAAAGTCACCCAAAATAGTCAACAAAAGTGGTGACTTGTAGAAACTTGACCCCAGGCTTCCTACAGGGAGTTTTGTTTTTTATTTCAAAATAATCTATTAGTTTTGGTTGTACTAAACATATTGTAGATTTGTTGTCCACGTTGCTTCACTTATTTGTTGTTGTACATAAATTCTGTTAATGTATCCGTCGTCGTATTTCCTTTAATAATGATTTAATTATGGTAAAACTGTTTCATTTTGGCAGATTTTAAAAAGTCAAAATAAAATTTTCAAAAATCATTACGATGACATTTAATTACTTATTAAATTATGTAATCATGGGTTTTCGAAATGAGAATTGTCTTTCATAGGAAAACTATTCCTTCAATTCGCGATCTGATTGAAATTCTAATGTCGCTAGTTTAGTGTTAAAAATGTGCCAAGTCCACATTTTATGAAAACGTAGTTTTTAATTCGATAAAAAAAGAAATAATATTGGTTGCAATTCGATCAAAACCATTAACATTTATTTGTAAGGATTTTATTTTATTTGGAATAACCTATAATCCATTATTATACCAAAAATATGGCATTGGGAATTAAAAAGAGGGAAAAGGAACCAAAAAAAGGATACTTTTATCCAATTACATATTGATATTTCGAATCAACTTTATGAATAAAATTCGTTTAGAAATTGCGTACAGTAGAAGCAACCATTTATTTAGTGAATGTTCTGGAAAATTAGTACAATCTATCAAATTTATTAATAAATTGTCAATATTCGAAAGTGGTAACTACAAATACGTTTATCCTGATCAAATATATTATTAAATAAGGATTTCAGTTGAACCAACCGAATTGTGGATTGTATTGATTATAGAAGCCACTAAATGTTGGTATTTGTAAATGAATGTTCTGCTATATTTATTTTCCTAAAAAATTATTTAAATTCAAAATCAGTCATTAAAATTTATACGTTTTTGTGGGCTAGTGGGTAGAGACCTAGCCTAGTACTCCTAATTTCCGAGTTCAAATCCTTTTAAAGGCAAACATTTAAAAAAATATATTTTTTTTAATTTAAATAAAATATTCTAATGTTTAAATAACAAATATATCAAAGAAAATTAAATTGAATTGTGGTGCAGTAAGCAAGGGTGTGAACTATGAATCTGAATATGCCCAGGTTCGATACCGGAAAAATCTAAAAATAAAAATTTTTTAAAATTAAATTTGTGGAACGTAATAATATTTATGTGGAATATAAATATTAAATTAGACAACTGAATATTGGCTTTCACAACTAAAAATATAAATTAATATAAAGACAGTTGTCGTAACCGCCAGAATTCGGTGGCCACAACCGATACTGCTTTATGGGTGTACTATGGAAACAAGACAACAGTTTTATATGGTTTAAAGGAAAAGTTTCTATAATTTTATTAAAAAATATTTAATTTACATTATAAAAAATTCGCAATGTATTTGCACGTATACCCAGAAAACAGTATCAGTTGTACGAGGAACATTTAAAACCTCTAACTCCTCAATGTATAGGTCCTTTTGTCCCTTTCGTGAAAATGGGGACGAAATGCCCTTAAAACGGGAACATAACGGGTTAAAAAGTTAAAAAATTCTACTATAAGTCTCTGAATACACTAAACCTCAAAATTCAACTTGAGCGCGAAAAATAAGTCAAAACTTAAAATGCGTTTAAAGGTTAATATCGTACTTATTCAGAATTGGCGCAAAAATGTCTAACAAATCCATATTTTAGGAGGTTAGTTTGTATGGAAAAATTGTGTTATAAAAAATTTTACGATAAGTCACCATACACCAAAAAAAAAATGAAGTAGAATTTTGAAAAAATAAAGTTATTTGAAGGAAATCTTGAAATTTAAAAAAGTTTTCCTTGAAATTAAGAAACAAATTTTACTTATAATTTGGTCAAAATTTCTAATTTATAGAAAATATTTACAATTAAGAACTAAATATTTATTAGAAAACAGCAAAGTTTCTTCCTAATTAGTTTATATATTATCTTGAATTTTACTGTTAGTTAGGAAATGTTTCCTTGGTTTTAAGAAAAATTTCATTTTGTTTAAGTTCATTAGATAATTTGTTTTAACAAAAAACTAGTACTTAACTTCCTAAAAATAAGAAAATATTTTCTAACATCAAGTTAAATAGCACTTCTTATAAGTGAAAATTATCCTTAAATTTGATAAAAATTTTCCAATAAATATGAAACTATTTCTATGATAAAGATAATATGTACAGTGGTTGTCAGCTTATTTGATGCAAGTGAAAAAAGAAGTTAATACTTCAATTATCTGCTAAACTAAATGAGATATTTACAAAAATTAAAAGCCATTTTTTATTTCAGAATATGTGTTTTTAAATTATGTAATTCATTTATTTCACATTTTGTTATTTTGAAAAAAATTATAAGGAAAACAAAAAAAATAGTATTTTCAAATTGAGCAGCTTATTTGATGCAGTATAAAAACCATTTAAAAGATAACAAAATAGCTAATTATTTGTAAGATTTTAATATTTGGTGTGGTAACCCTTTTGAGCCACAACATCCGACAATCTTTTTGGCATCGATTCAACAAGTTTTAGTGTGGTTTCTGGCGTTATTTTGTTCCACTCATCCATTAAAGCTTTCTTGAGACCTTCTTTGCTAGAAATGTTGCGTCTTCTAATGTTGGTTTCCAACAGTGCCCATAAATTTTCGATGACATTCAAGTCGGGTGACTGCGCCGGTGGTTCCATCACATGCGGGCAGTTCCATATGAGCCAGGTCTGAACCACACCAGACTTGTGCTTGGGGTCATTGTCCTGATAAAACCGGAAGTTGCGCCTTAGGTTCAGTTTTTCTGCACTTTGCAGCAAATTTTCTTTCAGGACATTAAGGTACATAGTTTTGTCCATATTTCCTTCTATGAACACCAAATTTCCTACACCAGTTGCTGCCATGCAAGCCCATACCATGACACCTCCACCACCGTGTTTTACTGTTGCACGCAAATTCTTAAGCTGAAGCTGTGTATTGGGCTTTCGCCACACGTAGGACCTTCCATCTGAACCAAATATATTAAATTTGGATTCATCTGAAAAAATTACAGTTTTCCAGAAGTCCAAGTCCTTTGAGATATGGTTTTGTACGAAGTTTAGCCGGCTGATCTGATTTTTTTGATTTATGAAGGGCTTTTGAAGAGGAACTCGACCATGAAAATCATGGGAACGCAAGAGACGTCGAATTGTTGACGCACTACACGTCTTGCCAAGAGAATTCTGAACCTCATTTGCTAATTGTTGAGCTGATAACTTTGGATTTTCCTGGACTTTTCTGATAATCCATCGTGTAAAAATTTTATTTGGCGCTTTTCTGCCCTTGTTTTTTACCCTATTCTCTCGCAAAAATCTTTCAATTATATGCTGGACTGTTGATGCTGCCAAATTAACCATTTCAGCTATTTTACGTTGTGATTGGCCATTTTTGAAGTGATGAATGACCAATTCTCGTTGTTCAATACTTATGCGCCGGCCCATCTTTAAATTATTTCGCCACTACCGCTTAACTTGCCTGATCAGACTAAAAACTATGCAATATCTATTACAATGAACCTGCACAAGAGACATAAAAAAAATATGTGAACGAACTCTTAAAATAACGGGAGATATCCTGTTAGAAGTTGACTGCATCAAATAAGCTGCTCAATTTTTTATCTCACTTATTTTTGTTTTTGTTATTTTTTTTGTAGAATGACAAAGAATATGAAATGAGTAGATGGCCTAGTGCAAAGTAAACATATTGCTCTATAAAATACAGTTTTTTTTATTTCGATATCTCATTTAGTTTTAAGTTATCAGACTTTTATTATTGTTTTCATTACTTGCATCAAATAAGCTGACAACCACTGTATATGTAACCATATATTTTAAAGTACTTTACACTCATTGTGTAAGTATTTTCCCACTTTCGGTATACTTCCGCTTTGTGAGGACACTGCTTTTAACAAGCTCTTTACTACACGTTTTTGTCCTAAAATTAAATTGAATTATGTATACTAAAGTCATGTATTTGAAATATAAATAAAATTTCATTAGCAAAAAGGTAAAGAAATTAAAAAAAAATGTACTGCAGGATATTCCAAAACGTAATAAATTGTGAGAAAGTCAGATCCTTTACGTAGTTAAATAATGGTTATCCTCGAGAGAACTACAAAAAGGGTCGCCCTAAGTGACACACGGCATCTATGGCCATTGAACACTGGGGGTCCTTTGTCTTCTTAAATTAACTAATTTAAGGAAATTGTTACAAAAATACCAAATATCCAAATTACATTTCTTGTTATTATTGGAAATTGGAAAAAAGTAATAAGTTAATTTTATGACACTTTTAGCTTAAACTTTAATTGACACATAAACATGTTGACTTTATTTTATTATTAAATGAAAAAGAAAATAGTTTTAGTGTCTTCAATAACTATAAGGTTTAATGTAAAAAATGTGCTTGCGATATTTTGTATTGTAGTAAGCAAACAAAATTATTACATAAAAGCGCACATTCTAAATTTTTTACATTTTGCTAACAAAAATTTAAAATAAATTTTAAGCTACTTTAAGTTAAAGTTTTAAGCCTGTTAAAATTACAGATGTGCACGTAAGCGATTTTTTTTTCACGCTCAAACACGATCACGGAACAAAAATTACAATAGTGCACAACAATGTTTTTTTAATGGATACTTCAATTGGATTCCTGTAATAAAAATTTTTTCTTTGAAATTAGTAAAATTGACTAGTTTGTTTTTAGTTGAAAATATTCAAAATAAGTTAAGCATTTTCTTATAAATTATTATTTCTCAAAAATTAGAAAACCTTTACTTGAAAAAAAATTATATTTTATTCAAATTTTTAAAATTTTTCTGAACTAAGTTGCATGAAAATGTTTTCTAGAAATCGTTCATCAGTTTTTAAAACAAAATAAATTTTTATTAAATTTTTATTATTACATGGGAAAAAATGTATTACTACTTATTTTAAATTGTCTGGACTAATTTTTAGAAAACAATTCTTAAAAATTAGAAAGTGGTAGACTTAAAAACTGAATTAAGAAATAGCTTGCTAAAACTTAGTAAATTTTACTACTCGCGAAAAAAAATTAACACACATTAAGTTCAAGTATTTTCTCAGTTAAGTTAAACATTTTTTGAACTACATGGGAGTAAATTATGTTCTAATTTTTTTCTTGAACTCAACTTAGTTTAAGTACGCACATTTCTTAAAACTAAGACGTTTTTCTTGAAAATTGGTAAATTTTAAATTAAAATACTTGATTTTTCCCTAAAATCAAAAAATATTATTTATGAACTATTTTTGAGAATATAAACTATTTTTTGAGGAATTGAGGAAAATTTTTAAACTATTTTAAAGAAAATTTTGGATTAATTTTTAGTTAATGTCTTTTTTTTTTTTTTGAGTATACAAAATAAATCTCTAGTTATAATATCTATTTTTAAAAAGAAGGTTGCATTTAAATATGTGCTTAAATATTGTGTCCATATAAATATGAATGCAAGTTCGGAGGACATTTTCATTGTATTAATTATTGCAAAAGAATGTTCTCATTTGAATTGTTGTTTTCCTATAACTGTCAACATATTTTTAAGTTATGTGTATTTATTTTTGCTTATTTGACTTTCATTCAAAATTATTCAGGTTCATGTTCATTGTTTTTAAAAGAACGCCTACAAATCATATTCGTATAACACGACAATAAAAACGACATAAAGAACGAGTAAAAGTTCTATTAGAATTTCATTATTTTTTTTTATATTCTGTATTTTAACTCAACGGAAAGTAAAAGCGATTTCCTGCACGCAAAAAACAAAAAGTCTCTAATATATCATACCATTATCGTTGGTAATAGCTGTTTTAATGGACTATAAATGAATTTATTCAACAGCAAGAACTAATTA
The DNA here is from genome assembly GCA_949748255.1 of Eustalomyia histrio. Classification (NCBI taxonomy): domain Eukaryota; kingdom Metazoa; phylum Arthropoda; class Insecta; order Diptera; family Anthomyiidae; genus Eustalomyia; species Eustalomyia histrio. The sequence continues at coordinate 22,017,082 of OX456525.1, forward strand.
AACATTAAATTGAAAATTATTTTTAAAAATTCGTAAAAAAAATAAACATTTCATAAATGCAAATTAGGTTTTTACACTTTAGTATACATGCAGAATTTCTTTTATTACTAAATCAATTGTACTTTTTTCTTAACATTAAAGAAAATATCCATTATTTATATGAAACTCGTTTTTTTAGTAAATGTTTTATTCAGAGAAATTCTATTCATAGAAATGAAAGTACACTCAAAAAAAGACATGTACTAAAAATTATTTCCAAATTTTCTAAAAAATAGTTTAAAAATTTTCCTCAATTTAAGAAATATTTTATTAAAACTTAGAAAAAATTTCTTAAAATGAATAAAAATTTCTATGTTCGGGTAAAAACGAAATAGTTTAAATACTTAAAACAAAAAACAAGTATATTAAATAAAAATTTATGAATTTTTATAAAAAAAAATTTTAAGAAATTTGCATACTAAAATACGTTAAGTTCAAAAAAAAATTTAAAATGAGAAAGTACTTGAACTTAATGCGTGTTAATTTTTTATTCGCGAGTAGTAAAATTAACTTAATTTTAGAGCGCCCCGGTAGGCTAGTTGGTAGCGTGCTAGTTTATCAGTGCGGGGGTCGTGGGTTCGATTCCCACCAGAGGCTCTGGTCTGTTTTCACTACAACGAGCTTAAAGCCTCGGTTAGGGTATTAAAATATAATTTGTAATTATATGTTTAATAAAATAAATAAATAAATAAATAAATAAATAAATAAATAAATAAATAAATAAAATAAATAAATAACTTAATTTTAGAAAGCCATTTCTAAATTCAGTTTTTAAGTCAAACACTTTTTAAATTTTAAGAACTTTTTTCAAAAATTAGTTCAGACAATTAAAAACAAAAAGTAATACATTTTTCCTATGTACGTAATAACAAAAACTTATTTGGTTTTAGAAACTGATAAACTATTTCTAAGGAAAATTTTCATGCAACTTAGTTCAGATAAATTTTAAAAATTTTAATAAAATATTTTTTTTTTTCAAAATAATAAACTTAGGTATAGAATTTTTTTTGTTGGAAAACGTTTAAATTATTTTGAATATATAAGAAACAAACTAGTTAGTTTTCCTAATTTTCATGAAAAAATATTATCAAAGGAAACAAATTAAAGTAACAATTTAAAAAAAAAATTATCGTGACTGATTGTTATTTTTGGTTCGTGAGCGTAAGTCAAAAATCGCCCATCTCTTATCTTAACAGTCTTGAATATTGAACTTTAAGTAGCTTAAAATAAGTTTAAACATTTTGTTATGTAATAATTTTGTTTGCTGACTACAATACAAAATATCGCAAGCACATTTTATATATTATGGCTTAATGGATTTGCTATAATTTATGTTGCGCCTATTAAACATTATATTTATCGAACGCACTAAACTATTTTTTTCACTTAATAATAAATAAAGTTAAAATATGTCAATTAAAGTTTAAACTAAAAATGCCATAAAATAAACTTATGACATTTCTCCATTTTCCAATAATAACAGAAAATGTAATTGTTATATTTTGTATTTTTGCAACAATTTCCCTAAATTAGTTAATTTAAGAAGACAAAGGACCCCCAGTGTTCTTTAGCCATAGATGTCGTGTGTCACTTAGGGCGTCCATTTTTGTAGTTCTTTCAAGCAGAACCCTTAATTAACTACGAATAGGATCTGACTTTGTCACAATTTATTTTAAATACAAAAGACAAAAATGCATAGCAAAAAGCTTGCTAAGAGCAGTGTCCTCACAAATCAGAAGTTCTACGAAATTGGGAAAATACTTATACAATGATTGTAAAGTACTTTAAAATATATGGTAAAATATATTACCTTTGTCATAGAAACTGTTTTATATTTATTAGAAATTATTTTTTTAAAATTTAAGGATAATTTTCACTTAAAAGAAGTGCTAGAAAATATTTTCTTATTTTTAGGGAGTTAAATCCTAGTTTTTAGTAAAAAAAAATTATTTAATGAACTTAAAACAAAATAAAATTTCTCTTAAAACCAAGGAAACATTTCCTAACTATCAGTAAAATTTTAGATGATGTATGAACTAATTAGGAAGAAATTTTACTGTTTTTTAATATAAATTTAGTACTGAGTAGTAAAATGTTTCTATAATTTAGAAATTTTGTCCAAATTTTTCATTTCAATTTTTCCTCAAAATAAGTAAATTTTTCTAAATTCTAGTTCTTTTTTTTTTTTTTTTTTTTTTGAGTGTAGAAACGTCAAACCGAGATCATTTCTACTTGAATTTAAGTTTCTATGAAAGAAACAACAAAAGGGAAACGAATAACAATATCAGCTAATTAAATATAAGTTAACAATGGACATTACTAAACACAGCTAGAGTTCGTAAATAAATTTCATATATAAAACATGATTCTCATATTCTTTTTAGTTTAAAGTAGTGATCTGAAATTTATGATCTTGAAATTTATACGTATCAACAGTTTAATTTTTGAATTTGTATTTATATTTTTCTAGTTCAAATGAAAACTTTAAAGTTTCAGTGATTTATTTAAAAAATATAGTTTAATTGGTGCTAATTTATACCAATTTTTTTACAGATATATTTTAAGTTAATTTTGATATAATGAAATCTAATGAAATCCTTATTAAAAAAATTAGAGAACTAATACCTTTCCATTATTTTTCCACCATGCCAGTATACAAGTTATAAATCAAGCTGATTGAACTAGTCGAATGGTGGTAACTATAAAGGGATAGAGGGATTTTAATGATGTTTGCCCTGCAAAATATGTAAAATTATTACATGTATGTAAGGCGGAGGTAAAACAGAACAAATAATGACTCTGACCAACAATTCATATGACCAATATTTTTTGTTTTGTTTTTTGTTGAATGACCGCGAACTTCAAACATGGTGAAATGAATGACATGATTGACATTACTAGGTTTGGAAAAAAGATAGAATAGAATAAATGAAAGTAAAACAATTGTAGTATAAAAAAAATAGCATTGGCCGACTAGACAGACAGACAGATAGATAGTAAAAATAATAAATGTAATATTTCCTACAAGTTGTTGTATAACTAATTGATGGTCATGTAAATGTTACATATTTACAAAGTGATTATTTTTTTTTTACTTAATTTATGAAAATAAAATTTATTTAGCAGATATCTTAAAAATACAACAATTTGAAGTAAATGAAGAATTTAAAGTTAAGATAATTAACAAAAGGATTCTAAGGATTTATTTTTGTTTACAAAAATATTTTAAAGAAGCCAAATAATCTTGTATTCGGTTATAATATTCTAAGAAATTTTTTTTCGAGAAGTTTGTTAAAGATACAAAAGTTTTTGGGTAAAACGGTCAATGGGGGTTCTAGTGTTAAAACAATTATCAAAAAGTTTTTTTGTGTTATAGTAAACAATGTTCTTCGTTCGGTTAAAGATCATGTAAACTTTGCATATTGTATGAAGAAATTGTATTTTTGTAATCGTGAAAAAAAGGCTTCAAAACCCAACCAAATAAAATTGATTTTCTCGTCAGCTACCAGATTCATTCGAATTCTTTGCATCTTATAGTGTTCACTGTAAATATATCTTCTTTAACTCAAAACTTCAATGAAAAATGCTATATGAGAACTAATCCACGTTGATATGTTGAATTATGATGTAATTCACTTATAAACTCTAGCTGTGTTTAGTAATCTCTTTATTACTGAGCTAAAATTTGCGACGGCGGTTTAGTCAGCTTGCCCCGAAACGGGGTTTTTTATGGAACGGCGGTTTTTGTAATAATATTTTATGTTAAGATTAAAAAAAAAAATTAGAAATAGTTTAAACAAAATCTGATTGAACGAATAAATATTCTTTGTATTTATCAAACGACTTAGACGGTTTAAGGCTACATCTCCACACGCAGAGAAAAAACATGATTGCAATAAGATCACTGCTTCTATATTGTGCTTGCTGCAATCGGGTATGGTTGTCACAACCAAGTTATTGGTTTTCTAATCATCAACATGTTCGCTACCATCATTATTTAGTAAATATTTTACTATTTTATGATCGGCACCTTCTATTTTATATCATGATGTAACCATACTGTGGTTACAAAAATTCTGACTGTGAAAAAACTATGATAATTATGCAACAATAAAATGCTCGCAACAATCAATAAATAATTATACATCAAATAAAACATGACTTTTACATTTATAGTCATAATATTGTCTTGTTTTCATATAAACCAAAACTTGATCAGTTAAGTCAGTTTGGTTTTACTACAAAATGTCTTAAAAAACAATCATATATTGTTTACTAAATCTGGACAAATCTAGAAAATATCTTTCACATGTCATTAAAATATTTCATCAATTGACCCATTAAGATTCAGTTAATTTTTTTTTAGCTTTAGAAGATTTTTCTAAAGATGTTTTTCAAAAATTCCTTACACATATAATATTATTTACACTAGTTAATTCATTGTCAAAAAGATTCAATTAAATAATTGTATATTTTTTAATTATTTTCAATAAAAACAATTAGATTTTTTTTTTAAATATGTTTATTAATTCATTTCTTGTAAAAAGTTCCCAAAATATTAAAAAAATATTTTTTATAAGAAAAAGTCCGTAGAACACATGATTTTTTTTTTTTTTTTTTGTATGAAAAGGTTTCTTACACAATATAAAAGATATTTATAAATTTATCTGATAAAAACATTTTAAGATTCTATGGACTTTTCCTTAAACTAAAATTCTCAGATTCTCCAAACTGTTTCTTAGATAAAAGTTTATATATTCGAAACAAACTTAGATTCTAGGGCCTTGCTTTGAAAGAAAAAATCATAGATTCTGAAGAAAATACTTAGATTCTAAGGAATTTTTCTAGTAGAAATATTCTTAGATTCTAAAGACTTTTTCTTAAAGAAAAACTTCTAAAAGCTTTCTAAAAAAAATCTTAAAAATGTCTAAGATTTTTTATTACAAAAAGTCATTAGAATTTAAAAAAAAATTTAAGTATTTTTCTTAAATAAAGTCCACGAAGTTTTCTTGATAGAAAAGTTCTTAGAATCTATGATATTTTCCTTAACAATTTTTCTTCAAAAAGTTCTTAATACAATTTTTTGTTTTTAGAAAAAACATTTCTAAAGGAAATATTCTTAAATTTAAAGAGCTTTTTCATAGTTTCTAAGAACTTTTCCTTTAAGAAATTTTCTTAGATTATGGTCAATAATATGACAACATTTTGAGCATACTATGATTACGCGCAATCATATTATGATAAATTTAATATAACATGTTTACTCAGGACCATAATATGGTAATTTTTGAATCATAATATAGGGACCATATTATGGTAAAAATATGGTTAGTTTATTATCATAATATGATCCAAATATTATAGTTCGACCATAGTTGGCACAACCATAACCCCAAAAATATATGATGCTCTTCCAACCATGTTTTTTCTTTGCGTGCATTACCACATATCGTCACATTAGGATATATATATGAAAAAATTAATTTAATGTTTAAAAAACTTAAGAAAAGCTATTTTAAAGCTTAAAACTTGAAAATGCCAAAAAAAAAAGCATATATGAGTAAAAAAGCAAATTTGACTTCTGTGGTGATTACAATTAAATAAGAAATAGGTTTTGCGCTGTTGGCTAAGATCTTAAAATAAAATATGGTGTCTCTACTTTCAATTTCATGCACTTCTCGAGGTATTTCAAAATATTTTTTTTTTCATTTTTGTTAAAAAAAATTTTTTTCAATGTACGTGATTCTGATTTCAAATGCTAAAGAAGAACTAATTCAGACAGAATATAAAGAAATTCCAAAATCATGGACGTTGCAATTATCTACAATCATAAAAATAAATCTGCACAAATACTAGAAAAAAGCTACTAAAAATTAGTTAAAAATTACCCTACGGAAAAAATTTTGAAAGATAAGAACAGCAAAAATTAAGCAGTTAAACGTAAAATTTTAAATACATTTTAATTAAAAATTACAATTTACTCTGCTATAATCAGCAGGAAATTTTAATTAATAATTTTGAACAAAAAACAGCAAAAAAACTGTTATATATACAAAATTTTAGTAACACTTTAGTTAAATATAGTTGAATAGAAATAACAGTCTATCTTGCTACAATCAACAGCAATATTTACTAAAAAAAATAGTAGACTGCTGATTTCTCAAGCGTAGATATTTATTCGCATTTTTAGGCTGCGTGGGTACTGGCTAAATTGAACTTTAACTAAGCTAATTCTTCTGTCAAATTTACAGCTTTCTGAAATTTAAGTTGAAGTTTGCGAATACCATCTTGACATTACATTTAGTTTACCATCAAGAATTTCAAAAATTTTCAACTTTTTCCACAAAAAAATTATGGGAATTTATAGAAACATATTTTTTAAATAATTTGAGTAACAAAAAAAATATAAAAATTATTTGTTCAATTTAAAGAACAAAATATTTTCAGTTTTCAAAAATTGACAAAAAATTTAGTTTAAGTTTTCAATTAATGAATAGTATTAGTAGGATTTTAGATCATATAATCATATTCTTTTTATTAATTATTTTATTGCAAAGAAACATGAAATTTTTTTTTATTAGTAAATTATAGAGAATAAAAATTAAGAAATTACACAGAGCCAGCAGGATAGAATACTTAGTATTTTTGATTGACGCTACCCAGCCTTATCAATATCCACGCTCTCCTTTCTCCCCTTTGGTCATTGCTTTTTGATGATTCTCTATTTTATATTGAGTGTTTGGAAACAAATTAACAAACTCGAAAACAACATACAATTAGACTAATATCAACGAAATTTTTCAATTAATTTAGTTCAAAAATATGTACTCTAACTTTAGTTTAGTTTGAATTAGCCTGGTCGCACACATCCTTAATTTTTTGTGATTTGAAATCAGCAATTTTTTTTCTAATTTTAGCAGAGTAAATTGTCATTTTCGACTAACTGAAATTTAACTCAACTATAACAAATATTTTGTATATTTTTGACAGTTTTATTATTGCAGTTCTTCTCTTACTAATATTTAGCAAAAAAAAAGTTCTGATAATTTCAGCAGTTTTTCTGCAGGACTCTTTTGAACTAAGTTTTAATTAACTTTAGTATAACTTTTTGCAGACTTCTTTTCTATACGTGTAGTTTATAATTTTGGGAACTTGGGCTACATAAGTCGGAGAAATGTGGTTAAAGTTGTCCAGTTTTTAAAATTAAGCCCTTAAAAAAATAAGTTAAAATTCTGTTGATTTTAATTTTCTTATAATAAAATTGTCCTTTTTTTATTAGATTACAACAATTATGTCCTCCTTAACAATATTTACTTATTTAAAATTTATATGAAATCAACAAAGGTTAGTGTTAAACTTTTGTTATTTGTTAGATAAAGCACCCACCACTATATCTATTTCAAAAAAAAAAAAAAACTTAAAACATGTGTTTTAAATACTCCTTCTTATTTCTAGAATCGCCTTAAAACATTGATCCTTTTAAATAATGGACTGAATGACATTGAAGAATAAATATTCTTTATATAAGATTGAAAAATTAAAAAATCAACTTTATGTAAAAAAAAAAATAAACTATAAAATAGTTCGCATATAAATATTTTATTTAAAACAGGTTAATTAGACATATTGTTTTAATTCCCAGGTGTTCGTTACGTTTAGGCTTATTAGCTTTGAAAAATGTTTAAAACAATGACGTATATCGAAAGTGACATTGTTTCACATAGCTGGGAATTGACCTTCAAAAAACATTTGTTGACATATAATACTATTATTTCCTTAATAGATTTTCCAAGAAGAAATAGACACGTATTAGATTTTCTGTTTCAATTACTTACAAGGCAGAATATGCCAAGCCAAACTCTCCGATTTGTATTTGGATATGTGATAGAGAAAAGAAATCTAAAAACCACCTGTCACATTTTTTATACCATCTCTGAGATTGGAGATATAAAATAGAGAGTATAAAATCGGCCATTTTGGTACTATTGAGGTATTCAGCGAAAGAGGAAATTTGATATATAAAGGGTGGTTAAATTTTAAGGGCCGATGTTGAATGTGAACCACACCAAAACGTCAAGTTTTTTTCTGCATTTAATTTGACATTTCTCAATTTCAGACTATCTCATTTTGAACCATGGAAATACACAATCGGGCAACGCGTTAGAGTTATTCAGACTTCAGATCAAAATGCGTTCAAATCAAAATGCATATCGTGCACTTCGTGATTTTGTCGGTCAATTTAATTGTCCAAATGTGCGTACAATCGGAAAAATCGTGCAAAAATTTGAGCAAACCGGTTCTGTAGGAGATGTGAAAACACAAGTGCATGCTCGTACAGCTCGTACTGCAGAAAATATTGCTGCTGTTCGCGGTAGTGTGGCTGAAGAGCCGTCCACCTCTCACGCTCGTCGTTGATGAACATTTTGCATAAAGGCTTGCATTTACAGGCTAACAAGGTGCAATTGACTCAAGAACTAAAGCCTCTTGACCATTCCAAACGTCGTCAGTGGTGAGAATGGTGGCAAGAAATGGCAACAGTGGATGATCAATTTTCGAAGAAAATCATCTTCAGTGATGAGGCACATTTTCACCTCAGTGGATTCGTCAATAAGCAGAATCGCCGCATTTGGGCGAATGATAATCCAAGAGTGATTGTCGAAAAACCCACAAAGAGTGACTGTTTGGTGCGGTTTATGGGCTGGCGGCATCATCAGGCCGTTTTTTTCCAAAATGAGGCCGGTCAGGCAGTTACTGTAAATGGTGTTCGCTATCATGAGATGATAACGAACTTTTTATGGCCCGAATTAGAAGATATGGATGTGCACGATATGTGGTTTCAACTGGACGTTGCCACTTGCAACACAGCTAACGAAACAATGGCTCTTTTGCGCGACAAATTCAATAGCCGTGTTATCTCGCGTGGTGGCGATGTCAATTGGCCGCCAAGATCATGTGATTTGACACCGTTGGACTTCTTTCTTTGGGGTTATTTGAAAGAAAGAGCTAAAGGATGAGATAATTCGGCACATTAACGGCATAGCACCTCAATTATGCCTCAGCGTCATCGAAAATTTGGACCATCGGATGGAGGTGTGCCGCCGAGGTCGTGGCGGCCATTTGGCCGATATTTTGTTCCATACATAATTGAACCATACCATATTATCACAATAAAAAGAAATGACAATAATTTGTGTTTTATTCAAAATCAACATCGGCCCTTAAAATTTAACCACCCTTTATAACGCCTATGTTTCTGCGCCTAGGTTTCGCCAAGGGTTTCCACTCCAAATTATTGCGAATATCAAAAAAAAAAAAAAAAGAGTCCCCTTAAATTGAATAAGATATAAAATATGTGAATTCGAAAGTTATTTCAGTATAATTTTTGTATAAAAAACAAAAAAAAAGTATTTAGTTACACACAAAAAATAAAGTAACAACCGAATTCAAAAGTGTATTTTGGTTGCGATAACCAATAAATTTGGCTAACACAACGGAATTAAAATATAATTGCTGTATATTTTGGGTGTTGCAACTAAAATATTCAGTCGAATTAACCGCATTTTGTTATGTAAATCAATATTCAGTTGTACCAACCGATTGCAGTTGTAGATACCGAATTTCAGTTGGAAAACCCCCTTTCAACGATGCCACATATGCATATGGTTTCTTTGGATAAACTGCTGGATAAAGCAAAAATTTTTCAAAATCTAGCGATTTTTTTTAACTCTATTTTAAATACTTAAATTTAGAATTTTCACTTCTACCACATATACAACCTTCATCAAAATCGGAGTGTTTATCTTGGAGTACCTTCCTTGCTAGAATTTTTAAATGAAAGTGTGTAAGGGTATGGTATTTAAAAGGGTTTTTTAAAATTTATTATTACAAAATGAAGCCGCTTTTTTATTAACAGTACAGGCATATTCGGATTATACCCAATAAACATTGGAAAGTTAAAAATTCATTGCTTGTATTGTGCTTTATTTTAAGTGATTTTTACAGTCAAAATCAAGTACATACAAATAAAAATAATTTGATTCATGTTTTTCGTTTATTGTCAATATTTTAAAATGAAATAAAAATATTTGTTAAAAATTACAATATTCCTGTGAAGATTTTTATAAAATCTTAAGTTCTTCCATGGATTTTAAAGAAAAGGTAAGCCACATATATTTGGAGCAAAGCTCTGTCCTTACAATGCTTTCACTGGAGCTGTCTTGAATAAAAATCATGCCATATGTCACAAATAATGCGAGAGCTAAACTGCTGACTTTGTCTGACGAAGGCGGTTCCAAGAAAGCAGTATTTTTTTTAATGCTCTTACTGAACTTTTTGTGTGTCTGCTTCCGCCAAGCGATTGTTTTAGCCTTACGTGAGTCCTAGTCTTACGTGAATCTTAGTCTTAGAACAGTGAATTTCACCCACTTTGGGTTAAATTCCAGATAATAACACACATAATTTACTTCTTGAACCCAGATATGATATTTCTATGTAGAATTCTGGAGAGTTTTCCGGATACTGAAATTGTTGTAGCCGGTGATTTTAATATCATAAACTCTATCAGATTTCATAATTCGGCCCATACAACTACTGAGGGTATTTACGTTTGAGTTTTTTGCCGCGCATAATCACCTGTCGCAAATATTGAATAAACCTACGCAGTTCCAAGCGTTGAAGGTGAACACGAAAATAATTTATATATTTCCTTCACTCCAAACTCTGACAAGTAAGAAATGAGAGCATTTGCACCTCTCGGTAATTCAAATCATGTTGGTTTAAGCAAGAAGCAGATGCAATCCAATATCTAGCACAACATCTGAGAAAACAAATGTGATAGTGACAACAAGCAGATGAATGAGCATGAACTTTTTCTTGAATAAAATTGAAAAGTGTTTTACATTATTTACATTGTCAATCTAAGTTTCTGATAATTTACTACACCTATCCAGGTATTTTCTATTCTTATTTTCTATTATTATTCTGTCTGATGTTGTGTCTGATCTCCGCTCCGGCTAGAACCAGAACTCCTAAACTTATAGTCTTCTTCGTTTACCTGAACTTGCAGGGACGCAATCAAAATCCAAACAAAGCGTACAGAATTTGCCCTTATGATTAAAATGCTAATTCTTAACTTCTATGCAAACAGGGAAGAGCCGAGTGCAGTCAATCTCTCAGCGCTCTCGAACATGATAATTGTTAGTTACCATCTTTTTATTAATCTAGAACCCTTTTAGGCGATCGTCAGAATGGCTTTAGTAGAAGTCCTTCTAAGACAGGCCTATTAGTATTCCTTACGGAACACTTTCACCAGTTTGGTGAAAGTAAAGTGGTTGCTCTAAATATTACCCCCACACTGGTTAAATTCAGTGGTACCGCGAAATTCAGTTCTTTTTTCTCGATCAAACTTTCAATCCTTCTTCTTTCGCTTTGTAGGCCAAGCATTTTACAGGTTGGAAGCAAAAGGTGGATTATAAATTCACACTCCATCAGAATCTTTTAGCGATGCTAGAGTGGGGTCCTTCAAATAGGGGGTCGATTTCAATGCACATGAATGTCGTCAGTAAATACGGGTGGTATCAATATTGAGTAATCGAATACTCTTGCATGAGAATTCAGTTTGACATCCGTTGGAATAAGCACGTATGAGAAATGTTACAATAAGCATTCAAGTATCTCCAAGAGTATTTCTTAAAACTATAAGAAATTGTTCACTCCATCCGATCTCCTTACTATTTATAATACCTATGAATATCCGACCAAAAATTATATTATATGAGCTGGAGCTTCAGTCATGTTCATAGGAGGGCGCCTGTGATATCCAATAGATTATGCAGTTCTATCTATATTACCTTTGCTTATCTAGAAGAGGATCTGTTTGTGAATGGCACAACGTATTACAGAAAAAATTCGTTCATCGGTTTTACAAGCCTTATATTACTTACAATATACACTCACCAAAAAAGTCTGTAATGGCAACTGAAAATTTTGCTGTTATTACGGGAAATTTTGCTAATTTCATCCCAGCGGTATATTTTGCTAATCTTAGCAACACATAGCTGCTGACGTGTAGTACATTGAAATTAGTAGAAAAGTTAGTAGCCGCTACTAAATTTTAGTAAACTTTTTGTAAAGTAAAATTTAAAATCGGTTTGCTCAAATCAGCAAAAAAAATTGACTAAATATTATTAATATTAGTACAACCGAATTAGTATAAAAAAATTAGTAAGCGCTAATAAATTTTAGTAAATTACTGTAAACTCAATTAATTGTTAAATATAGCAAAATTTTAATTTATAAAAAATATTATTAAAATGCACAAATTAACTAAATTATTTTTAGATGCACTTGTTACACTTAAAGCTGCTAATTTCTTTTGAATTCAAAAAAAAATCATATTTTTTTAGCAATTTTTTTTTATTTTTTTTTTTATCAAAAAATATTTTAGACAAAATTTAAAAAAAAATCAAAGGCTTAAAGAATAGTAAAAACAAAAACGAATTTAAAAATATTTTTAGTAAATTTTTTGGGTTTTAGGTAAAATTTGAAATGCTTTAAGGGCTGATTTTCAGAACTAAAAAATTTTAAATTGCTATTTTAAGTGGATGTCCTATTTTTGGACATGAGTCGGTTGTGAAAAGTATCTTTACTTCCGATCCCTTTTTTCAACCTATGTAACATTTTAAGGCAACTTAAGTTTGTAAGTATAAGTTTTAATTATTATAAATATCATTTCCTTCAATATGCACTTTTTTAAAATTAGTAAATTTTTTTTGATAATTTTCTAAAGTTAGCAACAAAAATTTGTAAATATTCTGTGAAAATTCTGTAATTTGTAAAATGTAAACAGCAAAAAAGTTTACTAAATAATATTTTTTTACTAAAAATCAGTACAAAAATAGTGAAGTAGGATTGAAAATCGTTTACAAATTTTTCTACTAACTTTTTTTTCTGAGTGAAGGCAAATTTAAGTAAAATGTCCTCCATCCCATATCCTATTTTCATAATTTTAACACAATGGACTGCATTGTTTACTTTAAAATAATTTTCGAACAGTTACCGATATTTTACAAATACAGGTTGGTTGAAAAGTTCCTGCGCTCGAAATGAAAGAATACTGTTTTTGTTACGATATATATTTTTTTATTCATATATTTTTTTATTCAATCTCCTAGAAGCTCAATACACTTGTTCCAATGATCTTCCAATAATTTTATCCTATCCTTGTAATGGTTTTCCGGAAGCTCTGCAAAATAACCGTCTACGGCTGCTATGTCCTCTTCATTCGACGAAAAATGCTTTCCACGAAGGAATTGTTTGAGATTTCTGAAGAGATAATAGTCACTGGGAGCCAAATCTGGTGAATACGGTGGATGTTCAAGCAATTCGCACTTTAATTCTTTGAATTTAGCCATCGTCAAAACACTTTTGTGAGCAGGTGCATTGTCTTGATGAAAAATGATTTTTTTCTTCTTTAAACCAGGTCTTTTCTCACGATTTTTTTTCATCCATCTGATCCAAAAGGCAGCAATAATATTCAGAGTTGATTGTTTTAGCTTTCTAATGATAATCAATCAACAAAATTCCTTTTGCATCCCAAAAAACTGATGCCATAACCTTTTTTGCTGATCGTTGTGACTTCACCTGCTTTGGAGCTGAACAACCAGCTTCAGACCACTGTAAACGTTCTTGTTTCAATTTAGGATCATGGTGGTAGATCCAAGTCTCATCCATAGATATAAAACGACGCAAGAAGTCAGTTTTATTTGGCTTAAAACGCTCCAAATTACGCTGAGAAATTTGTTTTCGATCCAATTTTTGTTGAATTGTTAATGTGTGCGGCACTAACTTTCCAAACAGTTTTTTCATACGTAATTCTTTATGTAAAATATAGAGTACTCGTTCGTCTGAGATGCCTATGGCACAAAGTGCGAAATTACTTAGTCAAACTTGGATATTCACTAACCATATTATGTACCTGCTCAATGATTTCTGCTGTGGTTGCAGTTTTTGATCGTCCTTCGCGTGGTTCGTCTTTAAGGCTGGTACGACCACGTTTAAATTCACCAGCCCAAAATTCAACGGTGCGTTTTAAAGGTGAGGACTCCTTATACACTTCTAACAATTGTTCATAAATTTCCTTTGCTTTTAAACCCTTCAAAACAAAGAATCTAATGACTGCACGATATTCAATTTTTTCCATATTAAAAAAAATTGATTTCCATAACGTATCTCTATATTGGTTTTGCATGAATTGAAGTAATTGTCATTATTTTCTCTATTACAAATATAAACGAGATCGTTTCTATAAGAATAATACATTTTATTTGTTTTTTGATAATATTGTAAAAAAAATATTAAAAATAGAAACAATGAAATTGTACATGAGGATCATATTTTGCAATATCAGCACACTTTATTTCTCATTATCTTAACACAATCAAACAACGCAACGCAGTGTTGCCAAGCAATTTTTTAACTTCCATCGAAAATGTTCAAAAAATCTCCTAGATTTAGACAATTTCAAATGTATAAAAATATTCTACAGTGAAATTGTAAATTGAGCTTGATGTTCTTAAAATGTTTTGAAAAAAAAGTAATTTTGAAACTGTTTGTCTTAACCGTTGGAAATGCTTATAACTTACTATTTTTCAATCTTTGATATTGGAGTCTAAGCGCATTGGTTTCGCCTTGCTTATATTGAGACCTACGCTGGCTACATTTGAGCGTATCATATTAATTCTTTGTTGTAGTTTATTAAAATTTGGTGACAGCAAACAATTGCCGTCGGCATAATCCAGATGAATTAACCGTTGCCATTAGAGACATATTCTTTTAAAACTACAATACATCCAGGACAAGATTATAGAGTAAGGAGGATAGTACAGAATCTTGTCTTACGCCAGATTATACCTTTTATAGCTTTAATGGAGAAGAAAGCATTGAGAATCATTGTAAAGTACTCGTAGCAGCTGATAAATTGCCAAATTGAAAGCTCAAAGTCAATAAATATTAGGTAGAGCGGTGATCTCATTTCTGCAGATTGTTCAACAATAATACAAAAACTGTTAATGTTATCTATACATCATTAATTGGAGCGAAATCCAACTTAATCAGGGCGCATATTCTGCTCTAGGACTTTGAAAATTCAATGATGTAGAATTTGGGCGATGACTTTATTAATTATATTGCATAAGATTACCTTTTTTGCAATTTTAATAATTAGAGCTTCCTTTATTAGGGTGGGTGGGCCAACGACAGGCTAAGAGATTTATATCTATGCCCAGTGGTGGGTCTGGGGGACTATTAGCCCTTGGTCGAAGGGACCTAAGGACCCTGTCTGGATACTTTACTGGGCATTGCGACCTTAGGTACCATAGGCACAAGAAGGGTCAATCGGACACTGAGTTCTGCAGGTTTTGCGGGTTGAAATCGGAGATGTCAGAGCATGTCCTCTGCGATTGTCCTGGGCTTTGTGTCAGGAGGATCAAGTTTTTGGGTAACCGTTTCTTGTCGCCTTCCGACATTTGGAACACTTTACCAGGTAAGGTTCTTGGCTACATCAATAGCTTGAACCTTTAGGGTGGTTCTGGGCAGAACAAAAGATATATTGTGGTCGCGGTGTGTAGTGACATTTGAAATAATAATAATGGTAGTAAGCTGTTTGTTGGCTTTAAAGAGTTCTGGTGAAATATTGTCAGTTGTCAGCTCGGCTTAAGGTCGTGGTTGTTGAAGTTAACAGACTAAGTGGTTGTTATTTTAGCAGCATTGAATTGCTTTCTGCTTAGGTGACAATCATTGCTCGGTGGCTTTTGTCCAAATCGTTCCGGTATATAAAAGGGCCGCTCGAAATGTTCTTAGCCTGACACATAAATTGCGGTATAAACAGGCAAAAGTTTTTTAATTGTATTGGAACTTCCATCTATCATATGAACACATGATAAATTTTATTTCGATCTGGTACTCATTCGTATAAAAGCTGTTCAAAAAAGAAGCTGATTGATTTTTTTATAATGGAAAAATAAGAAATTTTTTGTGTCACTAAATATTTACATAAGAAAGGTTTTTTGGGACAAGAAATTCATAATGATACGGTGAATATGTCAGCTGCAACAGTTAAAAATTAAATTTCTGAATTTGTAGGAGTTCGTAGAAGCATTGAAGATGAACCACGAAGTCGACGTCCAAAAAAAAATTGAAAGTGCGTGAGATAGGTAATGTCATATTGGGTATACAAGTTAATAATGTAGATTTTTTTTTTTTTTGCTTGAAAAATGCATTTATTATAATAACAAAATGAATTGATACATTATTCAAAGCATTGTCCATCGTAAGTCACTACTTTTTCCCATCTTTCTGATAGCATATGGATTCCACGCCAAAAGAACTGCTCTGGTTTTGAAGTACAGACTGAATCAAGCGTTCTGCATCGATCGAAGCAAATGACAGTCAGAAGGGCCAAGGTCTGGGCTGTTTTTTCAAATAGTATTTGATCTGTCTTGCAACATGTGGCCGAACGTTGTCATGATAGAAGATTATGGCCTCGTGTCTGGTCGAATATTCTTTTCGTTGATTGTTCTCTTCAAACGAATCAGTTGTGTTCGGTACAGGTCCCCTGTGATCGTCTGAACCGATTTCAACAGCTCATAATACAAAACACCCTTCTGATCCCACCAAATACAAAGCATTACCTTGGCGCCATAGATATTCGGCTTCGGCGTTGATTTGTCTTCTTTTTGTAGCTTTCAAGCAAGCAGCATTTCTGAAATGCAACGTCTCTCGGCTTCAATTAATATGGGACCCAATTTCCTTGCTTTTGAATGAATCCCAATGCTTTTCAACGTAGGAAAACGGCTTGTTGTGTGACTCCCAATGATAATGCAAGTTCTACTTGTGTTTGACAACAATCTTCGTCGAGTAGTGCTTGCAATTCCTCATCTTCAAACTTTTTTGGCTGACCAGGCCTCTCCTTGTCTTCTGTGTTGAAATCACCACTTTTGAATCGCACAAGTTTTTTGAGTTGGTGCATGTTGACCGTAAGCTTTTATCAACAATCGATAACTTTCAACGGCCTTTTTCTTCAAATGAAAGAAGGTTAGGCACAAAATTCGACAGTATTATATCGATTGAAAAAAATGTGTTTTAACACTTTGGAGTCTAACGAATACTGAATTATGACAGATGTTTACCCTACGAAATACCATATTTGTTATTATTGACACAAACCATATCTAATAGTTATGCCATCTGTTGTCCAAATTGTCATTATTAACTTGTATACCCAATAAGTATCTCAAATGATCGAGACCATTTTACTTTGAATCAAGAATAAAAGTAATAAAAGCTTTCTGCAAGATAGTTGTCGCAATTGTTACCAATTCATCAAAAACGCATTCAAATGAAAATTTCTCAAGCTTGTTTGGATTAGCGTCGTTTCATAACTGTTGTATAAAAATGCATCCATTACTGCACACCAAAAACAAAAGAACAGTCAAAACAATAGACTAAATCTGGGGCAAACGCAGCAAAGAAGGCAAAACAATTCCCCGCTTTTGGGGGATTACAAAGATATTTTATTGATAGACTGTCTTCATCAAAACAACGCACCAGCTTACAAGAGTGTTTTAGCAATGGCAATTATCAGCGAATTGAAGTACGAATTTCTTGAAAACCCCTCTCATTATCTTAATTTAGCTTTCTGTGATTTCCAAAAAAAAAAAAATTTGCTGGCAAACGTTTTACCTCACTTGATATGTAATTGCAGCTGTTAACAATTAATTTACAAATCTTCAGGAAATTTAATGGGGGTAGAATTGCTAGAAAACATTGGACTAAGTGTATTGAAGTTTCAGATAAAACAGATTCATTGTGATAACAGAATTTCTTGCCAACCGAATGGTTTGGTTGGAGCCACCGACATATTTGTTTGTGGGGACCGAAATTCGCTTTATACAATAGAATTTCGATTGAAATTATATATTTTAAACGGATACGGAATACATTTCATTGCGACAACCGAATAATTCAATTGCAGTAACCAAATTATTCGGTAGGCAAGAAATTCGGTAGTCAAAATGAATATATTTTCTCTATGTAAGACTTTTCAGATAATTGCGATAAAACTCTATAAAGAAAATTATTTTCGCCCAAAACAATCCTATCCTTCAAAAAAATCCTTAACTAGCTTAAAACCCCTAAATTCACGGGAATAACGTTTCCAAAACTGACAACACTACAATAGAAGCAAAATGTGAGAGATGATTAAAACAAGTGACTCTATTTTGAAAGATGTTAAAAATAAGATAAGATTGTTAAAGTTACATACATATTTTATGAGTAATTAGATCTTTAGTTGACATGTTAGTTTTTTTTTTTGCGATACACAAATGTATGATAATGACTGTTTATTTAAAACAAACAAATTTTATAAATTTATAACTGAAAATATTTACAGTTGTGTTCAATGTACAAATTTTAACACCTTTTTCTTTTTGCCAGGGTTTTTTGCATTAACTCAAAATCAGTATGTGTGTACTTGTAAATCGGATGTGAAATTCTAAATGACATTAAATATAACTATAACCCTGAATATTTGCAAAAAAAAAAGTAAAGTAAACGTGAATTATTTACACTCAGAAAAAAAGCTTTATCATGTTTACAAAGTTTTTTTCTTCTTCCACTTCATAAAAATGATAAAGCTGTTTCATAAAAAATATTACTATTCATTCGTTTTGCTCTACCTCTGTTAGTTTTCGAGATATGGGCCATTTACTCAACATTGCAATTTTCTTATGAACAGATGAAGATGTTGTGAAACAATGAAACATGTGTTTTTTTAATAGTTTCATCATATTTATAGAAACTTTAAAGGAATATAAGGGTAAACGATATAATAAAAATTAGTTCTGAAGCAAAAAAACTTAGAAGATCTTAGCCCATATTGGACTTGCTGTTTCATTTTTAAAGAGTATAAGGGAATCATTAATAGATGAGCTCTATCCCTGGGGGAAAATGACCTATCCCAGGACACGTCACGTTGCCGGTTCAATGTAATAGGGACCGGTCACGGGACTGGTCGCTTCAACATGGGCTTGTCCTAGGAGTGGGTCAATTACCCTCTCTGACATGTCACAGGATTGGTCTAAAAGAACATGTCATGCCATCAACATGGTCGCTACCAGCATTATTTAGTAAATTTTGCTATTTTATGATTGGCACGTTTAATATGATAATTATACAACGATAAAATGCTGGCAACAATTAATAAATAATTATACAATCAAAGAAAGAAAATTTCTCAAAGTCTATGATTTTTTCCTTAACAATTTTTCTTCAAAAAGTCCTTTTTTAGAAAAAACATTTCTAAAGAAAATAATCTTATATTTAAAGAGCTTTTTCATAGTTTCTAAAAACTTTACCTTTAAGAAATTTTCTTATATTATGAATCATATAATGATAATCCAGGAATAAAAATATAGTTATGAGGGACAATAATATGATAACATTTTGAGCATACTAGGATTACGTGAGATCATATGATAAATTCAATATAAAATGTTTATTTAGGATTATAATATGGTAATTTTTGAATCATAATATAACTGTAGGGACCATATTATGGTAAAAATATGGTTATTTTATTATCATAATATGATAACCATAATATAGTACGATTATGGTTGGCACAAGCATAAACCCAAAAATATATGATGCTCTTCGAATATGATTGACCCAACTATGTTTTTTCTTCGCGTGTAGGTACTTTAGGAAACGGTCCCCTTTACACCTATTTCGAGATATGTATTTTCGGACCCGGTCTAGTTTTCACCTATCACGGGACAGGTCCCAATTCCCAACTGACCCCTTCTTTCCCGCAGGGATGTTAAATGACCTCCTCTCTCAGAAATAAAATAATTATAAAATCGTTTTTGGTAATAAAAGATGGTTTAATCAAATCGATAGCAATTGATTGAATAGAATCTCCACATGGAATTTCAAAAAGTTTGTTAGACTTCTCTAAATAGCTAGAGTAAAACATTAACCACAAATATTTACATATAAATTTGACATTCATAACTATGGTTAGGCATTAATTGTTGGTTATTCTGAGATAAGTAAGCAGCTCTAAGACTTTAAAAGTTCCCTCAAAAGGAACAGACAATTTCGAAGGTTGCAAATCCTTAACAAATACATATTTACAGATCATTAAAGATTTTGGCATATATGATTTTTCTTTATTATAATTAACAAATTTACTTGTAAATTCTCAAAAATATTCTAAAGTGTGGTCCAACTATAATGCACGATGTTAATTGTGAGTCACACCTTAACGTCAATTTGACATTTCTTTGTTTAAGTGTTTGATAAATTCAACCATAGAGAGGTACATAATTGAACAGCTCGTTAAGATTAATGAAGCCTTCTGCGAAAATGGGCGTTCAAATCAAAATGCATTTCGTGCACTTCGTTATTTTTTTGGTCAGCATAATCGACCAAATGTGTCTACAATCGGGAGAATTATGCGCAAATTTCCGTAAACCAGGTCTGTAGGAAATGTGAAAACCCCTGTGCATGTTCGCCCAGTTCGTTTTGCGGAAACCTTGCTGTTGTTCGCGATAGTGTGACAAAAGAGCCGTTAACATTGACGGTGTTCGCTATCGCGAGATGATAACGAAGTTCTTCTGGCTAGAAATTTAGGATATAGACCTGGACGATATGTAAGTTCCAACAGGATGGTTCCACTAGTCACACAGGGGCGAGAAATTCAATGGTGTTATCTCACGTCGTGACGATTTTAATTGGCCGCCACGATCATGTGATTTAACACCGTTCGACTTCTTTCAATAAGCCAAGAACAATTCAAGAGCTAAAAGACGAAATGATTCGGCACATTAACGACATTGAACCTTAATTATATCTCAGAGTCATCGAAAATATAGACCATCGGATAGAGGTATGCCACCGAAGCAGTGGCGAGCATTTGGACGATATTTTGTTTCAGGTATTTTGTCATAGATTATTCTATCATAATAAAAAATATTAAGATAATTCTCTGAAAACTTTTTGTTTTATTTACAATTAACATCGTGCATTATGGTTGGACCACCCTTTATTAATTTGGAGATAAAAAAAATTAAGAAATATTATCATTAGATTTCTACAATAAGTTCGTCAGGAATTCTTAAGCATTGCAGGTGAACATTTCAGAACATCTTTTAGAGAAGCACATAACATCTTTTAGAGAAGCACATAACATCTTTTAGAGAAGCTTACTACCAACTCCGAGCATATCAACTTTGCTATTGTAGTTTTGGAATTAGAACAACAACAAAAATAATAACTGATTTTACAAGTTGGAACCCCAGACTAGGTTTGCTATTATCAATAATATTTACCGGAGTGTTAATATATTTTTAACAATTTTTTAAATACTTTTTCGGAAGTTTAACATTATATCCTTCTCGCTTTAAAGTTGCTCATTGCAGGAAAAGTGTAGTTTATTTTGTTTTCTGTCGATATAATAACTTAACTTCAATAAAATATTGTTATTTACTCAAAAAAATACTTAAGATCCGAAGAACGCTTTTTTGCAGCATTCGGCATTAGGGAGTTAAAAGAAGTATTTCCGACCAAATTTCTTTGTTATTACTCGTTAAAATTGAGGTTTTAAGTTGGCGATGAAATCTTTCAAACATTCCATTGACTTGAGTATCAGTTATAGCCACCGAATTACTACACTTAAAAAAGTTTGTAAGTTAAAATAACTGAAAATATCATTTAAAAGAAATAATGTTTCATTTAAAAACCGATGAAATCTTTCAACCATTCCATTGACTTGAGTATCAGTTATAGCCACCGAATTTCTACACTTAAAAAAGTTTGTAAGTTAAAATAACTGAAAATATCTTTTAAAAGAAATGATGTTTCATTTAAAAACCGGTCTACTTAATTTTCATTTAAATTAAATGCCATTTGTTATTTATTTTTAAATGTTGATTAATCAACTGACACATCCGTAAGAAACAACTTATATAATCAGTTAAAATAAATGTCAAAATTTTACCCACCAATCCTTAAAAAATAAATGTTTTTTTCATTTATTTGAAATTATTTCCGTTTTTGTATTTTTTGTTTTTTTTTTTTAATATACTCGTACAATACAAAATGTATGTATGCATATGAAGCTATAAACACTTTTTGTGTGAATGCATTTGTATATGTATGTGTGTTTATGAAGTTCTTGTAAATTGTATTGAAAAATTTTGTATATATACAACCAATTTAAATAAAAAAACAAGTAAGAGCGGCTAAATTCGGCTATGCCGAATCTTATATACCCTTCACCATGGTTGGGAAAAAACTAAAGTTTATATATGGACATATATGAAATGGACAGATTTATATACGGACGCCTTTAAGAGGAAATTAACCATTTAGTTTGGAGATAAAACTTGGACTCGGGAAAATAGGTACTTTAAAAAAATTTATGTTTTGGGCATAACTTTTTTGTATCTAAACCGATATTTCCGATTTTTTCAGCAAATATGTTATACTAAAGATTTTCGATCTTTTGCTATATAAGACGTATCCATAGGTCATAATACAGCTCTAGAATAGTGTTTGTTGTTTGTGTATAAAAGGTGAAGAGGTGAAAGAAAAGAATTTCAACAAATCGTTAAAAGAAATCACTACAACTGCATGTGTTTTATTTCTACAAAATAGTTTGATTTAGCTGGCAAATTTGCATTTGGGATTTTATTTCGCTTTTTTATTAGAAATATTTGTAATTTCTTTAGCTTAATTTTAAAAATTTGAAGGAAAATAGTTTATAATTTTTTTTATAAATTATTATAAGTTATGACCTAAAATAGTTGCACTCAAAGGTAAATTATGTATAAAATTTTCTTAATATGTGAGAAATAAAATGGTTTAAAAATCTTTTTATAAATTCTTTTAAATCGGAGCAAAAAAAAGAAATAAAACCGTTTGTATTTTGTTTGTATCAGAGGGTTTTTATAAAAATGTTGATGTTTTTAGCCTATTTATGGATAATTTAATTATTAATATAAAATTTTATTTAAATTAATTATTAAATGTAAAAAAAAAACAAAAATAAACAAAAAAAATCTTAAGAAAATAAAAAAAAATGTACAAAAAAAAAGTGAATTGACCTGACTGAGATTCGAACCCGCGGCCTTAGAGAAAAAAGTATTTGTGACATAGCGTCAAGACAACTGAGCTATTGAAGCTCACACAAAATCATCGTCAATAGAGGTACATATATAAAAGTCTTCGTTCATTAGAGATTTGTTTAGTTTTTATTTAAATGACAAATCTTTGTATGTGTGTTGTTTGTGTATAAAAGGTGGAGATGAAAGAAAAGAATTTTAATTATTAATATAAAATTTTATATAAATTAATTATTAAATGTTAAAAAAAACCAAAAATAAGCAAAAAAAAAAATCTTAAGAAAATAATAAAAAAAAATGTACAAAAAAAAAGTGAATTGACCTGACCGAGATTTGAACCTCGAGCCCCACGGGCTTAGAGAAAAAAAGTATTTGTGACATAGCGTCTAGACAACTGAGCTATTGAAGCTCACACAAAATCATCGTCAATAGAGGTACATATATAAAAGTCTTCGTTCATTAGGGATTTGTTTAGTTTTTATTTAAATGACAAATCTTTGTATGTGTGTTGTTTGTGTATAAAAGGTGGAGATGAAAGAAAAGAATTTTAACACATAACACATCCATGTGGAGATGAAAGAAAAGAATTTTAACACATAACACATCCATGTGTTAAAATTCTTTTCTTTCATCTCCATGCTCAAAATTCTACATACATATTAAACAAAGGGATTTTACTGGAAAAATTAGAGGTAGTCCTGGTTTTTTGCTAATATCTCAGCCATTTATTAACCGATCTGTCTGATTTTTAATAGCAAACAGAAATGGATCACATGTAACAGAAATAACAGAAAACAATCAAGCCCTCATCATGTCTGGGTTCTTCGGAAAACCCATTTCAACACACAGACGGACAGACGGACAGACGGACATCGTTAAATCAACTTCGCTCTTCATAAGGACCCAGAATATATATACTTTATAGGGTCTAAGATCAATATTGTAGAAATTACAAACGGAATGACAAACTTATATATACCTTTCCACCTGTGGTGAAGGGTATAAAAACAAATTAAAATTTTTTGAATATTTTTTTTTTTGAAACAGACAGCAAACAAAACTTAAATTTGTAATAACTGTTACGGACACAAATAAACCACAAGTTTCCGTTTTGTGGGTAAATTTTTATTAAATTTCTAACAAATGAAAAAAATAAATGAAACTGAAAAAAATCGGTAAATGATAGTAAATTATTTCGAATAAATGTATAAAAAAGTTAATATGGATGTTTCTTTGAAAAATAAATGTATCTTCCTTTATTTTTAAATGGAACGGAAAACTTTTTTATTAAACTACAAACAGTTAACTACATAATATTCTGAGTGTACAACTGTATATTATTAAATTATATTTTTAATTGTGAAAGCCAATATTCAGTTGAGAAATTTAATATTTTTATTCCACATAAATATTATTCTGTTCCACAATTTTTATTTTTTTTAAGAAAAATTTTATATTTAGATTTTGCTGATATCGAGCCTGGGCATTCAGATGCATAGTTCACACTCTTGCTTACTGCACCACAACTATAGAGATTGTAACAAGAGGTGCAATTAATGAATTTCAAGAAAATCAACCATCTACATTCAATTCATCCGTTTTATCATTTCTGTTTTTTTTTTTTGTAATAAAAACAATTAACAAATTATATAAGCTTTTTATTCAAATTAAAAAAAAACGAAAAACCGGTTGACCGGTTTTTCTGCAAAAACCGAAACGGTCTTTTTTAAAATTCAATTTTTCGATAAAAACCGACAACGGGTTTTTCAAAAGGACGGTTTTTTGAATACTCTAAGGGAGACCAAATGGCATTTTAACAAATTCATACATGCCGAAAGGAGTAGTTATGACTGTTTTATGTACATCTTATTCAGCCAAGTGTATCTGACGATTAGCACGGACAAGATAAATTTTCGATCAACTAAATCGATGTCATGAATATGTGAAAGGGGTTAACGGATTGGAATAGCTACATAATTTAAATGCATATATCTCCACAGCGTCTCCTGTCATTGGGATATTTTTTTTTGAACCATATGAAGTGATGAACAGACGGGATAATTAGAAGGGTAACATATACGTATTTTGAATAAATTGTCAAATTCCTTTTTGGCGATTTTATATTTGATTGGGTCCAATCTGCGGGGTTACGATTTGTGATTAGTGTAGAGTGCTATAGCTTTTCCTGTAATCCAGTTCACAAGTGATGAAGGGGTATTCTGACAACAGGGTGGACAATTTGCAATGTATATTCTAAAGAAGAAAATATATAATATCACCCTAAATGGGCGGATGCTATGACTCTGTTAGAGGATTCAGTGAGTTTTTTGTTTTTTTAAATTAACTAAGATAAGATATCGAATTTGTTTCTAAAAACCTTGCGCCTATAATCAAAGTATTAATATACGCTAAGATTAATGGAAAAGTATCTCAGTTAGAGAAAAGTACACAAAGTAACTATGGAATCCTGAGTTTGGATCTAATACCGAATTTGACTAATAATATTTTTTTACTACTCATTGTATATATTAATCCCTGGTTAACATTTAAATTTTTTGAAATAATATAATTTACCTATTTATCAATATAAAAAACCAGAGTATAAGTAATTTATATTTTAACACTGTAATAAAGTATTATTTAATAATAGCACAATATAATACATCATTTTAGGTATGTATATAATTTCGTGAAAGTATTTGAGATTTAAAAAAAGTATGTTGGTTGAACTATTCATATGCATAAATACAAATATGATGATTGTATTTCAAACAAATAGAAAAGTAATATATGTAGCTGAATATTAGGGTATTCAATTATTCGACACTTTTTCTTTGTAAATTGAGCAAATAAAATAAATTGTGCTATTTTTTACTATTTTTACTATTTTAATTTTTTAAATACAATTGCTTTTATTTACTACTTTTTATACCATTTGTTTTCATTCATCTTGAAAAATAATTAATTTTTGGCAATTTTTTCAAGCTTTCTAAATTTACTATTTTACTAAGACTGTAAACTAACAGTTAGTAGCTAACTGAGTATTGTGTTAAAAAAGTTATAAAATTAAATATTTGAAAAACCAAATAAAGATTAGTCGTTTGATCACCCTAGTAAAACATACACGTCGTATATAAGTTTCTTTCTTTTGTAATATTTTCAATTCCCCAAAAGTGATGTCATTGATTTATGTTTTATTTTTGCGTTTTTAGTTTGTGGTGCTGTAAAGTTAAATCCCGTTTGACTTTGTAAACTTTTTTTATTTTATTTACGTTTTCTTTTTCAATTTTATTGTACAATTCATTTAGCATTGTTAACCTATGCTCTGATATTGTAAAATACGTATGAATGTGTTGCGTGAATAAGCGCGTTTAATCCAACTATTCGAAAATACGATTTTTGCCGATACGACAGATACATGCTGTTGTTAAAAAATTTTGACATGCATGCTTTGCGAAATTTATAAAATTTAAAGAATAAGAGCCTATTTATACGATGCAATTGATTGCGTGCAATTTTCTTGATTACCTTTTCAAAGTTGCTTCCAAAGTTATGTCTATTTATACGGTGACTTTAATTGCACGAAAACTGAATGTGTATGAAGCAACAATAGAAGAATACATATGAGTGTGAAAGAGAGATAACAGAAACATGTACTCTCTACCCCGTTCGCCAACAAACAAAAATTGCACGCAATAATTGCATGCAATAAAGTCACCGTCTAAATTGGCTCTAATAACTTTAGTTAGAAGACAGATCGTAGAAGTAAAAAAATATGTAAAAACCAGATTATTTACGATAGAAAGAGTAAGATGAAAGCCCGGAATGTTCCTGGAGAAAAACTTCACATCTAATTTCCGTTTTTTATTCATATTTTCTATATTGGCCGGTTTAATTTTGTTTGTTTGGCATTTACAATCAGCTGTTTTAACTATTTACAAATTTTCCGTTTGCGTACTTTTTTGAATATTTTTCTTTTTGTGGGTACATTTTGTCTTACTCTCTGTAATTTTGTTACTGAGTAATTTTTACTAAACTTTAATTGAAAAGTATCCAAACTGACCTATTTTATTTAACAGTAAAGATTTTTATATACGTGTTTTTATTACGTTGATTTAATTACTCTGTTAAATATTTGAATTCAAGAATATTTTTTCACTCCCTAAGAAACATTTTTACGGAAACGAAAAAGGGCCTTCACCGTTTTTCATCAGTCTTCATTCCGTAACAAACGGTGTTGCTTATTGATTTTATTAAAATATTAATATGTAGTCTAATAAAATATATCTCTAAAATCGCGCAATCCTTCTGTTAAGTTTAAAATTATATGAATGCAATCTAAGGTGCGAAATTAGTGACTTGAATTACTTTAACGCATGGTTGGCATTCAATACCTTTTCATAATAACGGTAGTTGGTTACCGCAGCCACTTTAAGCCAGATATTAAAATTTTAAAATTAAAAAAAAAAAATTTTATTTTACCGGTTTAATTTTAATATATTTTAAACTATCGTTACAATACCGCTAAACTACCGAAACACCGATTTATAAAGGTATTTTACAGATATTTATAACAAAATTTAACAGGTAATATTATGAAATAAGTCCCGTGATATTAGAAGACACATGCCTCTATTGGAATCGCAGTTTTAAAATTTTCTTATCGGTACTGATCAGAGGGTGGTAGACAACTACCGTTATAATCAAAAGGTATTGCTTGTCAGCCATGATTTTACGAGGTTTATTGAAAAGTACTTTTGGCATTGTAATAAAATAAAAGGCCAAGATTATGTTGTTTATTATTTTCTTTTAATAAACCTAAAAAAATTAATATGGAATACTTAAAATTAATAATAAAAACGGTACGGATACGAATCGGATACGGCATTCTAAAAACGGCCTTTTAACAGACTCAACTCCGTTTTTTACACCTCACAAGGGTACGTAAACCGTCCGTTTTTGACGGACTTTCAACGACTTCAAATCCTTAAAATCTGGCTCCGTATAATGATCGGTGTTGAATTCCGTTAATGACGTACTGAAAATGGTACGTAAACGGAACGTTTTTTTTTTTTTTTTTTGGTTGTGTTATTTAAGGTTTTTATTGAAAATGATTGAAGTCAATGCAATAAGTGAATCCGAAGATTTACCATCTGAAAACGAGAGTGAAAGCATTATCCACATTTCTGTTTTGGTGATTAGAGCCGAAAACGTTACGAACATAACCCCCAAACCAAAATGGGGATAATGGACAATGGGTGTTTCTCCACTGTTTTATGACCAAAACCGATTTCCCCTAGACAAGCAAATCGGTATGAACCACTATGTGTTTGACTATTTAGGTCATCATTCCCAAATTCCCTCTCACCGGTATAAATATTTTTCACGAAATACAATTTTGTTTTTTCCAAGCCTAAAATAATACGTTCGTAATTAAACTGATAAGCGACAGTTCTTCGGTTTAAAATAAAATCAATCCAAATTACATGATTTGATTAAGATGACAGAAATTAGGTTCTAACATCCGATTTGATTTGAACCAAATTCGGTTGAAATAAAAAAAAATGTCTTCTAACAAAATCCGAATTACATAAATCAATTGTATTATTTATTATCTTTTAAAAGATGCAACACAAGCTTGCAATTTTGCTAAATTAACTCTTATTAAAAAAACAGATTTTTTTTTTTCAATTTATTAATTTATTTAAAACATAGCAGTACATGTAAATAAATACTTGTTTTCTTATAAGATGATCTTTGATATTTTTATACAAAAAAATATATATTTGCAAAAATAAAAATATTGACTATAAATGAGCACAAGTAAAGTAAGTAATTTATGCATAAATTAACAACAAATAAATAAATATTTATATTTAATTTAAACACGCCAAGAATCTATAGAATCACAGCAACAAAGGGATTCAATTAAAAATAACTAGTTGCACAATGAATTTCCAACAAACATTTTGTATAAATTTAAATTTTTCAATTTTATTAATTTAAAATTCTTCTAAAAAAATCAATCTTAATAGATATAAATATTAGTAGTCTATTTTAAAAACTAACAATTATATTGAAAAACGATGTGAAAAAATTAAAAACATACAATATAATTAATATTTAGCAGCCGTTTTTAGGAAAACTCGTTTTAAAAAATATGAAATACACTATAAGGTAAAGATACAAGCTCTGTTCCCTTACTTTCTGGGTAAAGTTCGGTAAAATGAGAGTAAGCACAAAATACTCTCATAAAATGATAAATTTATCCAAAAGTACGGAAACGCAAAAAACCACTTTTCTAGCCCAAAAGAAATGTCAAAATTCATCAGTGATGCCAAATTTTTAGGTGCAATAAGTGTAACACGAAAAGTGAAAACGCGCTAATAGAGAAATGCGAAAATTGAAATAAAAGACTCAAAAAAATATATTGAAATTGCCCACCGTTTACAGTGGCACGAAATTTCGAGATTTTGATATTTTCCTCTTTGAAAAAACACACATAGTTATTTCTAATAAATATATTTTTCTCATAATTTAATGTCTTTGAGCTTTTTATACCCTCCACCATATATGGTAAGGGTATATATCAGTTTGTCATTCCGTTTGTAATATGTCGAAATATAGGATTAAGACCCCATAAAGTATATATATTCGTGATCCTTATGCAATTTTAAGACGATTTAGCGATGTCCGTCTGTCTATCTGTCTGTCTGTCTGTTGAAATGGCGATCACGACGCGAAGACGCAAGCGGGGGTGCCTATTTTTACCCAGATTATTGCACATCTTGCCGAGCAGTTTGGTATTGAAAATGAACAAAATCGGTCCAGCGGTTAAAAAGTTATGAGTGAAAATGTGAAGGTACCTCTAAATTTTTCATACAAATTTGTACAATTTTTCTGTATCAATTTTTTTTTATGTTAAGTAAGTAAAAATGTTATTAAGTCTTCTTCTTGTTCGATTACATTTACTTTCTTACATACTATGAGAATAATATCATTTTAGAGCTATATGTGTGTTACTCTTAATAACTAAGTTAACCTTAAAAGCAACAATGTTAAAGTCGCTAACAGAGCAGACCTCTGTAAATAACATTACTAAAACTAAATAACAAAAGTTCGTTACATAAATTGACAAAACATATTCATATTACAGTTCATGCAAAATTTAGTATATACGTATATCATCTTCAGCCCCTTCAAAGATTCGGCACAGCCGAATTTAGCCCTTTTTTACTTGTTTTTCATTGTTTTTTCAAAGTGGTGTATATAAAAATCTCAAGATTTGGTGCCAATGTAAAAGAGGGGGTTACAATTTTCAAAAAAAAGCAGTAAGAAAAATTAAAAGGTGCCGATCTGTCCCTTTTTTATAAACAGAAATATTTGCAGTTTTTAGAAAGTAAAAACCGCTTATTGTAACACGAAAAGGGCTAAATTAGCATCGCAGAAGTTTCTTAGTTTTATTTTTTACAATTATAAAACAGCTGTTTTTGTTTATCAACTGTTCTTTTGACAATTTACCCAATTTACCCAAAGAAAAAGTTTGGGTAACTTTCGGTAAAAAGAGAAACACTAATACACTCTCATAAACGCTGTCATTTACCCAATTTTCGAGTACGGGAACGCTTTTGGGTAAGTTTGGGAACCCGCGGTAACGTACGGGAACAGACTTACAATATAATTATTATTTAGCAGCCGTTTTTAGGAAAACTTGTTTTAAAAAATATGAAATACACTACACAGTAAAGCAAAGATACAATAAACTATCATTTCCCGGCTACTTTCCTAGCGTAGCAAATGTTTAGAAAAATTTCATAATATTCATATGGTTTCATGGTACAAAAATAATCCGTTTCTTGCTATTGTAACCTTTTAATTTGGAGTTTTCAAAAATCTCTTCATTCAAAAGAAAAATTTTCAATCTAAACTCGTCGATTTGGATATGTGATAAAAGGTTTGAATTATTCCGGTAACGCTATTTTTATTTTATTTCGATATCCGCATTTTAAGGAAAATTCTATTTCAGTTGTTCCGGCAATTGTTTTTTTAAATAACGAGTTTTGGTAATGGTATTTTAAGATTAACGATATTTCAGTTATTTCGCTAAAGGTAATATATTTTAAGGGCAACGGTAATGAACCATTTCACCGCATACGCTAATTTTTTTTATTACAAAAACCGAACTATAATGAAAAATAAATCAAATTTATCAACTTAATGTATGTAAAATACTCAATAAGAGCAGAGAATTTAGTTCAATATCGGTAATTTAAGAATGAAGGTAATTTAGTTATTTAGAAAACGACATTATAGAGATAAGGATTCCAAACCATTAAAAACAAAACTAAAAATAACCATGGATTTTCTTTTACACACATAATTTTAGGCCTTGGTATTTCTCTTCTCCCCGATTGGATCAGTAGCTTAGTGTAAAGGAGGGATCCTAAAGAATTCATTTCAATAAAACAGCTACAGAGTGACAATTATTTTTTAGGAATTTGTGTGAAAAATAGAAAATATGCGCTTAAACTATGCAGTACAAAATTTGCCGATTTTCGTAAATCATATTTATTATTCGAGAAAATTTGTCTAAGTATATGACAGCAGGATGCTTTTTCTTTTAGTAAATGCTATATCAACACTCAAAAAAAATACATGAACTAAAAATTAATCCAAAATTTTCTTTCAAAAAGTTAAAATATTTTCCTCAATTTAAGAAATTAAAACTAAGAAAAAAATGTCTTAAAATGAATGAAAATTCCTATGTTTGGGTAAAAACGAAATAGTTTATATACTCATAAATAGTTCATAACTTTCTTAAGCAATAATGCTTGATTTTAGGAAAAAAACAAGTATATTGATTTAAAATTTATCAATATTTAAGAAAAACATCTCAGTTTTAAGAAATTCGCATACTTAAATGTAATAAAACTAAGTTTAGTTCACAAAAAAATTTATAACATAATTTACTCCTATTTAGTTCAAAAAATGTGTCTAACTTAAAATGAGAAAGTACTTGAATTTAATGTGTATTTATTTTGTTTTTTTTTTTTTTGGGAGTAGTAAAATTATCCAAATTTTAGAAATCCATTTCTAAATTCAGTTTTAAATTTTCTATTTTTTAAGAATTTAAATTATATTTTATATTTATATTTTAAATACATGAGTTTAGTATAATTCAATTTAATTTAAAGACAAAAATGTATAGCAAAAAGCTTGTTAAAAGCAGTGTCCTCACAAAGCGGAAGTCTTTCGATAGTGTGAAAATACTTAGACAATGAGTATATGGTAAAAAATATTACCTTAACCATAGAAACAGTTTCATATTTATTAGAAAATGTTCTATCAAATTTAAGGATAATTTTTACTTAAATAAAGTGCTGTAACTTAATGTTAAAAAATATTTCTTATTTTTAGGGAGTTAAGTCCTAGTTTTTTGTAAAAAAAAAATATGTAATTAACTTATATAAAATTAAGTTTTTTTTTAAAACCAAGGAAACATTTCCTAACTAACAGTAAAATTTTAGATGATGTATGAACTAATTAGTAGGAAATTTTACTGTTTTCTAATAAAAATTTAGTTCTCAGAAGTAAAATTTTTCTACAATTTAGAAATTTTGATCAAATGTTTAGTAAAATTTGTTTCTTAATTTCAAGGAAAATTTTTTTAAATATTGATAAAAAGTGTCTTTGGTTCATTTCAATTTTTCCTCCAAATAAGTTTTTCTAAATTCTAGTTAATTTTTTTTTTTTTTTTTTTTTGAGTGAAGGTTTACAAATTCTTCCTTTAGTTTATTTTGAAGATACTGGTCATTTTAAAAATTATCAAAGCTCGAGAAATATTACACTCTGACTATTCAAATTAAGTAGGACCGGGAGGGATCTCGTGGAATCAATTTTATGAAACAGTCACAATTTGACCAATTTATGTGATATTCAGATTAACTCACTGCGATAATTCGAATTTTGTGTCTACTTTACCTGATTATTAATAAGAATGGAATAAAAATCAATATCTATATACTTCAAATCTATATATTTAAAAAAGTTTACTAGACCGAGCAAACATTTTCCATCCCTGCTTTCAGAAAATTATATCCATCTTAACGATTTTTATAAAGCTTATCTGTCAAACATAAAATATAAAAGCCAATTTAGACGATGACTTTGTTGCGTGCAATTATTGCGTGCAATTTTTGTTTTTTGACGAACGGTGAAGAGAAGCAAGCGGGGTAACAAAAAAACGCACGGTTTTCGTGCATGTTTCTGTTATCTCTCTTTCACACTAATAAGTATTCTTCTTTTGTTGCTTCATACACATTCAGTTTTCATGCAATTAAAGTCACCGTATAAATAGACATATCTTTGGAAGCAACTTTGAAAAGGGAATGAATAAAATTGCACGCAATCAATTGCATCATATAAATTGGCTCTAAGTCTTAACCACATATAAGATATGCTAGCCGACTTAACATATTGGCGGCGGAAAAAGCCCTAAACTATCGGCGGTGGCTCAATCGGCTTCAGGTTTAAAGATTTTTCAGAACGGCGACATTTTTATTAACCAATTTAGTTGAGATTAAGCATCCCAGCAAAACTTGTGTAATGGGTGCAATATTCTTATGCGTTACCTTGTAATGATAGCTCGTTACCTTTTTCATTATTTGCAAGCATAAGTTAATAAGTTACTGATTATTGATAACGTAATGTATGATTAATAAATGTAAAATAATAATTGAAATATTTTTGAAAATCTATTTTTAGATACATTACTTTTTGTTTTTTTTTGTAAGCAAAAGGGTAATGTATTTTTGTTTTGACAACACTAGCGAAAAACAAAGCGCAACAATTCATTTATGTATAAAGCAATCAAATACTATATGCGTTGATAGCTCAGTAGGTAGTGTTCTTGGCTGGCAACTAGAGCTCCCTGGTTCGATTCCCTTCATTACCACATTATTTTTAAAATCTATTTTTAGACACATTAATTTTTCCATTCTCGTAACCATATAAGTAACCCCTTACATTGTCACCTCTAAAGTATATACATTACTTTCAGGCTCATCGCCTGTAAAATTCATCAGTGAAGGAAGGTGTAAAGTCATCCATGAGCCCCTATTGCTACACATAACTTTACTTGGGATAGAAGGTTGTTTGGGTTTCACGTGATATACTCCATACGAAAATAATGATTTTTCATGATGAAGAATTTCACATGAAAATTGTATAAAATTTGATTTTACACAAATTTAATGGAAAAGTTAAAGTTTGTGTTTTTTTTTATTTGAGTCTTTCTTAAAAACTAAATAAATTTTTAAGTTTCGTAATTAATATTAAGCAGATCATTTAAAGTTGGAGTGAAATTTTTCCACGGGATTAACAATTTACTATGGTTAATTTTTTCTTTGCATTCAGTAGATGGAGATGGGTTTATATGGGCACTAGATTAAGATAAAGTCCGTTTTTATCCTAAGTAAAGACTTGATTTATAATCTCATAAAATATGTGTGTTTTGACACCATGGAAGCCCGATTTCAGAAAGACCCTTTTTATTGGAGGTACGTCTGAATACAGACAGATTCTAACCAATGTCTACAAAGGTCGTCTGTAGGGGTTGATATAGTTATTTGATACAAACTCATAACTGTTGTGTGGGGTATAAAAATGGTAGATCCAATATCACGGCCAAATTTTTTTAATATTATTAGATTTTCCTGCATATGTGTTTCGTCCATTTTCGAAATTCCTGCTAGTTTGGTTTTAAGCCGACTTTACCCAAAGCCCTATTCTTATACTCCAAGGATTGAAACCATAAGCAATCCAGGTATAAATTATTTGTCTAAGTAACAATTAAGCCCAATTCAGAAAGGACCTTCCAATGAGAGGTAGGTCTAAATATGGACCGATTCCAACCAATTTCAATTTATATAAATTTCTTGCATTTCAGACATGTTTCCTCGTTTTGCCACTTTTGTACACATACAAAAATTTCAGCGAAATCGCTGGATGATATTAGGGATAACTTCATTGTTTGTTTAATATATGTTTCTATTTACTTTATTTATTATTACTGCTTGATCACAGAAAAATATTTGTTTATAAATGAAAGACTACTAAACACTGTAACAAAACTTTTATAAAATTATTAAAATACCTGCTATTGTTTTTATTACTATTTACAACACTGTACGAAAAATATAGGAAAACCGATATCGGTAAAAGTTGCAAAAAAAAAAACAAAATCAATCACGGTAAAAATTGAGATTTGTTTTAATACGTATTTTGTATGATTCGATATAAAACCATTTTACTGTTTATAATTATTTTAATGATCGGTATTATAAATCGTATTTTTTTGTAATATTTTAGTTGGTAGTTAGAGTTGGTAGTAGTAACTGGTAAATTATTTTGCTACTGCTTACCTTGTAATAGATTCGTTGAATGAAAACATGAATGAGGCATAAATTGGCCGACGTATACGACGTCAACGTTAAAGCAACAACAACAATATTTAAAGTTGTAAAGAAAAACACAGAAAAAAAAACAAAATGTGCCACTATGAATGTAAATTTTGATTTTGATTGTTATTGTTTATTATTTGTTACATGTTGACGATTTAATGGTGTTGTTATTAATATTGTTATTAGAGTGTTTTTTGTTTTTGTTTTGGCAATAAAAACCAAATTTTTATAACAATTGCCAACAATTATAAGATAAATTGAAAACTTATTTAATAATTAAAACAAAAAATTAATGTCAATTAACTTTTAAGATGTCAAAGGTATCTATGGCTTTTGTTAATTACAATTAATTTTATTAATTGTTATTTTTCACACACATAAAACTATTTTATTCTAAAGCTTGTTCACATTTTGTGGCGTAAAATTAATCACCAAAATCTTTAACTTTGCTTAATTTCGTTTCTCATTTTCACTATTTATTAATTTAATTTTTATATATTAATATTTTTTTTTTTATTTTTTTTGTTATCCAGTTGTATTAGGAAATTAAGGAAATGCAAGTATTAATTAAATCCCCTCATTTTATTCTTTAATTTCAATATTTATTTAACCGATTCCCGTTAATTACTATTGTATTATTAAACTATTCTATTCCTTTTTTTCTTCTTCTTATTTTATTTCGTTTTAACTAAACCAAACAATATTAAATTAATTAAATATAAACAATATTAGCGACAATGGCGGTGTTCCGTTTCATCACAACCAAACACTTTGAAACTTCGACGGCTACTAAATAAAAAAAACAAAGCCAATTCATTAAATTCTACATACAAAACAAGACCTACAAAAATGATGACAATGCTCTCCCATGTGTACTAGGTAAAAAGTACAAGTCGAGTAGTAAGTAGTAACAATAGTTGCAGAGTACTTTAGTAATTGTTAGAATACAGTCTGTCATACGGTTTAAGTAAATTTTACTACAACAGTTGTTTATTTATTTATTATTTTCTCACAAAATCAGGGACAAAAACAACAAAATGTTAATACACACAATTACAAATTACATATATTTTACCATAAAAAAAAAACTTATTTATATTGGTTTCCTTTATCGTTTGTTTTTTTTATAATAATTTGCGGGCTTTTTTAATTTACTTGTTGTTGCAGTTGTTTAATATTAACAACAACAGCAAATAAAGCTTTAGTTAGTGTGCCACCAAGAAGTGCATATTAAAAGCTTAGACTGTATAAGAGTTTATTTTGTTGTAATTCTTTTAAAATACATACAGTGGTGTTCAAAACATTTGCAACTGAAATCATGTTTTGCGTAATTCTTTATTTTTTCAGTTAATTCTTTATTTTATCAGTTATTGCATATTATTTTACAAAAACCAAAAAAAAAAATATTCATAAATTTACAACAATAAAAAAAAATTAAGTTTAACAAAATTAGTTTAAATACAAGTGTTCAAAACATTTGCAACTCTTAAAGAAATTATTATACAAATCCAAAAATTAATTTCAATATTCAGTATTTTGTAGCATAGCCGTTATTTTTTATTACTTTAGAATAATTTGTAGGCATTGAAGCTATGAGCTTTTTAATATAATCTTCGGGAATTTCATTCCACTGCTTTTCCAACTCGGCGAAAAGTTCATCACCATTTCGGTATTCCATTTTGCAATTATCCACATGTTCCCTATCGGGTTGAGATCGGGAGATTGTGGCGGCCACGACATGACCATAATATTTTTTTCCTCCAACCATACTTTTAAAGGGTGGTTAAATTTTAAGGGCTGATGTTGATTTTGAATAAAACACAAATTATTTAGGAAATTATTGTCATTTCGTTTTATTATGATAATATGGTATGGTTCAATTATGTATGGAACAAAATATCGGCCAAATGGCCGCCGCGACCTCGGCGGCACACCTCCATCCGATGATCCAAATTTTCGATGACGCTGAGGCATAATTGAGGTTGTATGCCGTTAATGT
Organism: Eustalomyia histrio; assembly: GCA_949748255.1. Lineage (NCBI taxonomy): Eukaryota > Metazoa > Arthropoda > Insecta > Diptera > Anthomyiidae > Eustalomyia > Eustalomyia histrio. Next base: position 22,054,767 of record OX456525.1, read on the forward strand.
GCCGAATTATCTCATCCTTTAGCTCTTGAATTGTTGCTGGCTTATCGACGTACACCTTTTCTTTCAAATAACCCTAAAGAAAGAAGTCCAACGGAGTCAAATCCCGTTGGTGTGGTTCACATTCAACATTGGCCCTTTAAATTTAACCACCCTTTACAACCCCTGCCATATGTTTAGTGTCGTTATCGTGCTGGAATGTCCAGGAAAGTGGCTTAAAAGGTCTTTATATATTGTGGCCGTCATTGTATTAGTAACCCACACCATAATGTTTCCACCCCCGTGCTTCACTGTGGCGGTTGTGTATCTGGGATTAAACTTTTTTCCTCGTGGTCATCGAATGTAGGCTCTTCCATCTGAAGTTGAAATTGGACTCATCGGACCATAGTACGTTCTTCCATTGCGGGCAAATTTAAGCCGAGCTTTTCTATTTTGTTCGACACAAAAGGTTTTTTGTGTATCCGAAACTTCTAAGACCACATTCTCAGTCTCTTCTTTTAATGGTGGAAAGACTGGTATGTATGGAAATATCAGTTTTAACTTCTCTAGGAACTGCATTTTTAGGTGTTAATAGTATAGTTAAGATTGAAGATAATAAAAATTGCAAATGTTTTGAACAGCTGAATTTTTAATAGATCTTTTAAAATTAATTTTTTATTGTTTTACTTTAACTGAATTTGTTTTTTTTATATTTTTAACAAAAACAATGTATGATGACATGAAAAAAATAGATTTTAGTAACGTTATGTGATTTGAAGAAAATAAATCAATGAAAAGTTAAAATGCGATTTCAGTTCCAAATGTTTTGACCACATCTGTATGTTTGTTTTTTGCTTGGTTAACCAATACTTCGATTAATTGCAAATCGTTTAGCTTAAAATCGTTTGAAATTTGTATTAAAAACAAGGTAAGGGTAACTTTTTATGGTATTTTAAGTGTGCTGATATTTCATTTATTTCAGTACCAGTATTTTAAGGATAACGGTATTTTTATTTTGGTAACTGTATATTAGGTATAACGTTAGTTATGTAAAAGGAAAGGTCAATTGGGCGCAGACATTAATGATGATCATTCAGGCATTTTTTTATTAGAATTTTCTATTGTTGTGAAGGGAACTTCGGCGAAATATTTTCGCCCTCTTAAAGGATATTCTTTGTGAAAGCTTTCAGAGTATGTGGCTCGATCACACACACCCATGTCTTCAAAAAACTCCAAAGAAAAATTCTGGAGGGGTTAAATCAAGCGATCTTGCTAGTTATTGCAAGTCGCCAATGCTGAACCTTAGGCGACCTATCGAACTATATGTGTGCAGTAGCGCCTTCTTGTTGGAACCTCATGTCCTCCAACCTTAATTCATCAATTTGCGGCAATAAAAACTCGTTGGTCAAAGTTCGTGAATTCTCAGTGCCTCAGAAGCAAGAATTTTGTTTTTTTTGTATCTGTTCAGATTAAAATGCGCCTCGTCATTAATGATAAATTTAGACATAATTATTCCGCGTTCTTGATGAATATAGCGTTCCATGTTGTAATGACCCTGACCAAATTTAAGAAATTTTAAAATTGGTTTCTTCATTAGATTTATCTTCAAGGCTTTAATTAAATTTTTTCCGATTCCTTTATAAAATTTTAGGAATTCACTTAAATTCACCCAAATTTGGGTTATTCAGTTTTTAGTCAAGGACTTCAATCCTGACAGTATAAATTATTTTTAAAGTCATTCACTTGTGCACTTTAATTTCCAAACGAAAAAAAAATTTTACTTAATTTTCTGAGGAAATTGAATTTTTCTTTTAAGACGCTAAAGTAATTAACTTTGCCTTTTACTTCCCTGAAGTAAAGTTTTTAACTTTAATTCAAGGAAATTAAATAACAAAAGTTAATTACTTCTGGGAATTAAAAGAAAAAGTGAATTTCTTCAACGTATTAAACAAATATCATAAATCCTCCACTGAATGTGTTCAAATGTGTTCCTACATTTGAATGAATTCAAGATAAATTCATTCAGTAGGAAACAAATTATTTGTAATAACTAGATTTGAAACAGTTCTTTAATTTTAATTATTAATGTTTTGATCAGGAAACGCATTCGCTAAATTTTAATTCTTTGAATTCATTTAGTCTTTGGAGTTTCTAAGTACTAAGCTGATATCAGACATTTAAAACTTAAAACGACAAAACCAATATGGCGGATGATTTTAAAACATGTTAGCGTTTGTTCATCTATTTCTATTGGCGTCACAGATACATGTCTGACATTAAATATGGCAAATGATTTCTTTGAAAATTATTTGGTTTGATTTAAGATAAATATCTGCACAGAGAAGACAGATTCATCGTGACAACCGAATTTCTTGCAACCGAATTTTTGAGTTGTCCCAACAAAATGTTTTTCTGATACAACTGAAATATTTGATATTAACTGAAATTCTGTTGTATTAACCGAATTTCGGTTGCGACAAACAAATATATCGTTGGCTCCAACAAAACCATTCGTTTGGCAAGAAATTCGGTTTTTACAATCGATCTGTTTTCTCTGTGTGTGACTTTTTTGGCGTCGCTAGTTACAAATCTTATATTGGATTTTAAAAACTCGAAATGCCGGATCCAATATGACGAATGATTTTTATGTAAAATTTATAGAAATTATTTTAAATAATTTTCTTGTTGATTATGAAACACACTGAGAAAACAGATTCGTGCTACTAACCGAATTTGATGCCAATACTCATACGTTATATTTTTTTTTTCTTTTTTTTAAATCTGCATTTCATAACAAGAGGGATCCTTAAGAAATTAGAGGTTATTAAAAACTGACAATATTCCAAAATATGTTTAAATTTAAATAATCTGATAATTTTTTTTAAGCAGCTGGCTTAATTCTATAATGAGAAAAATCAAGTGTTTTATTTTTTATTTATAAATAAATAATTATTTACTTGAATAATAACGGGTGAGTGTGGTAGGTGTTGCTTGGCAGTTTTGTTAATTAATAATTAGAAGAAAAAAATACAGGTGTTTTAGAATTTTTTGGTTCTTGGAAATATATATAAAATCATCAAAATTAAGTTTTTAATGTACTAAATTATTCATTTATGTTATTTAAGTCTATAAAACAATGTTCCTTACATACAATAGTTAAACTAATCTAATATAGCAATAATTTACAATATACAGTGGGGGACTAAAGTCTTCGTACACCCCATCAAATGCAAATGTTTAATAATTAAAACAAGATTTTAAAAAATAATTTAAATGCAAAAAAAAAATTAAAATTATTTTTATTAACATTGAAAAAAAAATAAAAACAACAATTCATTTATAACGGTAAAAAATTGAACAAATACAAATTCAGTGTAAGTCAAAATACTGAATGATATGATATTTATAAACTAACGGTAATTTTGAAACTTTTGCTGTTTGTTTTTCAATTTTGATATATTCATCAGCTAATTTTTTAGTTTGTAAAATGGACAAACGCAAGGAAGTAAGTCTCGAAATAAAGAAAAAGTAAAATTTTGAAACTTTTGCTGTTTGTTTTTCAATTTTGATCTATTCATCAGCTAATTTTTTAGTTTGTAAAATGGACAAACGCAAGGAAGTAAGTCTTCAAATAAAGAAAAAGTAAAAGAATACAAAAAAGAACATCGTATCGTGGAATTGGTGATATTCTTGATTTGCCTCATACAACAGTTCAATATTTTGTAAAGACACGGGTTCTGTGGAAAATAAACCAAGATCTGGACATCCAAAAAAGCTATCTAAAAGAGATGTAAGCCTTATTGTAAGATAAGTGGGCAAAAACCCAAGAATTAACGGAATTGGTCACTCATATTGCTAACACTTCGAATACAACAGTACATCCAAAAACTGTTCGACGTGTTTTGCGTAACAATGGTTATGCAGGTAGAGTGCCCCGAAAAAAACTTTCATTAGTGAAAAAACAAGAAGCTTCGTCTGAAATTTGCAAAGAAACACATTGGCAAGGATATGGAATTTTGGAAAAGTGGCCCAATGACGCCGCCGGCCCATAAACTGCACCAAACCGTAATTTTTTCAGGATGCAATGATGACTCATGGAGTACGTGTGGATTGCTGTCTGACCAAAAACGCATATTTTGTTTATTGACGAAGCCATTCAGCCAGAAATGAGCCTAATCGCTGAAGATGATTTTTCGATGAAAATCCGAATCATTTTCAAGTTGTTGCTCAGCCCAATTCACAACATACGACGCTTCTGGTGGTTAAGCGGTTTCAGTTCTTGCGTCAATTTGATCTTGTAAGGATGTAGGCCGATCTTTTCTCAAAATTTGCCACAACGACGTCACCGAGATCAACGCTTGAGAACGACGTGTGAGAGACACATTTGGGCTTTCTTCAACTGAAGCCTCAGCGGCAGCAATATTCTCGGCACTACGGGCACTTCTTTGTCTCACTGGCACGGGAACATTTTGTACTGTGGATTCAAATTTTTCCACCAGACGCTCAATTGTTGATCTGCTAGGACGATTATGACGACCATAAATTGGACGTAGCGCTCTTAACGTTGAGGCCACTGACTCCGAATTTTGGTGTCAGTGAAGAGAAATCTTAAAAAGGCGGCAAGAAATATGGCGTCGTTTGCTGTCCCTGTGCTCTACTTTTGTAGCGTCCCTGTTGAAAAACCCGTTATAAAGCAATATTGGAACAAAATTTACCACATTGTGTTGAAAGTTTGGACGTTGGACCTCGATGGATATTCCAACAGGACAACGATCCCAAACATAATGCCAAAATTGTGATGGAGTGGTTACTTTATTATGCACCAAGACAGCTTTAGGCACCTCCACAGAGTCCGGACTTAAACCCAATCGAACATGTTTGGGAGATTTTTAAGAGAAAAGTTGTAAAAGTGCACACCTCCAGCAAACATTCCTTGAAAAATGCTCTAAAACAATGCTGGGCAGAAATAACAGCGGATGTCACCAACAATTTGATCCAATCAATGCCAAGACGCTTACAGGCAGTCATTGAAGCCCGTGGTGGCCCAACAATATATTAAAATTCATTTAAATTAACATATTATATCATTCAGTCTCATTATGTAGGCTGTATGAACATTTGTGTCCCTACTGAATTTGTATTTATTTTATTTTTTACCGTTATAAATGAAATGTTGTTATTTTTTTTGAATGTTAATAAAAAATTCTTTAAAAATTATTCTGCATTTATTTTTTTAAATCTTGTGTTAGTAAACATATGCATTTTCTGGGGTGTACGAACACTTTACTCCCCAACTGTATATAATTATTAAAGTTTCCTTTTGTTGTATTAAATTTCAATTAATGATTAGTAATTGAAAACTTCGTAAAGCAAACAAAAAAAAGTGATTCGTAAATATTTTATAAAAACAAAACCGAAATGACAACTTTATAAACTTTAAAAAAGTTATAAAAGATATAATGCACCTGATTTTCACATTTTTCATGTGTCCTTTAACTAATAAATTTGTAATATAAAAATTACTCGTACTTTCATTAACTGTTGCATTACTGCCATCATGTTTTGCCTTTATTCTATCACTAACTTTTAAAATCAAATGAATTTGATTGACCTAAAAATAAGTGCAAACAGTTTTTCGTGGGTTTGGTTGGTTTGATCCTTTTTTCAATTTTATTTTGCGTGGTCTATTGTCATAATGTCAAATACACTGTCATTGCGCGCATACACCACCATGAGTTATCAATGTAATTGCCAATCATTGCTACAGATTTTTAAATTTTATTGTAAAAAATCACGATGATCAAATTACTTGGCCCTACATTCAGCACTCATTTTACAGAAGGCCTAAAACGCCTTTTACGTTGTATAAAATTATTTGCATTAGTTTTCTAAGAAATTTTAAAAGCTCGACTTAAGTTGTTTTGTCTTTTTCTTAAAAACAAAAAACAAGTAAAAACAAATTGTTTTGTCAAAAATATTTAAGAATTCTATCATTGTAATATTTAATTGTACAATCACAGAAAAAACGTTACAATTTATTACATTATTTTTAAAATTTTGTATTTATTATGCATAAAAAAATCAATTAAGTATACTTTATCGGTTTTTTTTATTTCAAAATTTTTTAACAAAATGCCTAAAATAAGTTATTTTGTCAAACGAAAATTAATAAAAAAAAATTTAAGTTGTTTCAAAGGGTCTCATATCTTTTTAATTAAAAAATATGTTAAAGAAGTTCACAATAGGTCTGTACGAGGTAATTTTGGGTAGTCTGGTAAAATGAGAGTAAGCATGCCCAAAAATAAACGTCAAATTTATTTATATTAAAAAACAGCTTAATTAATAAATAAATTTGAAATGGCAAATATCTTTTTACATTTTCAAATGTATTTTTCATTATTAAGAAGGAAAAGTTCTTTATAGTAAATTTTTATTCAACTTAAATTTTTTTCAAAAATGCATAACAGTTAATTATTAGCAGCATCTGTTAATTTGACAATTTTACCATTTTACCCAAACAAAAACTACGGGTAAGTTCTGGTAAAAAGAGAAACACAATTACTCTCTCATGAACGCTCTCATTTACCCAATTTTTGTTACAAGAAACGCTTTCTGGTAAGATTGGGTTCCCGCGGCCACCCGCGGTAACGTACGTCGAACACACCTAATATGTACTAGGCAGGGATGCGAAATTAGAATTTATATTTGGTACAAAAAATCAATTGCCAAATTGTACTTTTTTGACCTCAATTGTACCATTTTTTAAGTAATAAAAAGTATAAAACTCCAATTATGATTTTTTTTTAATATTTTTATTTTTAATAAACATAACAAAATATCTGTACAGAAAATTCAGTTGTACATTAAAAGAATATAAGAAAAATATGTAAAATAAGGTACAAAAATCCATGAGATCAATATCATATTTAAGTAGATAAAAAACTATTTGTTGTTTCAAAATTATAGCAACAAGAATGCGATAAATGTAACAAAACTTTCGTTTAGACTAGACTAGAAACTGTTGACATTTTATACAATGTAATTGATTGCGTGCAATTTACTTAATTCCCTTTTCAAAATTTCTTCCAAAGTTAAATCTATTTAGACGGTGACTTTAATTGCACAAAAACTGAATGTGAATAAAGCACCAAAGTAAGAATACATATGAGTGTGAAAGAGAGATAACAGAAACACGCACGAAAATCGAAAAATGTGCCTTTATTGTTACCCGCTTGCTTCTCTACCCCGTTCGACAACAATTAAAAATTGCACGCAATAATTATATGCAACAAAGTCGCCGTCTAAATTGGCTCTAATATAAAAGATATTCACAAAGATGTGCCAGCAAAAATGAGTTGCCAAGAAAAAAATAACGATTAACTGGGAAAATTTGTAAATTGTACCAAATAAACTTGGAAGTACCATCGTACTTTTAAGACCCAAATTGTACCAAAAATGGTACAATTGTACCATCTTTCGCATCCCGGGTACTAGGTTTTGTATTGTTGTAGCGTCGTATTATTTCACTCAGTTGTTCAGGTTTCACGTGAAAAAGCTGTTGTACTTTATACAAAAAAATATTTTTCACGAAAGGGAATTCCGCGTCAAAATTTTGTACAATTTAATTTATTAGAAATTTAATATACCAGACTGGTATTTTATTCTATTGAAAAAATAAATCTTGGGTGATTGTGTCTTTCATATAAAAAGGAAATTGTTCCTTTTTTTATTATTATGACAAATTAAATTACTATTTGAGGCCATTCGAGTAAAATTTTTTAACGATTTTTTTTTTTTTTATCAACACAGTAAACATATGTGTTATATCGTCTATTGTTGGTTTTTTAATTAAATTTTAACAACTCTGTTTCCAATATCATAATAAACACTTAGCACACTCCTTGTGAACAACCTACACAATAAACATTTTTGCTGGTATTAAAGCTAAAATACCGTGTAATTTAAATCATGTTTTTTAATTTCAATCCTTGATTTATACTTGAATTACACTTTAATTCAATAGCACATTCCAGCAAAAGGGACACTGGAATTCAAGCCTTAAATTGTAGTTTAATTAAATTTTAAACAACATAATAAGTATGTTCGTTTACCCAATAATTTGTACAAATTTGTACAAATTTTTACTGGATGTCGTTCGTTTACACAAATACTCATATAAAGAAAAAAGAGAGAATAAAGGTACAGTTTGATGTTGAGAGTTCTTCTTCTTTCTGAAAATTTGTACTGGACAAATTATTGCTAGCAAGAATTTACAAGCAGAAAAAACATGTGTTTAAATTTTTGTAAATACAAAAAAAAATGTTTTACAAATACGTTGTTTTATGCAGATGCAAAGCAACAAATTTTGTTAAATGAATTGTAGAAAAGATAAGAAAACCATCTTAAATGTTTCTTACAACAAGAATCCTTTTTTTTCATATCGACCATTTATATTTATTTTTGCATTTAGTTTTACAATCAGCTGTTAAACAAACTTGTAAATTATTGCAAATTTTCCATTCGCTACCTTTTTAGAAAATTTTCATTTTGAGAGTAAATTACTCTCTGTAAGTTTGTTACTGAGTAAATCTTACTGGATTTGACTGAGAAAAGTAAACGAATGAACCTAATAGTAACACTTGTTTTCAAGCCCTAATTTCAAATTTAAACAAAGCCACCAAAACACTGTTATGATTAGTTTTGGTACACGGTAATGATACGGTCTTGGGCTTTTCGATATAAGAATTGTTAACATTTTTCACATTATCCTGAAAGATATTAAATGAAAAAGTATGCCAAGAATTTGTATCGCCAAAACTAATTTCAGATTAAATACATTTTACAATGCCTATTTCTTTTTTACTATTCTAGAATAAGGACATTTAAAACCACATCTTCTGAACGATATTACAAAAATATTTATATATGTATTTCATGTTTATTCAATGGCCAGAAACTGCTTTAGTTACATGGGGTATAAATTCTAGTATGAAATTTAACTCCATCCGAGGCGTGGTCATAAAATAAACTTAAGCTGGCAAATCTATTAAATGTATGTACTCACTTTAAGTAACATGGCTCCTATGTCCAGATGAAGCCAACCAAGCCTTCTAGAATTTGTGATTATAAACAAATCTCGTATTTTCATTGTTTTATATTGTCTCTGTTCAATTTATTTTTATTATATATTTTTTAATTCAAGATATTTACACACTTTAATTATTATTTTTACTGTTTGATAACTTATTTTCTTTCCACAATATATTTATTTTTTAATTTTATTAAACAAACCTAGAAAAGAACGTTCATTTTCTTGCGCGATTTACAAGCCACTGTGAATTGTTAACACTGTCCATTCACAATAGCTATCGAATTTGACAACAGTTGCCAGATTAACTATGAAAAAAATAATATAGGGGCAGAAAATAGCTGTGTTTTTGCGGTAAACTATCAAAGATGGCTAATGTCAATCCCATATAAATTTGGCATACTCCTCCAACCTTTATTTCAAATTTGTATGTGATTGACACAAGCCAACATTGATAGCCGATGTATTTTACTTATTGCCAAGATATTTATCTTTAATCTAGACAATGAGTTATTTTTTTAGTTGTATTTTGTTACTTACACTTAACATAAAGGCGAAAAAGTGGTGAGATATTTCTGTATATAATCTGACAGTTACCGTAAAAATATATAAAGTGTTAGCACTTAACATGCCAAATATCAAATTTTGTATTGGATTTCCTAACACGTATGAAATATGTATTTGGTCACAACAGCGCAAAAATGCTGAGATATGTTTGAAGCCCAAAAACTGTTTTATTTTAAAATTTTTTAAGGTCACTTAAAAGCTACAATTAAATCATGGAGCTATCACTTTTTAATGAATGTTCCTGTTAGCATATTGCGGCACAAACACAAGTATATTAGCTGTGTTTGTGCAGTAAATTATGTTCGACAATCCCATATAAATTTCACATTATTTAATGTTAAAAATTAAAGCGTAGAATTATTGACGTTATTCTCAATATATTTTACATGGGTGCTATCAATTTTTAATGAATGTTCCTGTTAACACTTAAAGCACAAACACAGCAATTGCAGACAAAATACTAGGATTGAAAATCAATGAAATAAAGATCTGGCAACAGCGTAGCTGTCAAAAATCCCTCCATTCACAATCTTTCTTCAATAGAAATGTCAATGGTACAATAAATGCTGGCAAAAAGAGCATTGATATTAAAAGGAAGAATACGATTCGCGCAATAAAATTTTTCATCAGAAAATGCAAAATATAAGTTTCACAACTTGCTAAATGTATAACTTTCTTTAAAAACGTAATAAAAAAACAAAGTAACCTAATAATTTATAAAGAATTTCAAACGATAAGTTGAAAAAATAAAAATTGTCAAAGCAAATCATCAAACAAAGGTGAGGAAAAGTTATAAAAAAGGTGAAAATATTTCATAGAACAAAAAAGAAAAAAGCGTGCGTTGACGATAATAAACTTGCTATTGCCACAAAAAGAATTTTAGTTGGAATAACACAAAACCCACGAAGATCAGACGAAAGAGAATCTTTTGTATTGAAGTTTTCTACACATTTTTCTTTATTTTTTTTTTTTATTTTCTATTTACGTGTTAAATTTTATGGGTCATCTTTTTAATTTTAGTGAAAAATCAACACGCTTTAAATATGTCTGTTGATGCTTATGGACCAAGTTCGCAGGCCTTAACGTTTTTGGATACCGAGGAGAATGATTTAATTGGCGCTGATACTCAGGCCTCTGATTTTGATTATCGTGACTTAACCTTGGCCTCGCAAACTCAGGCGTCACAACTTGAAGGTGGTCCAGGTGCAAGTGGTGGCTTTTCCAGTCAAGTAAGTTAAAATAAATTTTTTTAAATTATCTGTAAGCATTTATCTCTTTTTGAAATTTGGTAGATTCATGATTAATAATAATTTGCGAAGGCATAAATTGCTAACAGTACAAATAAAATACTACTGACACACCAATGTTTTTCTTATAAAACCATAAACAAATCTGTAGGAAATAACCAAATGTATAACTAAAATATATTAGCAAAGCACTGGAATCAGCATCCTGAAAGTTCTTTTAAATATTTGATTGCATTTCACGCTTAGATTAATTAGGTTTTAGCTTGAACAAGAGGATTAACAAGTGAAGATAGCCAGTTAGAAAAATACGAAATGCACGGTATTGGAGACGGTAGTATATGTACTGGCAATGTTGTTCGGATTTTTAACTTAAACAGTATTGACAGTGTCGAAATGATAACAGCAATCTACCACAAGTTATTGTCCACGTTGGCACAGCGTTGGATTTTCCCGCTACATGCATAAAATTAAAAATATCCAGTAGTGTGGCTTTAAATAAAAGTGTTGGCCAAAACAAAATTAACAAACTCCATAATAATAAATTAAGCCGATTAATTAAAAATATAGTTAACCCTCTAACCGGGAAGCCGCTTTTTGAAATGAAATCTATATCATGTGCATATCATCAAAATGTAGAATAATTTCTTTTGCAACATTTTGTTTCATTCCCTACTTTGAGCGATATGTGACATATTTGATAAATTTTACTTTATGACACTCTCTCGTTGCGTACCTTGCGCACGAAAAATTTTGTCACAAGAAATTTTGTAAATTTGGTTTTTATGGGAATACGAGGGCGGATCAATAAGTCCGTTACTTTTCGAACTTTCCTCGTAGTTATATGAAATGCAATACTGCTTCCATCAAGTACCACCTGTTAACAGACTACTGTCAAGTTTTGAGCAAGTTCCGTCATTTCTTTGCGTTTAACAGCAGGATTTTTCGAGGTGCATAAAATAGGCATTTGTTTGATCAATACTTTCAACGTTAAATCTCTTTCTACCAAGCCATTTCTTTAGGTTAGGAAATAGGAAATAATCACTGGAGAAATTAGGAGAATAAGGCAAGGGGGGGGGGGGCAATTTGTAGTAAACTTCATGGATTTTGTCATCGAAACAGCTGTCACACGATTCCGTTGGTGGTCGATTGTGAGCAAACGCGGCAGCCATCTTGTGGAAAGCTTTTTCATACCCAAGTGATAGTTCAAAATTGAAACCACTGAGCCATGTGAGATGCCTATGTCTTCCACAATCTATAGCACATTCAATCTTCGATCGGCCAACACCATATCGTGAATTTTTTCAATTGTTTGGATGTACAGACCACAACTGGCTCTCCAGAACGTTCGGCATCTTCCATGCTTGTAAGGCCACAACGAAAGTCAGCAAACCACTTTTTTACCATTGAAATCGATGGTGCAAAGTCCCCATAGTATTTATCAAGCTTTTTCTTGGTTTGATTGACGGTTTTTTGTCGCAAAAAAAAAAAAATTGATGACTCGAAATTCACTTTTTCCATTTTTAAAAAATGCACGAGGTTGTATTTTTTGAACAGCTGTTAAACGCAAAGTAAATGACGGAACTTGCTCAAAATTTGACAGTAGTCTATTAACAGGTGGTACTTGATGGGAGTCACGGACTTATTCGGACTGATTACTGATGTAGTCGAAATTTTCGCAATACAAAATGATTTTGCGTAAATTGAAAATTTGGTTTTGTAATTCGATTGGCCTATTGATCCGCCTTCGTAGCTTAATTTGCAATTATAAATTTTTCATTTAATGAATTTGGCATTAATTTGCAACAAACAATTTTTTTTTTCATAATTTACATTTGTTCAACACATTAAATTGTCAACTTAATATTTCGTATATGGTCTTTTATTTTTTATCGATTCGGTACACCTGAGCGGCATGGATTCAAATTACGGCTTCAGGAATACGTTTCCCCTCATAGTCGAAAAGTTCGCTTAGATTTCGGAATCGTTTATCAGAGTTTATCCAAAGAAGTTTTCAATGTGGTTCAAGTCGGGTGATTGTACACTCCATTCTCTTCTATGAACTCTATTACCAACCTCCAAGTTTCTGGTCATTATCCTGTTGAAACACCCGTCTAAGTTTTATATTCCACCCAGCATGAGGAATCATTTTCGTTTTTCTAATATTTTTGTAAATAAAATAGTCGATTTTTTCCCATCAATTTTGTGGAATAGTCCAACATTGCTGTCAATATCAATCGCAATACAAAATGCATGTAGTGTCATACGGGCTTCAAGCCTATGACACTTTCTAGTTTCTAACTTCTAGTTTTTTTTTTTTTTTTTGGCAATCAATGCAAATCATATCAAGGACACTGCCTCACCGACTTTAATTTGCAAGTAATAGCAAGTGTCATGTAGCCTTAAGGATCATGAATACACCGATGGCTTAATTTAAAAAGGCCTAACTAGATTAAAAATTTCTTTATAAAATCTGAAAAACTTTTTACATAAATTATCTTTGAACTTTTTATGTTATTTTTGTCAATATTGATTAAAAATAGCATGCGAAACAATTTCATATTTAAATTTTTTAGTTTTCATTAATATCTAAATTTCAAGGTAACCTTAAGTGAGTGGAATATTGTAATTTTTGTAATTGGCCTCTAGGCTTTCAAATTAAAAAAATGTTGAATAAAAAAAAATTGAGTTAGGGCCTTTCCACATTAAGTTATCGGTGCATACCAGAGAACTGTATTTGCTGATTGCAAAACGTTCATACGCAATCAACACAAGAATAAATATGTGTTTGCGTTCAAACGCTGAATATACTCCAACACACATATTTGTTGATGATTTTAAATCAATCAAACGACGTGCAAATTGTTTTGCCACTGATTTATAATCATCGGTCGTTGTTAAACCATTGATTTTATTCTGTTCATTCGAGCCAACAATAATTATTTTGATGTAGAATAAATCAGAAAAAACAACAAACAACGTGTATGAGTGTAATCATAATTAAAACAAAATAATTTTATATCTATAAAAAGGGGGTCGTTTTGTAGAAACACATTTCATAAATGTTATATGTGGGTGGGTCTAAAATACGTTTTTTTTTAGAATTTTTATTAGGAATACCAAAAATATTATTCTTTGTGAAAATTTTTTTTCTCAGGCTCGCCCAATCCGGTTAAAGTTAAATATTGCCTAATTTTCCAATCAAAATATATGAAAAAAATTTAGACAATATTAAAATTTTTCCGGATTAGGCAAGCCTGAGATATCGACCTAAATTTTTTTCCAAAAAAAATATTTATATTTCACAAAGAAGAATATTTTTATTACTAATAAAAATTCTAAAAAGGCGGATTTGAGTCCCACCTTTATGTAAACAATATCATTTATGAAATGTGTTTCTATTTTGTTTTAATTATGAATACACTCATACGCGTTGTTTGTTGATTTTTCTGATTTATTCAACGCTGACTTTTTGTTGAGTGATTAAATTTGCAGTAAACATAATCGACATATGATTCAAACTGATCCGAATTACGCGTTCAGTAACATGATGTTGATTTTATTCTACAGTGAATTTTGTTGAATTATCAAATGTGAACAAGAATTTTTGTGTATGAGTAAATCAAGAAAAAAGTTGATTTTGAAGTTCTCTGGTGCATACACGATACTTTTGCAATTTTAAGCCGATCTAGTACCTGCTTTTTTTAAGCGATGTTTTCTATTAAAAATTTTAAATTTTCTTATATTTCGTTTAAGCAGTTGTCAAATAAAAAAACTGTATATATGCTATACACTCATAGCATAGCAAATGTTTTCCTAGTTAAAAAACTCCACAAGAAAACGGTAAAAAGTTTCTCCTGTGTAAAATTTCTCTCGATTTTTATATTTCTTAAATCATTATTTAAGTTTGAAAAATTAACATTTTTTTGTTTAATAAGAAAAACAATAAATTTCATATGCCACTTTTTTTTACCAAAAAAAAAATAATAAATGAAAATGGTTTTTCACGGTAATGGATTTCACGTGGATATTGTGTATAACTTCATTTTATGCAAATTTAATATATAACACTACTATTTTTTTGGTTTATTGTGATTGTGTCTTATGAAAAAAAAGATTTAATTAATCTTAATCGAAGGTCGCTTGTTGCGCCCTCTCATATAGGTTCAAATTTTAATAACACGTGCCAAGACAAGATATCTTTAGCTACCTTATGTTTCAAGCAGGTTTATTAAATTAGTTTAAAAAAAACTGCATTCGGTTTTAAGGCGTTGTGGGCGTATTTTTTAATGTATCAAATAAAATATTTTATTCAAACAATTTAGCATACCAAAGATACATACATATGTAACAAGTAATTTGTGAAATTTTTATTTAAAAATTTTGAAAATTCAGCCATTGGAATCGCATTTGCTTTGATCTCTCAAAAAAAGGACAATTTATGATTTAAAAAATTTGAAAATTCAGCCATTGAAATCTCATTTGCTTTGACCTCTCAAAAAAAAGGACAATTTATGACTGGTTCATTTGCTTGAACCAAGAAAAACAAAAAAAAAAATAGAATTTTTGCCGGAGTTGTGTACAATAAAGTTAAAATTTTTTGTACTCCCTTAATACCTGATTATAGTTTTCTCAATAAAAAGTTTAGAATATCGCCGTTATATATACAGGGTGATATCAATAATACATTTCATAAAAAAATTATCAAAATCTAATAATATATTTATAATTTTTTTTTTTTCATTTCCAGACTTTTGGTCGTAAATTAGAATTACAAACAAAATTGGGAACTGCTAATGGTTCGGTTGATTTACAGTTCGAAGAAGAAGATGAAGAAAATGCTTTGTGTCCAGTTAATGTCTTACCTGCTCACGCCTGTAAATACTGCGGCATTCATGATCCCGGTACCGTAGTAATGTGCAACAATTGTAAAAAATGGTTTTGTAATGGTCGTGGCAGCACCTCTGGTTCGCATATTGTCAATCATTTGGTTAGAGCTAAACATCGTGAGGTAACATTGCACTCTGAAGGCCCGTTGGGAGAAACTGTCCTAGAATGTTATTCGTGTGGTGTACGCAATGTATTTGTATTGGGTTTTATACCAGCCAAAGCCGATTCGGTGGTAGTATTGCTGTGTCGTCAACCCTGTGCAGCACAAAATTCTCTGAAAGACATGAATTGGGATCAGGATCAGTGGAAACCGCTTATAACAGATCGTTCATTTTTGCCATGGTTAGTTAAGTTGCCCACCGAGCAAGAACAACTAAGAGCAAGACAAATATCGGCCGCCCAGATTAATAAATTGGAAGAGTTGTGGAAGGAAAATATTGAAGCAACCTTTCAGGATTTGGAAAAGCCCGGTAATGATACAGAGCCTTTGCAGGTGCTGTTGCGTTATGAAGACGGTTATCAATATGAAAAGATATTTGCTCCATTGGTAGTGTTGGAAGCTGAATATGATAAGAAATTGAAGGAATCGCAAACACAAGAGGGCATTGAGGTTCGATGGGATATTGGTTTGAATAAGAAGACTATAGCATATTTCACTTTAGCCAAAACCGATTCTGATATGAAACTAATGCATGGTGATGAATTGCGTTTGCGTTATGTGGGAGAATTGCACAAAGCCTGGGATGCTATTGGTCATGTCATTAAAGTTCCCGATAATTTTGGTGAAGATATAGGATTAGAATTGAAATCTTGCTCAAAGGCTCCTGTACAATGTACTTCCAATTTTGCCGTGGATTTTATATGGAAATGTACTTCATTTGATCGTATGCGTAAGGCTTTACAGGTATTTGCTTTCGACCGTAACTCAGTATCGAATTATATATACGCCCGTCTTTTGGGTCACGGTCGCCCCGATGGTTCCGATGAATTAGTTTTTCGTGGTCCACCACCGAAACTATACAGTGCCCCAAACTTGCCGGATCTTAATAGATCACAAGTTTATGCAGTGAAACATGCTCTGCAAAGGCCTTTAAGTCTTATACAGGGTCCACCGGGTACAGGTAAAACGGTTACTTCCGCTACCATAGTTTATCAACTTGTGAAACAACATGGCGGTACAGTGTTGGTGTGTGCTCCTAGTAATACTGCGGTCGATCAATTGACCGAAAAGATTCATCGTACCAATTTGAAAGTGGTTCGTGTCTGTGCTAAGTCGCGAGAAGCCATTGACAGTCCAGTCAGTTTTCTAGCTTTACACAATCAAATACGTAATATGGAAACAAATATTGAATTGAAAAAATTGCAGCAGTTAAAAGATGAAACTGGAGAACTTTCATCGGCCGACGAAAAACGTTATAGAAATTTAAAGAGAGCTGCTGAAAATCAACTTTTAGAGGCGGCTGATGTTATTTGTTGCACCTGCGTAGGTGCTGGGGATGCACGTATGCAACGCATTAAGTTCACCTCTATTCTTATTGATGAATCTATGCAATCTACAGAACCCGAATGTATGGTACCCGTAGTATTGGGAGCAAAACAATTAATCTTGGTGGGAGACCACTGTCAATTAGGTCCCGTGGTTATGTGCAAAAAAGCCTCACGTGCTGGTCTATCACAAAGCCTTTTTGAGCGTTTGGTTGTCTTGGGCATACGTCCCTTCCGTTTGGAGGTACAATATCGTATGCATCCAGAACTCTCTCAATTTCCATCCAATTTCTTTTACGAGGGTTCTCTGCAAAACGGGGTCTGCGCCGAAGATCGTAAATTAAAAATAGATTTTCCTTGGCCTCAACCAGACCGTCCTATGTTTTTCTTGGTAACCCAGGGTCAAGAGGAAATTGCTGGATCCGGTACCTCATACCTCAATCGTACTGAAGCTGCCAATGTGGAAAAAATTACAACACGCTTTTTAAAAGCAGGCCTTAAGCCAGAACAGATTGGTGTAATAACACCGTATGAGGGACAAAGAGCCTACTTGGTTCAGTACATGCAATATCAAGGAAGTTTACATTCAAAACTATATCAAGAAATAGAAATTGCAAGTGTTGATGCTTTCCAGGGTAGAGAAAAGGATATTATCATTATGTCGTGCGTAAGATCTAATGAAAAGCAGGGCATTGGTTTCTTAAGTGATCCGAGACGTTTGAATGTTGCCCTGACACGTTCAAAATATGGCACCATAATAGTGGGCAATCCCAAAATTCTGTCCAAACAACCGTTGTGGAATCACTTGCTTAATGTTTATAAAGATCGAAAGGTTTTAGTCGAGGGATCCCTTAACAATTTACGGGAATCTCTAATACAATTCCAAAAACCTAAAAAATTGGTAAACACCTTAAATATGGGAGCTCACTTTATGTCCACGATGATGGCCGATGCTAGAGAAGCCATAGTACCCGGTTCATTCTATGATCGTTCGGGACAATTTGGTTATTCTGGTACAACTTGCGCCAATAACTATGGCTATAATTTTGGCAACAATTTGATTGGTGGTAATAATTCAGCATTTGGTTTTACCCATAATACACAATTTCAAAATATGCAAGGTGCAAATACAAACCTTAACAATTATATGAATTCTGGACACTCATTAGGCACTGGTATTGTTGGTGGTGGTGGTGGGGGCTATGGGGCTCCTAATTCTCAACGTCCCAATTTAAATCATTTCGGTTCTGGCCCTAACAATATGGGCTCAAATCAGCAACATAATTGGCATAATTTCCAACATGATTCAATCTCTTACATATCAGCCGATAGAGCTCAAGCGGCTATGAATAATATGCCAGTTCCTGTGGGTATGTTTATGAATATGAGCAATATACCACCACGTTTCTATAATCAACATCAACAAGCTATACAAGCGGCTGCCAAACAAGGCAGACGTACTGGTGGTTTTTCTGGTAATGCGCCAATTAATGCAAGTGGAAAAAATGCACATCTTAATAAGGCCCCCGGTAAAGGTCGTAACACAACATCGTCATCATCAACGGTTGGCAATGCTACAACAACAACAACATCATCTAATTTGGCCGGTTCTGGCAATTCTTCACAAAATACTGTCCCCATATTTACTCAGAAAAATATGTCTCAACAAATGAGTCAAACTGTATTTACGGGCTTATCACAACAACCAGACCTATCACAAGATTTCGGACAAATATCTCAAATGGATGGTATACTATCACAAGATGTTGGTTTTGGAACGGTAAGTTATCATTAATTATATACATTCAAATTTACACATGCGTACAGTGGGCCAGTGGACCTTTAAAATTGTTATTCAATCATACATTTCATTTTCAAATATTAATTTAATATTTATACTTCCTGTAAATAATATTATTCGTATGAAATTTGAAATTGAGCTTAATTGCAGTATTGTTTTCATGTTTGAAGGATTAAATTTGATTTTAATTAATATTTCAATGTAGTTTTAGAATGTGAATATTTTTGTATTCACAAATCAACTTTTTGCAAATTGTATCAATTTTCCTTCGACAAAAGAACTTACTTTATTTGTTCATTTGAGTAATGTTTTCCATACAAAAAGATAAATTGTTAAAAGAAAATGCTTTCATAATATTTCTACCACAAATACTTTTTTTTATATTAGCTATGTTAGTGCGTTAAATTATGTTCGAAAATCTCATATAAGTGGGACACAACTTCACACGTCAAGAGTTATTGACGTTATTCTAAAAATCCTTTACATGAGTGCTATCTGTTTAAAAATTAACATTTGTACAAAAAAAAAAACCATTGTGGAGGGCATTGTAATAATTTTTGTTGTAATATTTTTAGCTCTATTCATAAATATTCCCCTTTTTATTTGTGACAATTTTGTTGTTAAGAATTTCTTGTAAATACTGTAGAAAGTAACTTTTTCGGGAATGATAAATTTACAACTAGTCAGAATTATATTTTGAATTCATTCCCTAAAAACTGAGTTTGGTTTACTTTTTATTCAAAAGAATTGCTTTTTAAACATTCGTGAGAATTAATTCTTTGAATTTAATTTTATCGAATTCACATCTAAGAAATTTAATAAATTTATCTCATTCAATTTTGCCAATCATTGAATTAAATCATTAGGAATTTATTCGATTTCTTAATCATTCGATTTACAATTTGAGAATTCAATCTATCATTCGTTGGGAATTCAATAAATTTTTATTTAATCGATTTACAAATTTTGGGATTTATTCGGCCTGATTACGGTTGTCGAATTTGTACTCGAAATTTTCGACTCCATACAAAATGGTCTTGCGTAAATTGAAAATTATAAAGAATTTATATTTTTGATTATATATTTGTTGTAATTTAATTGTTATTTATGATAAATTCAGTGGTCAAATTTTTTAAAAGTTGTGTTTTTTACGACTTATGTAAGACTTATGTAAGCAAATTCGACTTACTGTCGAATTCGACCGTAATAAGGCCAATTATTCATTCGATTTGGTTACATGTAAATAAGCAATTTAGAAATGAAATTGGATTTTATTCATTCGATTTAAAAACAACTGAAAAATTAACAATTCTGTTATTTGGTGCCCACAGTTAAAAATCATTAATTTGTAAATATAAAAATTTAATGAAGCGATCTAAAATTTTGCCAAGTAACTAGTGTTTCCAATTATGCGATTCTGCCGGTTAACCGGTTATTCGAAAAATGACGAAAATTGATTAATCCGTTATTCGGGACGATTAATCGCTTTATGCAAAATGGATGCATTTATTTCATTAGTAAAAACGCAGAGCTGCTTTTTTGTAAAATATGTATGATGTTAAATCTATTGCATTGGTTTATTAAGTGTTTGTTCAGTATAATTCAAAACATCCTGAAATTTAAAAAAAAAAAACATGGCTTAGAATCTTCTGAGGAGTCTTAATAAAATGTAAGACATGGTTTTACCGCAGTACGACAATTTTTTGGGCCGGTTTTTTACTATCGAGTTATTAGAAAATTTTCTAAATAAAAAAGAGCTGACTTCAAACAAAATAATTAATTCTTTAAAATATTGTACACTTTTGGAGATTTTCTCCAACAAAATTTGACAGGACTGCCGCCGTTTACTGGCACTTTCAGTTAAATATGTTTTCTATTAAACAAGCTGTAGGAATCTGAGTGTTTCTATATTCAAAAAATTAAAGT
The DNA here is from genome assembly GCA_949748255.1 of Eustalomyia histrio. Taxonomy (NCBI): domain Eukaryota; kingdom Metazoa; phylum Arthropoda; class Insecta; order Diptera; family Anthomyiidae; genus Eustalomyia; species Eustalomyia histrio. Next base: position 22,075,744 of record OX456525.1, read on the forward strand.
TTGATTTCTGCAAAAAAAAAATAAAATAATCAAATGATAGACATCTGAGGACTTTTCACAAAGCTCTCAAGTTGACTTAAGAAATTTTCCATAGAAATACACATTTTCCTATCGGGTTCTCACGTAGTAAAATGTACCGATTTTTCTTCCTTTTTGCAATTAATTCTGTAAGGATAAGGCAATACTTTTATATATTTTTGACAAAAAGACTTGGTTTACCACGTCAAATAATTCACACAATTCAATTTTACTAAGTCAAATAAGTAACATAATCCATTTTTATTAGTTTTTATCAATTTTATATGACATTTTTAACAAAACTGCTTCTAAAAAAGAAAATAAATTTTCAAATTGTATATATGACTTGCTTTGAGTTGCTTAAAAAAGTTATATTATCCTTTCAGATCTCTTTCAGATGATTTTAAAATAATTTGATTGTAATATAGTTAATGTTATTTTCTAAATTTTTAACCGAAGTTAAAAAATTAACGGAAAAATCCTTATGAAAAATTTTACCGGTTAATCGACCTATTTTAATATTATGGTTCGAATAATTATTTGAGTTTTAAATTATTTGTTTTGACATTAACCAAAATAGAGGCTATTAATCGAGGAATCGGTTAATCTATTAACAGAATTGGAAACACTACAAGTAACTCAAAACTTGAGACGACCTCTGGTGCAAAAAGTTATTCTTTAGCGCGTCTAATTTGCCACTAAAATTGTGTCTTAGCGATTCAATTCGATTAATTTTTTAACTTTGACGTTTTTTAATTTTGAAATATTTTTCAAATATTGGCGATGTTTTTTTTTTAATTTTGACATTTTTTTAAATTAAATTTTGGCGATTTTTTGAATTTTAGTGTTATTTTTTACAAATTTAAGCAATATTTGAATTTTGCTTTTTTAAATTTAAGTGATTTTTTTTTTTAATTTTGTTATTTTAGCGTTTTTCTAATTTTAGCAATTTTGGGGATTCTTTAATTTTGGCGATTTTTGCCATTTTTTTCGTTTTTAATTTTGTTTTTATATTCTAAATTATAGAAAGTCGAATATCATTAACAAATTATTCAATCGAAAAAAACAATAATCCCAAATTTGCAAATCGACTAAAATTGTGTGATTAAACTTTAACCGATTGAGACCAACTGAGAATTCACAATTCGAAAATTTAAGTTTGAGAATTCAGTCATTCCATAGTCAATCAGATTTAAAAATCGGATGAAGGATGATGTATCTTCTTAAATGGATTTGATATTTTATTTCAAGATTTTGTAAATTTTTTTTTAAATTAAAAAATTCGAGAAATGTACAAAATCGAAAAGTACTATTTTTAATGATGTTTGGTACCCAACTGAAATTCTCATTTATCATTTCTGGTGGAGAGCATGAAAAAAAAATTCGATAAAACCGAATTCAATGCTTTTACTTGATTCTACTTATTAGTTTTATTAATGATTTTCTCTTTTCTATTATCAGGATACACTTAATAATGATCGTTTAAATTTAGGACTTAATTCTCAGAGCCAGTTTTCACAGCCTTATTGATAGATGACCAAAACCAAGGTTGGTGATCTACTACTAAACACGCAACTAAGCAAAGCAGTAGAAGCAACAACAGCAGAAACAACAACAAATTAAGCAACTGAAGAAAAAAAATCTACAAAAAGAACTAAAACAACAGAAAGAAACTTTTTTTTTTTATAAAGAAAAAAAACGAAAACTTCAAAACAAACATCTTTTTGAAATAAAAGGACGACAACGTAACAAGAAAGGTAAACCACTTTTACAACAATTACAACAACGACTACAAGAAAGAAAATACAAAATAAAAGCACACACAGTAAGGCAACATTTCAACACGACAGCAGGTTGTATTATATGTTGCAAACAACAGCTGCTATAGCAGCAACAGCAGCAATAACAAAAAAAAAAACGAGAAAAACAGCGGAAACCGCATGAATTTTTAAGGAAATTTGTAATTTTATTTGCAATTTCAATACAAGAAAATAATCTATAAAAAAAATTCCTTAAAAAGGAACAAGACGTTACTACATTCATGGAATGAATGTGCGCAAACGAAACGTTGGTCTCGTTGGAGTCTTACATAACCCGCTTTTACAATTTTCAAGATGTTTTACGAAAAAAGTGTGCTTATATTGTGGAAAACAAAACCAATTCATGGTCAAGACTAACGATAATACCGCCCTCTTATTCTAACAAAATATGACCATTGTTATAGGTAACAAAACAAAGATAATTTTCATTGGCATATGATGTTGTCTCATAATAAGAATAAGAGGATGTGTATCTGAAAACAAAACTTGAAAGGATACACTCTAGTGGCAAGGAAAGAGAACGAGAGAGAGAGAGAGAGATCCAACTTAAGCTTAACATAAGCTCAATTTGAAAGAGCATTAAAAAATGTTGCTTAACCTTTCAACAGTTTTAATAACAGCACTTTTTCTATTCAGCCATTTATGGATCCACTCCTATATACAGAGCTTCTAAAGAATTCAATTTTCAATTCTGAATAAAAATGTAGAATTTCAATTTGCAAACTAATTAAAGCTAATGGTATTTTTTTTTTTTTTTAATTTATAAATAATCTTAAATCAAATGAATAAGAAATTGTTTGAATTTTCCAAATTTATAAATATAAAGAAATTAAACAGTGGATTTTAATGGCACGAATTCGTGGTAATTATGATGTCACTGCGACTGCATAAAGAATGTTTTCAATCAATTGAAACACTAACTGAATTCGAGAAAATTCATACAAATTTAAATTCGCTCTGAAAGCTCTGTATAACGAGATGTAACATATTAAGAGTTCTTGTCATTTTAAGTTTTGTATCGTTTACATTAATATATATTTATACATATTCATTGTTATTTTTTTTTTAATTTGTTTCAAATTGTGTAACAAAAATCTTAAATTTTAAATTCTGTTTAATTTATTCAACAACAACAACAATTTCTTCATTTTGATCTTATTTGTTTGTTTAATTTCCATTACAAAGACTTATAAAATATCTATACACACAAAGTGAGTATTTCTCTCTCTACGTAGGAAGTCTACTCACAATATATTATTCTAGTTTTTGTAATGTTTGCATGTTTTTTTTTGCAGAAAGAGAGTATAGCATCTCTGGAAAATATTTAATATCTCTGATCGACAACGATTTTATTATTTTTTTTTTTCGTATAGTTTTGTTTGCTTTTATTAAAACTATTTGAATATAAGAATTTTTTTAATTCAAATTAAATTTCATCAAGATCAATTATATAAAAAAATATTTCGTTAAGATGTCATGAAACTATTAATGTATTAACAAAAAAAAAAAAAACAAACTTGATAATAAAGAATAAACATTATTGCTAACTAAAATGTGTTTAATTATTACATGACAGTTGTTGGTGTAGTAAGTATGTAAGTAGTTCTTGTGCTCAGTTGTTTTAAGCATACACTCAAAAAAATTAGTAAGTATACAAATTTGTGAAAGCGGTTGTAAAGGGTGACTTTTTGGCAACACTGTTTCTGTCAAACATGTTCAGTTTGGTGTTTAATTTAACAATGAATCGACTTACAAACGAACAACGAATTTAATTGTCAAAATTCGTGTTGTGTGAGAAAAATCAAAAATCGATCAACGGAAACCCACTCCGTTAAGGAACATCGAAACTCGATTCAAATCCATTGAAAGTTCGTCAACATGTCGTGTAAAAAACTGAGTACTAAACGGAATAACTCCGTATTTCTTTAAAACAAAAAACGGACTAACCCCTACGTTCAACGCCACACCTATACTTTACTTTCTAACGCCAACGCGAGTGTAAAAAGTCGAAATTTATAAATCACTACACTCAGAAAAAAATGTTAGTAGAAAAATTTGTAATCGGTTTTCAATTCCACTTAACTATTTTTGTACTGAGTTTTAGTAAAAAAAAATTGTTATTTAGCAAATCTTTTTGCTATTTACATTTTGCAAATTACAGAAATTTTACAGAATATTTACAAATTTTTGTTGCTAATTTCAGAAATCATTTTACAAATTTTTGAAAACCGATTTGCTGAAATTAGCAAAAAAATTTACGAATTTTAACCCTTTGAAGTAAATGTAATTTCTAATTAAAAACTTACACCCACAAACTAAAATTGCATTAAAATGTTACATAGATTAAAAAAGGGATCGGAATTGAAGATACCGACATCCACTTTAAATAGCACTAAAAAGTTTTTTTAGTTCTAAAAATTAGCCCTAAAAACAATTAAAATTTGACCTTAAAAGAAAAAAAAATTTAATATTTTTCAAAACAGAAATTACCAAATTAAAACAAAATGATAAATTCGTTTTTGTTTATGTTTTTACAATTTTTAAACCTTTGATTTTTTTTTTAATTTTGTCTAAAATATTTTTTTGAAAAAATAAAATAAAAAAATTTTGATGCTCAATAAAAAAAAATAAATTTAAAATTTTGTACTAAATTAACAATATTTAGTATTTTTTTTTTTTTTGTCTAAAATTTAGTAGCGACGGCTAATTTTTTCTATTAATTTCATTGTACTACACGTCAGCAGACGTGTGTTGCTAATATAAGCAAAAAATACCGCTGGGCTCAAATTAGCAAAATTTCCCGTAATAACAGCAAAATTTTTAGTTGCTATTACAGACTTTTTTGGTAAATGTACGTCATTGCGTTGGACTTTTTTTGTCAAATTAAAATAATTTTAGTGTTACATGTATTTATGAATTTATGTTTAATTTATCCCTACTTTTTTGCTATTGGTCGCCTGAAACCTGCGATGGCAACTGAAAATTTTGCTGTTATAACGGAAAATTTTGCTAATTTGAGCCCAGCGGTATTTTTTGCTTATATTAACAACACATGCCTGCTGACGTGTAGTACAATGAATTTTGTAGAACAAAATAGCTGCCGCTACTAAATTTTAGTAAACTTTTTTGAAGTGGAATTTAAAATCGGTTTGCTAAAATCAGCAAAAAAAGAAAATACTGTAAATATTAGCACAATCAAATTAGTATAAAAAATTAGTAAGCTCTACTAAATTTTAGTAAATTTTTGTAAACTCAATGAATTGTAAAAAATAGCAAAATTTTAATTAAAAAAAAAATTATTAAAATGAACAAATTAACTCAATTATTTTTAAATAAACTTATTACACATTAAAGCTGCTGAATATACAAATTTATATAATTTTTTATTATTTTTATTTTTTCAAAAAATATCTTAGACAAAATTAAAAAAAAATCCATGGCTTAAAAAATTGTTAAAACATAAACAAATTTATTATATTGTTTTAATTTGCTAATTTTTGTTTTTCACATATTTTTGGTAATTTTTTTGGATTTTTAAGTCAAATTTTGTTTTAAGGGCTGATTTTTAGAACTAAAAAGTTTTTAAATAGCTGTCCTATATTGTGGCATGAGTCGGTTGTGAAAAGTATCTTCACTTCCGATCCCTTTTTTCAACCTATGTAACATTTTAAGGCAATTTAATTTTGTATGCAAAAGTTTTAATTAACAGAAATAACATTTCCTTCAATATTCACTTTTTTAAAATTAGTATTTTTTTTTTGCTAATTTTAGCAAATCGATTTTCAATAATTTGTAAAATGATTTCTGAAAACCATTTACAAATTTTTCTACTAACTTTTTTCAACAATAATAACATTGAAATTAAGTGTCTTCTAGAGATGATAGATTTTTTTCATACTGTTGATTTAAGCGCCGTGATTGAAAAATCACTGGTAACTGTATATTTTAAATTACTGGGAATGTCGTTTTTTAATATTATCTGCAAAATTTATTGAGTACAATAATAAATGATATTTTTAGTAACAGTGGCTTGCTTTTACATTCTCTCATGTTTATAAGACCGGTGGCAGTGATGGAAAAGTTGATACAATTGTACAATTGATACTATTTGATTTAAGAAAATACCGTGATACTTTTCCCAAATAAAACTTTGATATTCACTTATCTTACAAATGCAGAAATATAACTTTAAAGAATCGAAATTTATGCACTGATATAATAGAAATACTATTTAGTTATTAAAACAAATACATAATTCTGCATTAATGAAAAAGCTTTTTTGGGGAACTTTAAAATATGTTTCAAAAATTTCAATGAAGAGTAAAATACATAATTGTTTTAGTGTCGCTACTTTTAAATAGGTGGCGCAGAATCACATAAAACAATACCCTGCCCCATGGCTAGGTCGATATAGCCTTGGATTAGGCTTTCAATTAATTTATTTACCAAAAATATTAAATCAAATACATACTTCAAATTCTAAGGCATTCAGATGTTACTAGTAGACTTATTACATAATTTTAAAGTCAATTTTTCAAATGTTTGACGTAATAAAAGCATTTGTTTCACATTTTTATGTTAAAAAAGAAATTTTCATAGAGGAAAATAGTTTTTTTTTATTCAATTTGTATTTTTGAGAATCGAGGGATTGGCAAATGTATATTTATGTTAATTTTTTCTTTCATAAAAAAATACACATGAATAAAGTGCAATATTGTGCTCTTAAACATCTAAATGAACATTGATTTAAAAAATTAAGGTATAATATGCACATAAAACATATTTATTTATTTTATTAATTAATTTCGTTGTAGCGAAAACAGACCAGAGCCTCTCGTGGGAATCGAACCCACGACCCCCGCACTGATAAGCTAGCACGCTACCAACTAGCCTACCGGGGCGCTCAGCATAAAACATATATTATTTTTTCAAAGTTTTTGGCAAATATTCATTTAAGTTACGAAGAAAATATATATATATTGCTGCAGCTCCATTAGCCATATTGTGCTACAATATGCAGTAGAGTATTATTGTTTTTCTATTTTCATAAAACATATATTTTTCATAGTTTTTGGCAAATATTCATTTACGTTACGAAGAAAATAGAAAATCAATAATACTCTACTGCATATTGTAGCACAATATGGCTAATGGAGACTAGCTCTGCAGCAAAATATGCCTAATGGAGAGAGTGCACCTTCTGATGGGCCATCTATTGACAAATAGTTACAACTCATGTTCTTTCTTTAACAAATTAATTTCTTTGCTGTATTCTCTCCATAAGACAAACACAGTTTAGTTTTTTAAAGAAAGAACATTCGTTGCAACTATTCATCAATACGTGGCGCATCAAAAAGTGCATTCTCTTCATTAGGCAGTATTTGCCAAAAACTATGCTTTAAAATGTGTTTTTTGTGCAGCCCATGGTTAAAAAACTAGTGAAAATGTAAAAAAAGTTCTTTTCACATCTAAAAAACTTTTTCACTTCAAAAATTTTTTTCAACTACATAATTTTACTTCAAAAGTTTTTTTATATTATTTGTATCAAAAACAGTAGCGAACATCTTTTTAGGATATTGGTGGAGGGTATTCAAAGATTCGGCACAGCTGAATTTAGCCTTGTTTTTAATAACACGACAAACTTGAAAACTTTAAAATTACATTATTTACTATGTTTCTTGAAGATATGTTTTAATAATTAAGTTGTGTTTTTATATCAAAAAATATAATTTTATTTTTGTTTTCTTTTTCTTTAAAATTACAAAATGATTATAATATGAGAAATTTATACGTTTTTTTTTTTTTTTTTTTTGTTGCACGATATGTTCTGGAACGTATGTACTGTGTAAAAATAGGATTACGAGTATATCCGATTTTGGTTTTTAATAATTCACACTATAGAATTAAAGTCTTAAATATTGCTATGCCGATTTGACAAAAAGGCAAAAGGACATCCTTATAAAATATATTTATTCGACATTAAACTCTGGTGAGAGAAGCTTTATCTTTTGAAGCCCAAATTTTTATCTTCTTTCAAACGCTTGTCTGGTTGCAGTTATTTCTCATAATGTTTTAACTTATTAAAAAAAAATGCTAAAAATTTGAGTTTTTAAAAAAAAGTTCTAAACAAGCACCTAGCACTTTTTTAAATGTGCTAGATATAGCACCTAAAGTGCTCAAGTGGCAAGTTTGCTATGCCATGGATATAATTAACCCTTTAAAACACGAATCGGATTCTGGGTTGCCGAAATTGCCGATTTTTTGTTAAAACCCAAATACACACAAGTTTAATTTTAAGTAATTTGTTATAGTAATGAATAAAAATAATAATTTTGAATTTGAAATTGAAATTCTTAAAGAACTTTCGTATTTTATAAATGGCAATAATAAGGGATATGTACTATAAAAAGCAACTAAGGTCCATTGCATAATTATAACGTCACTTTTCTTTTTAATATAACTCTTTCAATATATATTGATTCCCTTAGGTCTCTTCGGATGAGTTACTTTTCTTTAAATATGATCTTGATTGATAACTGTTTTATTTATATTTGTAGTTGTTGTATTTTTTTTGAATTTACCGATTGTTCGTGTTTCATAATTATAACGTCATTAATACTTTTTCTTAAATAAAACGCAATTTATTTTTAATTAAAGTAAAAACTCTATTGTGCATACTTTCTACTAAATTTTTTATTTCGATTTCGCTTATTCTCTCCCATTGTTTCAATATGGTGCTTTTCAACTAAGCTACGTCATCGTATTGGAGATTTTCGGAGTAAACCGTTTGACAAAATACCCTATACATTTTCCATTGGGTTAAGATCTGGGTAACAGAAATATTTTTGGAAGAAAACCAATTTTTAGTTGCCGCACTAATATGCACTCAGGAAAGTTAGTAGAAAAATTTGTAAACGGTTTTCAATCGCACTTTACTATTTTTGTACTGATTTTTAGTAAAATATTATTATTTAGCAAATCTTTTTGCAATTTACATTTAACAAATTACAGAATTTTTACAGAATATTTACAAATTTTTGTTGCTAATTTCAGAAATCATTTTACAAATTTTTGAAAACCGATTTGCTAAAATTAGCAAAAAATATTACTAATTTTAAACAAGTGGATATTGAAGGAAATGTTATTTCTAATTAAAACTTACACCTACAAACTTAAATTGCCTTAAAATGTTACATATATTAATAAAAAAGGGATCGGAAGTGAAGATACCGACTCATGTCTAAAAAGAGGACATCCACTTAAAATAGCACTAAAAAGGGTTTTTAGTTCTAAAAATGCGCTTTAAAAAGAATTAAAATTTAATCTTAAAATTAAAAAAAAAAATTGACCAAAATATTTTTCAAAACAGAAATTATCAAATTAAAACAAAATGATTAATTCGTTTTTTAAAACATATAATCAAAATTTTTGATGCTCGATAAGAAAAATAAATTCAAAGCTTTTTACTAATATTAATAATATTTAGTAATTTTTTTTTGCTGATTTTAGCAAACAGATTTTAAAGTCCACTTTACAAAAAGTCTACTAAAATTTAGTAGCGGCTACTATTTTTCTACTAATTTCATTGTACTACGCGTCAGCAGACATGTGTTGCTAAGATCAGCAAAAAATACCGCTGGGCTCAAATTAGCAGAATTTTACGTAATAACAGCAAAATTTTCAGTTGCCATTACAGACTTTTTTTGGTGAGTGTGGATAGCCGCGATATACTGTTGAGAAATTAAGCTTTTGTTTGGATTTTTTTCTAAAAATGAAACACAACTCATTCTCAACGTTCTCATGTAGTGAGCACTATTCATTCTACATGAAACAAATTGAATTTCCAATGTACCATCGGCACAAAAAGCTTCCCACACTATCAATGATGCTCCTCCAAAGTTTCTCTTTCTTTGTATGTCTCTCCAGTAGCCTCGGTTGCCGTCTGGACCATCTAAATTCCATTTTTTTCTCGTCGGAGAATATGGCCTATTGTGAAATTTTTGATGTTTGTACCCATTTTAAGTTTCATTTCAATTCTGTTTTTTTATAATTATTCGACTTACCTGTTCCAATCCATACCCATGTTTTCATGTGCAAACTGCATTCTAGCAGCGATGTGATGTGGTAGTAACCTCTGAACCATCCCCATTTTAGAACGAACTATGCTTTTATCTCCATTTAAAGCCCTCCATACAGTTGTTTTTGACGCAATGACTCCAGATTGGGCTTGAATTTTCGCAATACTAGATAAGGAGTTGCTTGCCAGTCGGGTAATATGAGCTATTTCGCGCTGCGACACAATTTTTTTTCGCCCTGCACGTTTTGATTTTTCATAATTTGTGGGATTCTTAAAAAAAAAATTGAACTACCCTTAGACTGCGACCCAATCTCCGAGCAATTTCTCGAAAACTCACTTTTTCGGCTTTGAAAGCCAAAATTTGACCTCTTCAAGGTCGAACAGTATTTTTCCACGTGGTATATGATGACAGATAAAGAAATATTTTTAAATCGATCTAATTTCACCGAAGTCTTATCACTTATTGATCTCATTTTCCTATTTTTTGCAACGTGATGTTATAATTATGAAACACGAACAATCGGTAAATTACAAATATAAAACATCTATCAATCAAGAGCATATTCAAAGAAGAGTAATTCATCCGAAGAGACCTAAGGGAATAAATATATATTGAAAGAGTTACATTAAAAAGAAAAGTGACGTTATAATTATGAAATGGACCTTATAACTTTAACAATAGATTCATTCATATGTAAACATTTATTTTTAATAAATATTTTGGAAGATAAATTAAATTAAATATAAATAATGATATTTGTAAAGGGTGTCCCAAGAAGAACGCAATTTTTAAATCTGGCAACATTCGAAGTGTCATTGTTTGACATTTGAACAATTGTTATTGTTTGCTAGTAGAAGGTACGAGGTTAGTAAAAATGGAGCGCTACACGAATGAACAACGCATTCTCATTGTGAAATTGTTTTACCAAAATGGTGAAAGTTTTGCGGCTACAGTTCGCAAATTGCGATCAATTTGGGGTCACAATAATGCTCCAAAAGAGTCAACTGTAAAGAGATTAATGGATAAATTTGCCGAAACTGGGTCTGTTAGTGATGTAAAGACAACAACGCGCCATCGACCAGGTCGATCGACCGAAAATGTCGCAGCTGTACGTGATGATGTCGCTCAAACTCCATCCACCTCAATTCGACACCGAGCTCAGCAAATTGGTGTCTCCAAATCCACTTTGCAGCGAATTTTGACGGTAGATTTGCATCTTCATGCATACAAAGTTCAATTGACTCAGGAACTGAAGCCAGCTGACCATGGACAGCTAAGGGAGTTCGTTAATTGGGTATTGGAGACAACATGAAAATGCTGATTTTGCCGATAAAATCATCTTCAGTGACGAGGCCCATTTTCATCTTGATGGCTTCGTCAATAGGCAGAATTGTCGCATTTGGGGTGAGGAAAATCCTCGAGTGATTCACGAGAAGCAAATGCATCCTCAACGTGTCACTGTGTGGTGTGGTTTTTGGGCTGAAGGAATCATTGGATCTTTTTTTTATGAAAATGAGGCAGGTCAAGCGCAAACAGTCAATGGTGTTCGGTATCGTGGAATGATAACCAGTTTTTTCTTGCCTAGAATTGAAGAAATGAATGTGGAGGGCATGTGGTTCCAACAAGACGGCGCCACTTGTCATACAGCCAGAGAAACAATTCAATTGCTGCATCAGTCATTTCCCGGTCGTGTTATTTCGCGTTTTGGAGATCAGAATTGGCCGCCTAGATCGTGCGATTTAACACCATTCGATTTTTTTCTTTGGGGTTTTTTGAAGTCGATGGTTTACGCGAATAAGCCGACGACGACTCAAGCCTTAAAAGAGGAAATTGGACGCTGCATTAATGAAATACCGCAGCATTCATGCAAAACGGTCATTGAAAATTTAATTAAAAGATCGCGTGCATGCCAGCAAAGCCGCGGCGGCCATCTGCACGATATATTGTTCCATACATAACCTCATTCTGTCTACTTTACGATAAAATAAAGTTTCACGATTTTTTTTTTTAAATATCTGTTTTATTTAAAATTTAAAAATTGCGTTCTTCTTGGGACACCCTTTAGATAGCCCTAATTGAATATAAAAGCTTCGGATATATTATTTAATAAAGATTCCATTGATTAAAATAATTACTTACCAGATAAACCATTTTTTTTTTTTTTGCTAAAAAATTATTAAAAAAAAATGAACTTAAGTTTCCATTCCTGCCCCAAATTTATTGAATAATAAAAAAAAATGTGTTTTGTTTTTTTTTTCCAGTGGAATGCTTTATTTTTTCCATAATTTTCTTACAATGGTTTCTTAAATGAAAATAATAATATTGTGTTTTTCTATTTGAGCAATTTCCAATTTTTGTATAAAAAGAATAGAATGCGGAAAAGATGAAAAGGAAAATATGTGTTAGATTTAGAGAAGCTAAAGTAAAGTGTTTTGAGGAAAATAAAATTAGAAGGAGTTAAGATAGAAAGGAGTATCAGTAGCATATAGATGATAATAATAGTGTTTTATTGGGTGGGGAAAATACAAAACAATAATAATTGAGAGACCAAAAACCATAAACATAATTAGAATTTTAACAAAAAAAAAATATATATAATGAAAATTTTATATCCCCGAGTTTACAAATAATAAAAGATGTACAGCAAAATAAAATTAGTTAACTATTAAGAAATATATTTATTTTTTGTATTCAAGCTGAAAATGTACGATGCTCCTGTTACAGAAGTTACTTTCACATTAAAAGTTCGTAGTGAAAATATACGAGATTTTTGCAGTTTCAAGTAACATTCAATTTTGTGTGAAAATAATCGAACGCAATTTTTTCTAATAATAAGAATTAGTGCTTAAAAAAAATGATATTTAAAATTTAATATGTTTTTAATTTAAATATATTTATAATATCTCGAAAATTTAAGGCATTGTTTTTGTTAAAAAAAATATATTTTTTTAAACCTCTTTAAATTCACTAGTAATTTGTGTAAAAACTTCTAAATGTTATTACTTGAAATATTCCTTCGAAGATTTAAAATTTCGTGTATATTTTTCACCAATTGTTATAACAACTGCTTTTTGAAGGTTTTATAATTTATTTTCAAACTCAGTTTGTAACAGGGGTTTCTGGAACGGAAATAAATTAATTTGAAAAATTGTTTCTTAATTTTGGGAAAACAAAAAGAACGTTTTTAAACAAATTTTAAAATCTGCACATCTTTTTTACAATCGCTTTTTTACAAGTTTCTTTTTTCTAAAACATTAGATTTTGTGAACCTTCACAGAAGGTGTACATTTTTCTTTTATATTTATATTTTATTTTTTTTTTTTTTTTTGCAAATAATGCTTTTATAAAAAGTTACAATTTATTAATATTTTTTTGAAAGCATTATTTACATTACAAATTAAGTGTGATAGAAATAGTTGGAAAATATTATGCTATTTTAAGTTCGACTTATTACAAAAATATAAACTTTTTACTGTATCGTTTTTTTTTTTTTTTTTTTTTTTGCAAATGATTTTTAATACTTAATATAAAATTTATTTGATTCATCTTCAAAATATTGTATTGATTAATAATTTTTTTTTTTTTTTTTTTTTTGTTAAATAAATTTCAGTTTGTAATAGAAGATGAATTTACATTTGCTGTTATTTTGGTAAAAAGAAAAAAAAAAAAAAGAATTACATTTTTATTTTATTTTTCATTATTATATCTTTTTAAGATTTTTTTTTTATTTATATTTTATTTTTTTATTTTTTTTTTTAACTAATTTTTTAATTTTTTTTTTGTTTTTTTTTTGTAGACTTTTTTTTAAGTAAACAACAAAATTAATTATAAATACTATACTATTGTTTTTATTTTTTCATGGTGTTCTTTCTCTTAGTTTTTTGTATTAAATTTTTGATTCTGTAAAAAATATTTGTAATATCAAAATTTTGGTTTTTTTTAATAATATTAATTTAATAATTAATTTTAGATATGTATGTGTAAAAAAAAGTTATTGAAATTAATGTCCTCATTTTGCAAAACGCAACGCCTCACTTAACAAAATTTAAAAAAAAAAATCGATTTTGTAAATCACTTGAATAAAGTAGGTGATTGTTATTTGAAATTTTATACATACAAATAATAATTTCATAAATCACTGCACTGAAAAATTAATAACTTGAGATGTTAAAATCATCACTTGGATTGTTTGAGGAGCATTGGTTTGAAATTTTTTTCAAACTATTTAAAAAAAAAACAAACAATTTGTAATAAATTTTATTTTTTTAAGCAGTTTGTGAATTTTTTTCTTAGGTCGATATGTCGTGGAAATGGTTAATATGCCTTTGAAAAAATCTTAAAAATTTCAAAAATTGCTCCATAAATTTTTTGTGGGTTTACACTCAGAAAAAAAAGTTTGTAGAAAATTTTGTAAACAGTTTTTTAATCCCACTTTAGTATTTTTGTACTGATTTTTAGTAAAGAAATTATTATTTAGTTAATTTCTTTGCTATTTACATTTTACAAATTACAGAATTTTTACAGAATATTTACAAATTTTTGTTGCTAACTTCAGAAATCATTTTAGAAATTTTTAAAAACCGATTTGCTAAAATAAGCAAAAATAAATTACTAATTTTAAAAAAGTGGATAAAGAAAGAAATATTATTTCCAATAATTAAAACTTATACAGGGTGGGCCAAAAGTTACAATGGGGTTTAAAAATTTAATAACTTTTTCGTTTATATATTTTATTTTTTTTTCTTCAGATTATATAAATAACACTTGGAGAGTAAATAATGGAGAGATTCACAACTGAACAAAGAACCGGAATAATAGAATTTTATTATTTTAATCAGAGATCAATTTTTTTAAAACAAAGTGCATATCGTCGACTTTCGCCCTCTGAAGCAATGATTCGTTGCTTAGTTGATCGTCATCACCAACATGGCACCGTAACAGATTAGCCTCGAACCGATAGACCACGTTTAAGTCGCACTGCAGAAAATATTGAACGAGTACAGCAAAGTGTTAAAGCAACACCAGAAACATCTGCCAGAAGGCGTTCTGCTCAGCTAGGAATGTCTCGTACGCCACTACGGCGCATTTTAAAAAAAAGATTTACAATTATATCCATATAAGGTGCAATTGGTGCAAGAATTAAAACCCGCAGATCATCGGTAACGTCTAAATTTTTCAGTTAAATTTCAACAGTTGGCCAGAAATGAAATCAACTTTATTGAAAATTTGATTATGAGCGATGAAGCTCATTTTCATTTGAATGGCTTTGTTAATAAGCAGAAGTGTAGGTTCTGGGGTTCTGAGAATCCAAGAGCCATTCATTAACGCCAATTGCACCCCATTAGGTGTACAGTATGGTGTGGGATCACATCTGATAATATGACTGTGCCTTAATTCTTCGAGAATGAAGATGGAAGTGCTGTAACTGTAAATGGAGAGCAGTATCGGTTTATGATAGAAATTTTTTTACGTTCCGCTCTTGAAAACAGACCTGGTATGTGGTTTCAGCAGGACGGAGCCACTGCCCGAGACACAATGGCACTTTTAAGTCAAATTTTTGGAGAGCGAATAATTTTCAGAAATTCGGAAATTATTTGGCCAGCGCGATCGCCAGATTTGACAGCACCCGACTATTTTCTTTGGAGTTTTTTGAAGGAGCGAGTCTATGTGAACAAGCCAAACATTGTTGGAGAAATTCGAACGCTAAAGGTACAAATTTTTAAAGATGTTATGGAAAATGCTCTAAAACGGTGGTCATTTAAGAGACATTATTTTTCATACTTAGTGTAAAAAAATTTTCATTTTGTATTTTATATAATCTGAGAAAAAAAAATTAATAAACGAAAAAGTTATTAAACTTTTAAAACCCCCATGGTAACTATTGGCCCACCCTGTACATACAAAGTTGAATTGCCTTAAAATGTTACATAGATTGAAAAAAAAGGGATCGGAAGTGAAGATACTTTTCACAGCCGGCTCATGTCCAAAAATAGGACATCCACTTAAAAGAAAACTGAAAACTGTTTTAGTTCTAAAAATCAGCCCTAAAACAATAAAAATTTGACCTTAAAATCCCAAAAAATTAATAAAACTATTTTTCAAACCAAAAATTAGCATATTAAAACAAAAAATTATGAATTCGTTTATGTTTTTTGAATTTTTTTATTTTAATTTTGTCTAAAATATTTTTTGAAAAAATAAATAAAAAAAATGTTGCTCCAAAGAAAAAAAATATAAATTTGTATATTCGAACTCTTAAGGCAATTTCAAAAGAAATTAGTAGTTTTAATGTGTAACAAGTGCATCTAAAAATAATTGAGTTGATTTATGAATTTTAATATTTTTTTTTATATTAAAATTTTGCAATATTTTACAATTCGTTGATTTTACTGAAATTTACTAAAGTTTAGTAGAGCTTAATAATTTTTATACTAATTTGATTGTACTAATATTCACAATATTTATTAATTTTTATTTTTGCTGATTTTAGCAAACCGATTTTAAGTTCCGCTTTACAAAAAGTTTACTCAAATTCACTAGCGGCTACTAAACGTCAGCAGACATGTGTGCTAATATAAGCAAAAAATACCGCTGGGCTCAAATTAGCAAAATTTTCCGTAAAAACAGCCGTTACAGACTTTTTGGGTGTAGTTTTTAAGCGGCCTAAATATTTGCATAAGAAAAAAATGTTTTAAGTCTGCTGTGTTGTTTAGAGATAAATTTATCATAATTATAAATTTTACAGTTATCATTACTTTTGGTAATTATTGTAAAAATTAACAAAATATGAAACAGCAAAGTAATTGCCAAAAAAAAAAACTGAAGGGTTGTGGACTATCAGCATTATAGCGCTACAAAAAATCCTACCTAAAGGTGTGTGTAAACAAAAACTTGGGCCAATATGCCTCAACCGGAGATCAGGTAGTTCACTATGTCGACCGCTGTGTAGAGTCTTTTCAAAGAAAAAACACTTCAAATTAAGGCACTTACAACAGCGTTTATGATCATTAAAAAAGAGAAATTTAAAAGAAAACGTTACGTTAAAATTATTTATAAAAATAATAGGAAAAACTAATTTTTAATACACCTTAGTGAAACATTTTTTTTTATACTATACATCTTTTCTAACTTTGCATTTTTTTACCGCTAATTATGCTGACAAAATGGCCGAGGGGTCTAAAACATGGCCACGAATAATAACGAACTCGTTAAATTAAAAGAAGGCTGCCCATTCACAAAGAAAGTTGTCATGTGGATTTTACAAACTGTGACGATAAGTTTGTATGAAAACTAATGTCACACCCTGTATGAACAGTTAAACCATAGTAACAAGTGTTAATCGTAACAACAACATAGTGTAGCTAGCTAACATGCGTACACAAGTAGATGGGTAACAACTAGAACTAGAGACCGCTTTCCAGTAGGAGGGGTGTATTAAGTGTGGCAGGGATAACCTACGTGGGAGGGAGATACCCTGTGTATTCTGCCGAAAAACTGCTCCTGAGCTTGCTCGAACAATGGGTGTGACCATTCACGAAAAGAAGCTCATTTTACTATGTGCATAGTGGACATTTCCACCTTGAATATGGAGAAGGAAAACTTCAACTTCAGGAATGCAACTTCCAGACATCCCAACCCGGTCGAAATGCAGGGGTCGCTAGCCGTTAGTGTCTCACAGAGAACCCCACTTTCTAATACCTTTTTAAATGCAGACAATGAATACAGATAATTTATACTGGGACTTATATTCTTCAATCGAAAATGACTACTCCACAAGAAATTCCTCAGACGGAGATGAAGAATTGGTTTTCTCATCCTTTACCGGGGGTGGGAGACCGCACCCCACCTATAACCAGCTTGACACCACCACCAGACTACCCAAACCAACAAGGATGCAAAAAATACGACATGTGTTCTCACAATACCCAACCTCGCTTCTTAGTTGTCTAATATTCGCAATTATCGAATGGATGTGCACAATCGCATTTGTGCTCTTCCGCCAACAAGGTCCCCCCCTCCAGCTAGAGCAGGACGAAACAAAAGACGAAGACCGAGAACCACCACGGAGACCGGAAGTGTCTTACAAACATTTAACTAGTAAAGGTTGTTTTCTTTATAATAATGTTTTACCATTGGGGTATAAGTAAAAAGAAATAATATGTATTCAGGCTCACTGTGTATACTTAGAACATTTTAAAACTTTGTTAACAATGAGTTGCCTTTGAATTTTCATTTATAATTTTTCACAATTAATTTATTATATATAGAATTTCGATTCAATAAAATTATTATCAAATTTTGGACAAACATAATAATTTTAAAAATCCATGGAGTAACTGGAGCCATTCTTGAATCCCTACGATCATCAGCATACGCATTTTTGACAGGAGTGAAAATTGCACCTGCGGTGTTATCCCATTATCTATACTTACTTATGAAAGAGGTGATCACCGATACCCTGCATACCGAATGGAAATCATATACAGTCAAGATTCCAGCCGAAGACATAACACCACTTCATTTAATTCACGCTACACTATCAGCTGAAGCAAGTGGAGCTGCTCCCCCAAACCCTGTTGCATTTACGAGAGAGGACGATGATTACCTTCTGCTCCTCTTAATGAGCTGGTACAGATTTGCACATGCTCACGACAAACACAAAGAGATAATTGCAAAGAGAGCAAACACATTACTTGTGTAGGCAAAAAGAGAAACATCCCTCTCAGATAAACTTTCAACGGCAAACGTAAATATGGTCTACCTGACAGGTAATGCCACGATTGATTTCTTGACGGCAACGCTCGATATGTTCCTAGAGAAATTCCCTGCGCATCCATTTTCAAAGGCCAGGTTTGGTTCCATCATAACCCGGCTATTCCAATCTTGCATACATGAGTAAACTGTTGGGGGAAATAAATCAAATGGTAGTTGATAGTAAAGAAGAGTGGACTACAAAGAATTCATACCTTCCTTACATGATGAGTCTCAGATTATCGGAGAAAAGTCCATTTTCGGCTACAAATAACCCCGTCCTACACTTTCTAATACACATAGTTGGGACTTTAATGGGATCAACTCGATCAAAGCACGCGATTATGGTGGAGAAAATATCTTATATTCCTATCATTGTAAATGCAGTTATAATCTTTCTTGCACACAAAAGCAATGTCAACCTTAAAATTCAGTATCTTAAGAAGAAAGACAAAGTAGCGTATGAAGAGAAGCTGAAGAGAGAAAGGGATGAAATGGGGCCTGACCATAAAGAAGATGGCTCTCATACTATCAAATGAATGATTATAAGTTTAGTTCCACAGACATAACATGCATCAAAACAGCCATTGAAAGAATACAAGATGTACGTGAGGGAACCGTTGGAGAGTGGTTAATTGATCACCTATCATCAATGTTAAATGAAGATGCAGGACGTTGAATTATGATCTTATTCCATTAAATTGTACACTTTTAATTAATGACAAGTCAATTAGATGCACTCATGGAATTATATGTTATTCGTTTCCATAAAATCTGTTTTCAAACATAAATAGTAAAGTTATAGTTCTTAAATGATACATAACTGAAAAAGTGTAAGATTTTTACTACTACACCTCTCGTGGTGTAAATAAGAAAATAGGAAGGAAAAAACGGTTATACGAAGGAGAACATATATTGAAAACCATTATTGGTTTGTACTGCTTTATTATGTCTTACAAACATACAACTAGTAAAGGTTGTTTGCTTTATAATTATCTTTCACAATTGGGGTAAAAGTAAAAAGAAATAAAAAGAAAAAATCTGTTTTCAAACATAACTAGTAAAGTTACAGTTCTTAAATGATACACAACTTAAAAAGTGTAAGATTTTTACTACTACACCTCTCGTGGTGTAAATAAGAAAATAAGAAGAGAAAAACGGTTATACGAAGGAGAAGATATATTGAAAACCATTATTGGTTTGTACTGCTTAATTATGTCTTACAAACATTCAACTAGTAAAGGTTGTTTGCTTTATAATTATCTTTCACAATTGGGGTAAAAGTAAAAAGAAATAAAAAGAAAAAAATTATTTTCAAACATAATTAGTAAAGTTATAGTTCTTAAATAATACATAACTCAAAAAGTGTAAGATTTTTACTACTACACCTCTCGTGGTGAATAAGAAATTAGGAAGAGAAAAACGGTTATACGAAGGAGAAGATATATTGAAAAACATTATTGGTTTGTACTGCTTTATAATGTCTTACAAACATTCAACTAGTAGAGGTTGTTTTATTATAATAATTTTTTACCATTGGGGTATAAGTAAAAAGAAATAAAAAGAAAAAATCTGTTTTCAAACATAACTAGTAAAGTTATAGTTCTTAAATGATACACAAATTAAAAAGTGTAAGATTTTTACTACTACACCTCTCGTGGTGAATAAGAAATTAGGAAGAGAAAAACGGTTATACGAAGGAGAAGATATATTGAAAAACATTATTGGTTTGTACTGCTTTATAATGTCTTACAAACATTCAACTAGTAGAGGTTGTTTTATTATAATAATTTTTTACCATTGGGGTATAAGTAAAAAGAAATAAAAAGAAAAAATCTGTTTTCAAACATAACTAGTAAAGTTATAGTTCTTAAATGATACACAAATTAAAAAGTGTAAGATTTTAACTACTACACCTCTCGTGGTGTAAATAAGAAAATAAGAAGAGAAAAACGGTTATACGAAGGAGAAGATATATTGAAATCCATTATTGGTTTTACTGCTTTATTATGTCTTACAAACATTCAACTAGTAAAGGTTGTTTTCTTTATAATTATCTTTCACAATTGGGGTAAAAGTAAAAAGAAATAAAAAGAAAAAATCTGTTTTCAAACATAACTAGTAAAGTTATAGTTCTTAAATGATACACAACTTAAAAAGTGTAAGATTTTTACTACTACACCTCTCGTGGTGTAAATAAGAAAATAAGAAGAGAAAAACGGTTATACGAAGGAGAAGATATATTGAAAACCATTATTGGTTTGTACTGCTTTATTATGTCTTACAAACATTCAACTAGTAAAGGTTGTTTGCTTTATAATTATCTTTCACAATTGGGGTAAAAGTAAAAAGAAATAAAAAGAAAAAATCTATTTTCAAACATAATTAGTAAAGTTATAGTTCTTAAATGATACATAACTGAAAAAGTGTAAGATTTTTACTACTACACCTCTCGTGGTGTAAATAAGAAAATAGGAAGAGAAAAACGGTTATACGAAGGAAAAGATATATTGAAAAACATTATTGGTTTGTACTGCTTTATTATGTCTTACAAACATTCAACTAGTAGAGGTTGTTTTATTATAATAATTTTTTACCCTTGGGGTACAAGTAAAAAGAAATAAAAAGAAAAAATCTGTTTTCAAACATATACATCATCTGGACTGCTTCAGCAAACAATTGGCTACCGAACCTGATAAACAAGGTGAACGCTATCATCAAGTTGCTATGCCATTTGAAATGAGGTAATACTGATTTTTTATTTTTTCAAACTCATTTTAATAAAACAAAAACTTACAGATAAAAGGGCAAAAAGTCGCCGAGTGCAATAATTATTGCATATTAATATTGGAATTGTTAAGAATTTTATCAAAACTGTCGCCAAAAGAGATAAGTTTTCTTGTGTTTGAAACTAATTTACCCGAGACTCAGCGAAAGTAAAATTAAAGAAGGTAAGTTATATATTATATATTCAACTAGTAGAGGTTGTTTTATTTTAATAATGTTTTACCATTGGGGTATAAGTAAAAAGAAATAAAAAGAAAAAATCTGTTTTCAAACATAACTAGTCAAGTTATAGTTCTTAAATGATACACAACTTAAAAAGTGTAAGATTTTTACACCTCTCGTGGTGTAAATAAGAAAATAAGAAGAGAAAAACGGTTATACGAACGAGAAGATATATTGAAAACCGTTATTGGTTTGTACTGCTTTATAATGTCTTACAAACATTCAACTAGTAGAGGTTGTTTTATTATAATAATTTTTTACCATTGGGGTATAAGTAAAAAGAAATAAAAAGAAAAAATCTGTTTTCAAACATAACTAGTAAAGTTATAGTTCTTAAATGATACACAAAGTGTAAGATTTTTACTGCTACACCTCTCGTGGTGTAAATAAGAAAATAGGAAGAGAAAAACAGTTATACGAAGGAGAAGATATATTGAAAACCATTATTGGTTTGTACTGCTTTATTATGTCTTACAAACATTCAACTAGTAAAAGTTGTTTTCTTTATAATAATATTTCACAACTGGGGTAAAAGTAAAAAAGAAATAAAAAGAAAAAATCTGTTTTCAAACATAATTAGTAAAGTTATAGTTCTTAAATGATACATAACTGAAAAAGTGTAAGATTTTTACTACTACACCTCTCGTGGTGTAAATAAGAAAATAGGAAGAGAAAAACGGTTATACGAAGGAGAAGATATATTGAAAACCATTATTGGTTTGTACTGCTTTATTATGTCTTACAAACATTCAACTAGTAAAGGTTGTTTTCTTTATAATAATCTTTCACAACTGGGGTAAAAGTAAAAAGAAATAAAAAGAAAAAATCTGTTTTCAAACATAATTAGTAAAGTTATAGTTCTTAAATGATACATAACTGAAAAAGAGTAAGATTTTTACTACTACACCTCTCGTGGTGTAAATAAGAAAATAGGAAGAGAAAAACGGTTATACGAAGGAGAAGATATATTGAAAACCATTATTGGTTTGTACTGCTTTATTATGTCTTACAAACATTCAACTAGTAAAAGTTGTTTTTTTTATAATAATCTTTCACAACTGGGGTAAAAGTAAAAAGAAATAAAAAGAAAAAATCTGTTTTCAAACATAATTAGAAAAGTTATAGTTCTTAAATAATACATAACTGAAAAAGTGTAAGATTTTTACTACTACACCTCTCGTGGTGTAAATAAGAAAATAGGAAGAAAAAAACGGTTATACGAAGGAGAAGATATATTGAAAACCATTATTGGTTTGTACTGCTTTATTATGTCTTACAAACATTCAACTAGTAAAGGTTGTTTGCTTTATAATTATCTTTCACAATTGGGGTAAAAGTAAAAAGAAATAAAAAGAAAAAATCTATTTTCAAACATAATTAGTAAAGTTATAGTTCTTAAATGATACATAACTGAAAAAGTGTAAGATTTTTACTACTACACCTCTCGTGGTGTAAATAAGAAAATAGGAAGAGAAAAACGGTTATACGAAGGAGAAGATATATTGAAAAACATTATTGGTTTGTACTGCTTTATTATGTCTTACAAACATTCAACTAGTAGAGGTTGTTTTATTATAATAATTTTTTACCATTGGGGTACAAGTAAAAAGAAATAAAAAGAAAAAATCTGTTTTCAAACATATACATCATCTGGACTGCTTCAGCAAACAATTGGCTACCGAATCTGATAAACAAGGTGAACGCTATCATCAAGTTGCTATGCCATTTGAAATGAGGTAATACTGATTTTTTATTTTTTCAAACTCATTTTAATAAAACAAAAACTTACAGATAAAGAGGCAAAAAGTCGCCGAGTGCAATAATTATTGCATATTAAACTTGGAATTGTTAAGAATTTTATCAAAACTGTCGCCAAAAGAGATAAGTTTTCTTGTGTTTGAAACTAATTTACCCGAGACTCAGCGAAAGTAAAATTAAAGAAGGTAAGTTATATATTATATATTCAACTAGTAGAGGTTGTTTTATTTTAATAATGTTTTACCATTGGGGTATACAGTGGCTCACATCGTAAGTCGGGCAAGTTATTAGGAAAACTTTATCAACAATTTTTAATATTGCGACAAATTATTTTTTCAAATATTTTTCATGCATTGTATTAAGTATTTAATAAACAACAAACTATCAATGACGTCACACAATTTTAATGTAACGGACAATTTTAGGCATATTACAAAAATTCTTACAAATTATGCTCACAACGAAAGTCGGGCAAAGAAGAAGTAACAAGTATGTGATTTGAATTACCGTTATAATTTAGCATCGCTAATAATATTTGAATTTGAGTGTTATTAGTTGACCTCGAGCTGTCGGTACAAGACAATACATTGCATTATTTTTACAATGCCACGTGCAACTAAGCAATCAACTTTGGATGAACGACAAATCGTTATTAACAACCATTTCGAGGGAAAAACGGAACGCGAAATTGCAAATATTGTCAAAAAAAGTAAGTCAACGGTCCATGACATAATAAAACGATACAAGGAAAGCAAAAGGATATCAAATAAACAACGTGTGGTATCGAAAAAGAAGCTTAGCCCCAGAGACGAAAAATGTATAGTTCGTGAAGTACAAAAAGATCCTTTTGTTTCTGCTCCAAAACTTGCCGCAATGGTCAAGACAAATTTTGGAAAAGATGTTCATGCAGAAACGGTAAGACGGGTGCTGCGAAAAAATAATTTAAATGGCAGAGTGTCTCGAAAGAAGCCGTGCATTAGCGAAAAGAATCGAAAAGAACGCCTTGTTTTTGCACGCGAACACATGTCAAAGGATTTTTCATTTTGGAGCACGGTAAACTTAATTTTTTATGTTGTGTAAATTATTTTTATTAGTATTTTAACATTTTAAAGGTCCTCTTCACGGACGAAAGCAAGTTTAATTTGTTTGGGTCCGATGGTCGGCGTTATGTATGGCGTAAGCCCAATGAGGAATTTTGCCATAAAAACACAAGAAAAACGGTGAAGCACGGGGGCTTATCAGTGATGGTATGGGGATGTATGGCAGCTTCGGGTGTGGGAAATCTTCACTTTATTGAAGGTATAATGGATAAACACATTTATCTCGACATCCTGAAGACTCACGTAAAGGAAAGTGCAAGCAATTTGGGTATTGCTGATAATTTTAAATTTTATCAAGACAATGACCCTAACCCTTAAATGCATGTTGTTGCAATTTTGCAACATACCATTAAACTCACCTCAAAATGGTATTGATTCGCTCACTACACATTGTTGTGTAGTAAAAGAGTTGTACTTGGTGTAGTTTATAATGTGGCAACACTTTTTTATGTTTTGCTATGTTTTTGATTGTGAATTTTACGTGGACAAAGTAACGGTTATAAAATTCTTTTAGCAAGTGCAATTTGTGTTTTTGTGAGAAGTATAATTTTGTGATTTTCAAAAGTAAGTGTTAACAAAAATTGATTTTGTATAAAATAACATATATTTTCAAAGAAACTTACTTGGTCGTAAACGAAAATAATGTTTTTTTTATTTAATTTGACCTATTTTAGAATGTTGTAAAACTGCAACACTATGCATTTAGTGCAGTAGTTGTGTATGACGAAATTTCTAAACATGTTATTAAATTTTTTAGATGCGGTTTTTAGATTCCAAAGGAATTGAAGAATATTTAAATAAAATATGTGATGGAGAAATATCGGAGGATGATTTAGATGAGTCAGAGGAAGAAGATGAGGTTTTTTCTGTTAACCGAGAGGCACTAGACACTAGTATTCAAGATTTAGAGACCAATATTGATGATGACCCACTGGCTTTTGACGAACCTCAGGCAGTTGACCCACCAGCCACAACAAATCAAGACGTATACCCAAGTACAAGTCAGGCGAGTCGTCGAGCTTCAATGAAGGGACTTGTTTGGAGGACAAAAGGCTTTGTTTTGAATAATGATAATACTAAGTTTCTTGGCGATAGTACTTATCCTATAGAGTTGAGTCAAAAAAACAGTCCTTACACATTTTTTTCATATTTTTTTACACCAGAAATTATTCAAAACATTGTAGAAGAATCTAATCTCTATTCTGTGCAAAAAAACGTTACGAAACCTTTGAATTTGACCGAATCTGAGCTCAGAAAGTTCGTATCTATATTGATATATATGTCCGTTATACAATATCCAAATACTCGCTTGTATTGGTCAAACACAGTGGGATTTGAACCAGTAAAAAAGTTAATGACGGTTAATAGATTCGAAACTATCCGAAGTTTTCTTCATTTCAATAATAATGATAACTATTTACCCAGAGGTCACCCAGAACATGACAGGCTGCACAAAATTAGACCAATGATAGTCCACCTAAATGGCAAGTTTGCTACAGTACCAATGGAGCAGAGGTTGTCAATAGATGAACAAATGTGTGCGACAAAAGTAAAACATTTTATGAAGCAGTATTTGCCAAATAAGCCTCATAAATGGGGGTTCAAGTTTTATGTCATGTGCAGCGTAAAAGGATTTGCTAATAAATTCGAAATATATACAGGTGAAGATCACAAGCGGCTTCCAAATGAGCCAGATTTTGGGCCAGTGGGAAATGTTGTCATCCGGCTAGCAAGAGATGTACCAAGGCATCAAAACCACATAATATACTTCGATAATTTCTACACCTCTGTGCCGCTTGTAACTCATCTTGCACATCAAGGAATTTATAGCCTAGGTACAGTTCAGCCCAACAGATTAGTAAACTGCAAACTACCAGACAAAAATAAACTAATGAAAAGATGTATTTCTCGTGGGTTCTATGAAGAACAAATGACATCTTTTCAAGGAGTTGATCTGACAGCAGTTACTTGGAAGGATAATAAAATTGTCACTTGCCTGTCATCATATGTTGGAGCGGAGCCTTCATCGCAAATAGAAAGGTTTGATAAAGTCAACAAAAAGATTATTTCTATAACTTGTCCGAAAATTATAAAAGACTATAATGCTCATATGGGCGGAGTCGACCTAATGGACAGTTTTATCGGCAGATATCGCATTAAAATGAGAAGCCGGAAGTGGTATATGCGCATATTTTACCACTTGTTAGACATGACAATTATTAATTCTTGGCTTGTATATAAAGATTTGAAAGATAAAACTGAGAATTCACCCACATTAAATTTATGCAAATACAGATTGGAATTAGCTGAAGTACTAGGAAGCATAGACGACACAATACCAGTTTGTAACAAACGTGGAAGGCCTAGCAGCAATATCATAGAAGATGGAATACAAGCCAAGAAGAAACGAGGACCAGTACAACATGTTCCACCTAAGGATATACGGCAAGATAATATTGGTCACTGGCCTGATAATTGTGTGCGAAGTCGCTGTAAAATGCCAGGCTGTAAGGGATACACACAAACAAAATGTGAAAAGTGTGAAGTAGCTCTTTGCTTTACTAAAGAAAAAAATTGTTTTAAAAACTTTCATTTATAAACCATATTCTTGTTTTTATGTAAATGCATAGTGTTGCAGATTTGCAACATACGATTTTTTAATAAATTTTACTATAAAAATTAAAAAAAAAAATTTTTTTTAATTTTTTTATGCATTAGGAAGTAAAATTCTATACTATATATTTTTTTCAGTATATTTGGAAAATTCATGCATTTAAGGGCTAAGCACACATCCCTTGTAGCCAAAAACTGGCTGTTGTACAATTGCCCTAAGGTCATAAAAACGCCTGCCCAAAGCCCTGATCTCAATGTAATTGAGCATTTGTGGGATGAGCTAGGGCGTAGAATGCAAACACGATTGTGTTCCAATAAAGAACAACTAAAAGCTGCATTACAGGAAGAATGGAGTAAAATAACTCCAGATGTTTGCAAAAAATTAGTTGACTCCATCCCAAAAAGGCTTCAATCTGTAGAAAATCAAAAAGGATACGCAACAAAGTATTGATTGTTATATGATTAATAGAGCTTTTGAGCTTGCCCGACTTTCGATGTGAGCATAGGTATAAGTGTTGTTATAATTTTTTGTTTTTGGTTCCTTTATATTAAAGTTGAAATATTTAATTTTTGTTTTTTAATGTTCCTTAATAAATGCCTCATTAAATGTATTAAAAATATTTTGGAAATAGCTAAGCAGTTTTCTTATTTAAGGTCTTAAAGTTTTTGTGATAACTTGCCCGACTTACGATGTGAGCCACTGTAAGTAAAAAGAAATAAAAAGAAAAAATCTGTTTTCAAACATAACTAGTCAAGTTATAGTTCTTAAATGATACACAACTTAAAAAGTGTAAGATTTTTACTACTACACCTCTCGTGGTGTAAATAAGAAAATAAGAAGAGAAAAACGGTTATACGAACGAGAAGATATATTGAAAACCATTATTGGTTTGTACTGCTTTATAATGTCTTACAAACATTCAACTAGTAGAGGTTGTTTTATTATAATAATTTGTTACCGTTGGGGTATAAGTAAAAAGAAATAAAAAGAAAAAATCTGTTTTCAAACATAACTAGTAAAGTTATAGTTCTTAAATGATACACAACTTAAAAAGTGTAAGATTTTTACTACTACACCTCTCGTGGTGTAAATAAGAAAATAAGAAGAGAAAAACGGTTATACGAACGAGAAGATATATTGAAAACCATTATTGGTTTGTACTGCTTTATAATGTCTTACAAACATTCAACTAGTAGAGGTTGTTTTATTATAATAATTTGTTACCGTTGGGGTATAAGTAAAAAGAAATAAAAAGAAAAAATCTGTTTTCAAACATAACTAGTAAAGTTATAGTTCTTAAATGATACACAACTTAAAAAGTGTAAGATTTTTACTACTACACCTCTCGTGGTGTAAATAAGAAAATAAGAAGAGAAAAACGGTTATACGAAGGAGAAGATATATTGAAAGCCATTATTGGTTTGTACTGCTTTATTATGTCTTACAAACATTCAACTAGTAAAGGTTGTTTGCTTTATAATAATCTTTCACAATTGGGGTAAAAGTAAAAAGAAATAAAAAGAAAAAATCTATTTTCAAACATAATTAGTAAAGTTATGGTTCTTAAATGATACATAACTTAAAAAGTGTAAGATTTTTACTACTACACCTCTCGTTGTGAATAAGAAATTAGGAAGAGAAAAACGGTTATACGAAGGAGAAGATATATTGAAAACCATTATTGGTTTGTACTGCTTTATTATGACTTACAAACATTCAACTAGTAAAGGTTGTTTTCTTTATAATTATCTTTATATATATAATCCGTTCATATAACGTTTTTCTTTATAATCAACAGTTTTGCCGGTAAAAATAAATTTGTGGAGAAAAAAAAATATTTTTTTGCCTAAAAATTAAAATATTTTTTTTTAAATTCATAAAAAATCCAAAACGGAAAAAAGGATCAAGTGTTATTAATTTCATGTAAAGTCACATAACCTATAAACAAAATGTGACATAGATCATAGAAATCGAATAACGCGTTCTGCTTTTATTTACAATTAAGTGAAGGTATCCCATTTTGACAAGAATATTGATATTTGTTTTTATTCAAAAAAGTGTCATTTATCCCTTTTTTTATAAATTTTCCCCAATAACTCCAGACTTCTGGCCATAAACTACTAAAAAAATTAAGTAAACATTTTTATAATTTTTTATTTTATTTATTTATTTTTATTTATTTTAATAAATATTGCCTAGACTTTTTCGATGGTGGTTGTTCGGGAGTAGTGGCATCGCATTCATCGCTATCATCAGTTTCTGAACCACACAAAATGTCAATGTGTGACTCCACAGTTGGCTCTTCTGCATCTCCTGAAAATTCTTTATCATCAAGATCATCCTTGTCTTGCCACACAAGCTTACTCCACCAGCAAATTTCCGCAATTACACAGTACAACAGCCAATCTGGGGGGGTGAGAAATTCCAAGTCAGGGTGATGGTACTAGGTCAGTATGGTAAAACCCTCAAAGGGTTTGGCGTTCGTATGTGTCAGTTTTTTTTTATGACCTTTTAAATTTTTTCCTTATCTTGATGTTTTTTCGCTTAGTTGTAACATTTTGGCAAAAACGTAGTTTAACATAACTCGACAACCACTTGTCCGATTTTGATGAAACAAATTTAGAAAAATTAAGAATTACAATTTCTCTAATCTGTTTCTATACCGTTTTCCTATATGTGCAACACTTTCGAAGTTAAAAATGAATGTATGAAGGGAAAAAAGTATTATTTGCCTAAAAATTTAAATATTTTTTTTTTTTAAATTCATAAAAAATCCAAAATGGAAAAAAAGTGCCAAAACTAATTACTTTCGCTAAAGTCACATAACTCATGAGCAAAAAAAAAGGCATAGATCATAAATATGAAGCAGATGACTGGAGATTATTTATTGACAGTTCAAACCTCAGCTTGAAGGCGGTTTTACTGCATAAGACCAATAAAAACCTTCAGTTCCAATCGCCTATAGTACAGAAACAAAAGAAACATATGATGCACTGGAAAATATTTTAAAAATGGTTAACTACGCCAAACATATGTGGCGCATATGCTGCGATTTAAAAGTTGTAGCAATGCTTTGCGGTCTTCAAAGCGGCTATATAAAATATACAGTGGCCAAAAAAACTATTCGACATTAGAAGTTATTTTCTTAAATCCCATAAACGCGTTATTGTGCTTATGATTTTTTAACATGTCATCATGCTGTTTTGTTGCATTATAAGAGTTATTTAGTTTACAGTTATAAAATTCCTAAACTTTGCACATTTAAAATCAATTGCGTCTATTTAAACGATAACACAAAAATTGTAACGCAAAATAAGTATTCGACAAGCATTGTTTTTCTTTTCTTGTGCTCATGTATTTTTTACTACTTTATATTGTTGTTGCTAATAATACCGTTAGAATTGTATTTTATGATTTACCATACTTTCTTCTCATTTCTTTGCAAGTGATCGCAAAGATGGGACGTAAAGGGCGAGAAACTTCTTTCGATGTAAGAAATTTAATAATGTAATGTAATTTTTGCAGATGAAAGCAAATATAACCTTTTTGGTTGCGATGGAAGGGTTTTAGTGTACACTAATACCCCGATTTGCGTCGCCCCGATTTGCGTTGATTCGAATAGCGTCGCCAAAAAAAAAATGAGTTGTGGCTTCGATTTGCGTCGTGGGTGTTTCGATTTGCGTCGTCTAATGAGGGGATTCCCATTTTATTTCCTGCAGGTAACATTTTTTTCAAGGGGATTTCACAATATGTACATATGTATGTATGTACATTCAATTTTAAGTTAAAAAGTGTCAGTTTAGATTTGTGTGGTGAAGTGAAAAGATAATTTGGTGCTCTACAAAAAATAAAGATGAGTCAAAAGCGAAAACAAATCTCCTTGGAACAAAAGCTAGACATTTTAAAACGTTTTGAATTTGGAGAAAAACCGGCTGACATTGGAAGAATTCTGGGTTTAGCTCCAACTACAGTAAGAACCATTTGTAGTCGTGATGCTGATAAGATAAAGGACTATGGCAAAGCTGCCACACATTTGCAAGCCAAACAAGTCACAAAAAATAGAAGTCCATTAATAGTAAAAATGGAGTCCCTTCTATCCATTTGGATAGAAAATCAGAATCAGAGAAGGATGCCATTGAGCCAAATGTTAATTCAAAATAAGGCTTTGTCGATATTTAATGAAATAAAAAGTAATTCTCCATCAACAAGTGGTGAACAATTAGAAGAATTTGAAGCAAGCAGAGGCTGGTTCAGCCGTTACAAAGCGCGAGCAAATTTGCATAATATTGCACTTAAAGGAGAAGCAGCTAGTGCAGATATTCCATCAGCAAATAAGTTTAAAGAAGATCTTAAATGCATTATTCAAGAAGGGGGCTACTCCTCCAAGCAAGTTTTAAATGTTGATGAAACGGGACTGTTTTGGAAGAGACTTCCAAAAAGAACATTTATATCGAAGTCTGAAAAATCTTGCCCAGGATTTAAAGTCAGTAAAGATAGACTTACGCTTCTTTTGGGTGGAAATGCTGAAGGTGACTTTAAGTTTAAGCCTCTACTTGTTTATCACTCCAAAAACCCCAGAGCATTCAAAAATATTAAAGAATGCGAACTTCCTGTTCATTGGCGTTCAAATAAAAAAGCCTGGATGACAGCAACTTTATTTAAAGACTGGATAGAGAATTGCGCAGTTCCAGAATTAAAAGCTTATAGTTCTTCTGCAAATATCGAATTCAAAATGCTTTTATTGATTGACAATGCTCCAGGGCATCCAATATTCTGTGATGATTTTTCAGAGAATATTAAAGTTGTATTTATGCCTCCAAATACCACATCCATTTTGCAACCAATGGACCAGGGCGTCATATCTAATTTTAAGTGCTACTATCTTCGACGAACATTTAGTCAACTACTTAATGCTACCGATGGACACAATAAGCCTTCCATGAAGGAGTTTTGGAGAAATTATACCATAATGATGGCTATTGAAAATATAGATCAATCCTGGAAAGGGGTAAAAAACGTGTATGAACGGAACTTGGAGACAAATATGGTCTGAGTGCGTCCAAATAAACATGCCTGAAATAAATGAGGTATCTAACATTTGCGCAGACCTTTCTGAACGTGCTAGAGTAGCAGAAGTTGATGGAATGGAAGAAGATGACATAAATGAGCTATTGTTGGCAAACGAAGAAGACCTTAACAACGAAGATCTAATTTCAATTGATGTAGAACGTGCATTAATGGACGAAATACCCACTCTAAATAACGAAGCAAAAGAAAAAAATCTGAAGACTGCTCAGATATCAGAAGCTATGCAACTTATCTTAAAAGCCATGGATATTTTTACGGATAACGATCCAGACGAAAATCGTAGCAGCAATGCAAAAAATGCTATGGAAGTTGCTATTAATTGCTATAAAGAAATTTATTTACAAAAGAAATCTTTTCAAGTTCAACAAAAAATAGACAATTTTTTTCAAAAAGATAGACAGCCATCAAATCAGACACATGATGTGATGATTGATTTGGAGTAAAACAAAAATCTTATAACTAAGATTGGTGAATTACTTATGTACGTTGAGTTTTTATGTGTATGAATTGTTTTTACGATAGTTAAGTTTTTTTAATTAATTTGGTTTACCTTAAATTTTAATTTTGTTGCAATAAATAAAATATTATAAAACAAATAAATGTATAATTATTTTTGGAAGCAATGAAAAAAGCCTTAAGATATATATGGGGAAATGTGATTCGATTTGCGTTGTTTCGATTTGCGTCGCACTTTCTCGGTCCCAATTAACGACGCTAATCGGGGTATTAGTGTATCGTAAACCAAATACAGAGTTGGAAGAAAGAAATATGGTACCAACTTTAAAACACGGGGGTGGTGGTGTTATGGTGTGGGGATGTATGGCGGCGTCAGGAGTGGGCAATTTAGCATTTATTGATGGTATAATGGATCATCTACAATATATTAACCTCCTTAAGCAAAATTTACGACCCAGCGCAGTAAAATTGGGACTGGCGGGCATATTCCAGTTTTATCAAGATAATGATCCTAAACACTGCGCTATCAATACAAAGCTTTGGCTGCTGTATAATTGTCCAAAAATAATAAAAACACCCCCACAGTCCCCAGATCTTAACCCCATTGAACACCTCTGGGGTCACTTGAAAAAAAAAATCAGAACCCGTAATTTTACAAAACCAGATGAAACAAATCCTGCAGGAGGAATGGAACAAAATCGATGCTGAATACACAAAAACCTTGGTGAAATCGATGCCAGACCGTTTAAAAGAAGTTATACGTCGCAAAGGAAAAGCAACTCGCTTTTAAAATAGCAATTAGTACATTATATTCTAAGAATATTAGTAATGTCGAATACTTTTTTTGTTTGAGTTTTTTTTTTTAATTTTTAGTAATGAATTCTTTATAGATCTTCTTTCGATATCTCATTTTTTGTATTGAATATAATTCTTAGTTCCTTAATAAAGCGCTTTCAAAGTTTTTTTATTAAAATAACCAGTATATCGCTTTTTATTGATAAAAATATAAATTTTTTGGTATATGTCGAATAGTTTTTTTGTGCTTTTTGTGCGATTGGGACACACGATTTTCCGGTGACCAATATGCATGCCACGGATAGAAACTCATAGAGCACAGCAGGTTACAAACGGCCAATATTATTCGTGAGCCTCTAGTGCCGAAGGAGAAGATATTGCTGCCTCCACTGCATATTAAACTTGGAATTGTTAAGAATTTTATCAAAACTATCGCCAAAAGAGATGAAGTTTTCTTGTGTTTGAAACTAATTGACCCGAGACTCAGCGAAAGTAAAATTATAGAAGGTAAGTTATAATATCACATTCATTTCCCATGATTTTCCATGTTAACAAATTAATTTTTTCCAATTAGGCGTAGTAAATGGTCCAGATATACGAAAGCTGATTAAAAGTGACGCATTCAACAATATTTTGATTGACGCTGAATTGAATGCATGGCAGGCAATCAAAGAAGTAATAGAAGGCTTGTTGGGAAAGCATCGTTCTAACAACTACGATGTTTCTGTCGCAAGGATGTTAAGAGCATTCTCGGAAATTGGTGTCCACATGTCCTTGAAAATCCATTATTTACATCATCATCTGGACTACTTCAGCAAACAATTGCCTACCGAAACTGATAAACAAGGTAAACGCTATCATCAAGTTGCTATGCCATTTGAAATGAGGTAATACTGATTTTTTATTTTTTCAAACTCATTTTAATAAAACAAAAACTTACAGATATAGAGACAAAAAGTCGCCGAGTGTAATAATTATTGCATATTAAACTTGGAATTGTTAAGAATTTTATCAAACCTGTCGCCAAAAGAGATGAAGTTTTCTTGTGTTTGAAACTAATTTACCCGAGACTCAGCGAAAGTAAAATTAAAGAAGGTAAGTTATATATTATATATTCAACTAGTAGAGGTTGTTTTATTTTAATAATGTTTTACCATTGGGGTATAAGTAAAAAGAAATAAAAAGAAAAAATCTGTTTTCAAACATAACTAGTAAAGTTATAGTTCTTAAATGATACACAACTTAAAAAGTGTAAGATTTTTACTACTACACCTCTCGTGGTGTAAATAAGAAAATAAGAAGAGAAAAACGGTTATACGAAGGAGAAGATATATTGAAAACCATTATTGGTTTGTACTGCTTTTTTATATCTTACAAACATTCAACTAGTAAAGGTTGTTTTATTATAATAATGTTTTACCATTGGGGTATAAGTAAAAAGAAATAAAAAGAAAAAATCTGTTTTCAAACATAACTAGTAAAGTTATAGTTCTTAAATGATACACAACTTAAAAAGTGTAAGATTTTTACTACTACACCTCTCGTGGTGTAAATAAGAAAATAAGAAGAGAAAAACGGTTATACGAAGGAGAAGATATATTGAAAACCATTATTGGTTTGTACTGCTTTATTATGTCTTACAAACATTCAACTAGTAAAGGTTGTTTGCTTTATAATTATCTTTCACAATTGGGGTAAAAGTAAAAAGAAATAAAGAGAAAAATCTGTTTTCAAACATAATTAGTAAAGTTATAGTTCTTAAATGATACATAACTGAAAAAGTGTAAGATTTTTACTACTACACCTCTCGTGGTGTAAATAAGAAAATAGGAAGAGAAAAACAGTTATACGAAGGAGAAGATATTTTGAAAACCATTATTGGTTTGTACTGCTTTATTTAGTCTTACAAACATTCAACTAGTAAAGGTTGTTTTCTTTATAATTACCTTTATATATATAATTTAAAAAAAAAATCGTTTAAAGCGAAAAAAATGAGTTCGCAAGATATATTTACGCAGAATAACGACAACATTGAAATTATAACCTTACCAGGCAACCAGGTCGAGTCGATTGAAACCAATGTTGTATTGGTTCCTGAACAGCAAGAACTTTTAATTAACTGGGGATGTGAAGAACTTTTATAGGACTTTATTGAAAAAGGCATCGATGTAGAATGTTTCAAAGAAATTACTGAACTTGATATTCAAAATCTTGTGCTAAATAAATCGGCTATCTCATTTTGTGATCCCGATCTGGAAGAATTTAAAAGTTTCGACACACCATATAAATGCTTTGAATATTTTCTAAATGACGAAATAATAACTCACATCGTTCAGCAGACCAACATTTATGCCGCCCAAAAAAAACATTGCGACTACATTTACTACAAACAACTTGGAAATGAGTCAATTTATTGGCATTCTGATTTTTATGTCAGTATTTAACTATCCAAGTATCCGTTCTTATTGGAGCAATTATGCATTTCAAAGCATCCAAGACACAATGTCGAGAAATCGTTTTGACCAAATTCGAAGCAATATACATTTTAATGATAATAGCAAATTGCCTGCCAAAAACTCTTCGGACTTCGATCCTTTGTACAAAATCCGTCCGATTACCAAACATTTTAATGAAAAGTTCCAGTCTGTGCCAATGCCTCAGTATCTGTGTGTAGACGAACAAATGTGCGCAACAAAAATGAAGTCCTTTCTTCGGCAGTACATGCCTGATAAGCCACATAAATGGGGAGTGAAACTATTCGTCTTGTGCGATTCGTCCGGTTTCTGTTACAACTTTGAAGTATATAGTGGTGCAGGCGACAATGTCATTCAACCTGGTGCACCAGATCTTGGAGCGTCGTCAAACGTAGTCGTTAGATTGTCACGTATTGTGCCAGCATTCAAAAACCATATTATAATTTTCGACAACTATTATACATCGCTTCCACTGCTTGTGTTCCTCCGATCACGTGGAATTTATTCTTTGGGGACAATTCGCTCAAACCGAATCCCCAATTGCAAACTCCCAACAGATAATGATCTCAAGAAGCATCCACGTGGATACTCGACTGAATTCTGTGGCTCTGCAGCAAATATTGATATTTCATTAACGCTTTGGAAAGACAATAAAGCTGTCCGACTCGCTTCAACATACGTTGGCGTCAAATCATTTCAGAATGAAGCATCTGCAAAAACAACTGTCTCGCGTTTTGTACGCTCGGAAAAAAGTTTGTTGATATCGAATGTCCTAATGCAATAAATGAATACAACAGCCATATGGGTGGCGTCGACCATATGGAGGGACTTATTGGTCGATACAAAATTACTTGGAAAACTGAAAAGTACACCAATCGCATATTTACACATTTAATTGATGTTGCAATGGTGAATTCTTACATTTTGTTTCATAGAATAAACAATCCGGACCCCAATGATAAGCAATATCAACTGCCGAATTTCCGAGCACAGGTTGCACAAGTGCTTTGTACGTTAAAAAACGTTACCAAAGGTGCTGGACGTCCACGCGCAGCTCCTCAAAACAAAGGTCATGGTAAAAAGACTTTTTTACCGCCTGTAGAGATTCGCTTTGATGGAGTTGAACATTTTCCAGAATTTTTGCCACGAAATGGGGGGAAAAAGACTTGTAAAAATCCAGGATGCGCTTCTGAAACGCAAGTTATGTGCCGAAAATGCAAAACAAATCTTTGTTTTTCCCAGCAAAAAGATTGTTTTTTTGATTTTCATCACAAATGAACTTTTCTTCATCAATTTCTTATATTATTTTATGTTGAAACTATTGGAATAGTCCCTTTTTGTTTACCGAATATGTACTTTTTTGTTCAGTTTTAGAATTATTTTTTAAGAAAATTAAAAATGTATGAATTTTACCCACTTTTTTATGTTAATAAACAAAAAAATAAAATTTTATGTATCGTAAATTTTTTTGGCTTTGTTTCCCAAGACCGCCTGTAGGCGGGGTAAGTATTTGACGCTATAAGTCCAAATTCTCTAAGAATATAAAATTTTTCCAGAACAAACATTTCATTTTGAGGCGAAACCAATACAAAAATAATTTTTTTTTTGAAAAAAAAATTTGGGAACTAGAGGGTTAATACCTCTATTTATTAGGAATAGTTTATTAGTACAAATAAAAAGCGGAAGGGAAAACTGGCAGAAAAGTATTATAGTTTATTGAGGAAGCACAGGGAAAAAGGAGTTATTGAAAGTCAATATCAGTTGAAACGACAAAAAAAAATCACATTAACAGCAGCGAAAGTATTGAAAACCCGGAAAAAGACCAGGAAACTGAAGATACTGAAATTTTTGACAATCAAATCGGCAATCAACTATGGCTTAAAAGTAATAAACAACCTAAAGCTCTTGTTGTAGAAAAGTGGCGAAACACATTTGATTTGCGTTTAAAACATATCCGAGACGAAAAAGATATATTCTTCGAATGGCCAATAACAGCAAATTGGAATATCCCTGGTAAGTGTGACGCCACGTCCATGCCTTGACTTTAATTGCTGATTTCATTTCATTTTTTGTATATTTTGTAATATTTGAATAAAATTCTTCTTTTGTGTCACTGTTGTCAATTCACATGTTCATGTTGTTAACTATCAACGTTTACCTGTGTCGATTTCATATATATATTTTGAAACCTTCCACGTTAAAACATAACAAAAATATATGAAATGGTTTTTATATGTTACCGAAAAAACACAGCTGTAGAGCAAAATGACTATTTACAATAGTTATTCAGCTATAGTGGTCGCTAGCCAGATGGGAAGAATGAGTAAACGGAAAATAAACAGGGTTGTTAAAAATACTGAGAGATCGAGTTGATGAGCGATCCAATCGCGCCGCTTCATTCATTCTCGATTAAATCCACGTGAAGTTCAGAGGTAAAAGGCATAGAATAAAAGTAAAAGTTTTATAAATTCTATAAAGAACAATAAAAAAAAGTTCTTTAAGTGTCATCTAGTGGCAAGTGACCAAAAACACTATTTTTTTCAAAAATCAAACAAGTTAATCGTGTCACATGTTGCACACTCTATGTGTGCAGCGTAGCAACACCATCAGATCAGTAGAACACGCTGGCAATATCACCGTGCCACCGAAAGTGCTTTTACGAGGAGATTTTATTGGTACATGTCATCCAGTCATTGAAGAAAAGTCACCATAATTATAGCAGCTTGCTAAAAGCTGCTATAATTATCGACAAAAACCACCACCAGGGGCTACAGAGTCACACGGTCGAAGCGGTAGCGTGAGTAACAAAAATTAAAAGTGATATACAGTGGGCCCTCGGTTAACGAACTCCTCGCTTAACGAACATTTCGCACAACGAACACATTTAAAATAAAAAAAATGTTTCGCTTAACGAACAAAGTTTCGTATAACGAACTTGTGTTCATACAATTTACATGTTCATTATTTGATTTAGTTAAAAAAGGGAAACTACCGGATTGCGCATAAAACTTCTCTGTTTGTGTTTAGCTTTGGCATCTCTTGTGTTCATACAATTAAGAAGACGTGTTGAGACATACAAACATATACATAGTACATACATGTTCATTATTTGATTTTGTTAAAAAAGGGGAACTACCAAATTACATACGCATAAAACTTCTCTGTTTATGTTTAGCTTTAGCATCACTTGTGTTCATACAATTAACAAGACGTGTTGTTATTTTTTGTGAAAGTGTAACGTTACATACAAAGATATGCCTTCAAATGTAGAAAAGAATAATAAAAGAGCAAAAATAACTATAGAAATGAAGCATAAAATCATTGAAAAACATAAGCAAAGTGTTGGGGTGGCTGATCTAGGACGTACATTCCACCTTTCAAAATCAACGATATCCACCATCTAAAGAATAAACACAAACTTAAAGACGTAAATGTTTCAAAGGGAGTGTCAAGAATATCTTCGCAACGATCACGTATTCTCGATGATGTTGAAAAATTACTTCTTATATGGATTAACGAAAAGGAAATGCAAGGTGATAGTATTTCGCAGAACATAATTTGTGAGAAGGCTAAAACGGTATACGCCGATGTTGTTGAAAGAACACCAGGAACATCAGCAGTCAGAGAAGAAGTGTTTAAGGCAAGCAAGGGGTGGTTCGATAATTTTAAAAAACGTACTGGCATCCATAGCGTTGTGAGACATGGTGAAGCAGCAAGTTCAGACGCTGACGCAGCAGAGAGTTTCATCGCCGATTTCCAAAATCTTATAGATAATAAAGGTTACTTGCCCCAGCAGGTTTTTAATTGTGACGAAACGGGCCTTTTTTGGAAAAAGATGCCCAAACGAACCTATATAACAGCAGAGGAGAAGGCAATGCCAGGCCACAAACCAATGAAAGACCGCCTTACCCTGCTTTTTTGTGCCAATGCAAGCGGTGATTTGAAAATAAGACCACTCCTCGTCTATCACTCAGAGAATCCACGTGCCTTCAAAAATCATAATGTCGACAAGAGCCGTCTAAATGTCATGTGGACGTCCAACAAAAAGGCTTGGGTAACACGTGTTCTATTTACTGAGTGGGTCAATAAAGTTTTTTGTCCGTCTGTGAAGAAATATTTGATTGAGATGGATTTGCCACTTCATCCACCAGGGTTACAAGATGATCTCCCTGAAGAGTTTAAATTCATTCAAATTCACTTTTTACCCCCTAACACCACTCCATTACTTCAGCCTATGGACCAGCAAGTTATTTCTAACTTCAAGAAGCTCTACACTAAAGAACTTTTTCAGCGATGCTTTGAAGTGACTGAAGGAACCAATCTCACTCTAAAACAGTTTTGGAAAGATCACTTCCACATCGTTGCTTGTCTCAAAATTATTGGAAAGGCATGGGAAGGTGTTACCAAGAGAACTCTCGAATCTTCTTGGAAGAAACTTTGGCCCGAGCGCTTTGCCATATGCGCATCTGAGGGGCTCCTCGCAGTGTCCACGGAGCCAGTAACCAACGAAATTATATTTCTGGCTAACCAGATGGGCCTAGAAGTAGATAACAATGATATCGATGAGCTTGTGGCAGAGCACAGTGAGGAGCTGACTACCGAAGAGCTTATGGATTTGCAATGTGCTTTACAGCAAGAAGATGTGGAGGAGAATTTATCAGCCGAGGAGGTTACAGAAGAACAACAACCGTCTAGTGCAATTAAAGAAATGCTTAAGGCATGGGATTCTGTGGCATCATACATTAAAAAGCATCACCCTAATCAGACAGTGGTTAAAC
Organism: Eustalomyia histrio; assembly: GCA_949748255.1. Classification (NCBI taxonomy): domain Eukaryota; kingdom Metazoa; phylum Arthropoda; class Insecta; order Diptera; family Anthomyiidae; genus Eustalomyia; species Eustalomyia histrio. The sequence goes on from OX456525.1 coordinate 22,116,483, forward strand.
GCGCAACAGATTTATTCAATGATAATGCTGTGTCGCATTTTCAACAAATTTTGAAGCGTCGCCAAAAACAAACGACTCTAGACAGTTTTTTGTTAAAGAAGAACTAGGTATGCGTCCAGGTATCATACAAAATTATTTTTTTTGTAATTTTTTCGTTTTTTCCATTGCAGATTGTCTCATTTCGTCCTATATTCAGTTCCTTAAAAATGTTGATAAATATATGTTATATTACTTTCAATAAATATTGATGTTTAAATATGTTAGTGTGTACTTTTTCCGACTTGGAACGCATTATTTTATTTTGCACTGATATACATATATGGAAATAATGGTTTTGCTTAACGAACGTTTCGCATAACGACCACGCTTCTGGAACGAATTGTGTTCGTTAACCGAGGGTCCACTGTATTAAAAGACGAGAAAAAGATTAAAAATGTCAATGTAAAGATTGACCTTAATACAGTTTAAACTTCCTAAAAGGAAAATAAATTTAAAATTACAATATAAATATAATAAATCAATGATAGAAAAAGGAAAAACTAAAGAATAGAAAAAATTTAAAAAAATAACTTAACCTAACCTAAAATATCATAACCTAACCTAAAATATCATAACCTTACCTCAATAACTTAACCTAACCTAAAATTGTGTTATATAATATGTATAAATGTCGCATGTGATTGAAAAACAGTTATAAACGTAATTTTTTTGTGTTAACCGTTAGTCGAATTAAATATAAAAATTCCAAAAACAAAAAGTAAATAAAGTTGTATATAAGAATACATAAGAATATATATAAAAAAAATATATATATAACAAAAAAAAAAAAATAAATTGTACTCGTACATATATATAAAAAAAAAATATATATACTCTAAAAAAATATATGGAAATATACATAAAAATACATATCTACATAAAAAAGACAACAAATATGTACACATACATGTAAAGAGTGAAATACATAAAATACACTTAAAGAAAAGAAATATATAAGTTATCACATACCATATTACGTAATAATCTGGCTTGAATTGTTCATTAAATCTTTTTTGTAAATATTGCAATTCTGCAATATTCTCATTAAAAACGTTTTATATTTTTTATTTTATTTGCAAATATTGCACTTCTGCAATATTCTCATAAACAACGGAAGTGAGCCAGACACCTAGAAGTTATTTTGTTAAAATGGAACATTAAACCTTTATTGTAAAAACCTGCTAATAAGCAAAATTTCTGTCAAAAGTTATTTTTATTAAAATTAAACATTAAACCTTTATTTTACTACTAATAAGCAAATTTACCTGTTAAATTAAAAATGTAATGAAAATTTCTTTAGAAATTAATATTGTATAAAAGACAAAACATTTTATTAATAAAGACAGTGTAATTCGCAACCTTAAAGGTAAAACTTGTGTTTTCTTACTTCAAAGTAGAACCACGATAACTGGCGCCCGAGCTAAAAGAGCATTTAAAAAGAAATCCTTGAAATTATAGGACGACTTAAAAATCCTCGAAAATAAAAGGATAATTTGAAAATCCTTGAAATTAGAGGAACATTCAGAATCCTTTCAGTAAAACCCTTAAAGTAAATCAAGGGAATATTTTTAAGGAACATTTAAAAAACCTTAAAGTGGAAAAAGGCAAATCTTATCCTTAATACAAGGAAAAGACCATTTAAAAACCCCTTGGGAACACAACGGTGGTCATAAGCTACCCCTTAAAAGGAAGCTGTAGTGAAGTAACCAAGTAGACAAATATACGCCTGGCGAACGTGTTGGATCTTGCCCCTGAGTACTAGCCGAAAAGTACCATAGCAAACCATCCAAAAACCAGCAATATTGTCAAGTTACCAAGTAGACGAACACACTCCTGGCGAACGTGTTGGATCTTGCCCCTGGGTACTAGCCGAAGAGGACCGTAGCAAACCATCCAGAGGCCAGCAATGCTTGTAATCCTGTAAGTAAAATAATTACCAACAGTACATGCTGAAAATTTTACCTCAATTCACATAAGAACATTGTGGTAATACACCTTACTAACATAAAACCGTAATCCACATAAGAACATTACAAGTTACCTCAATTAACTTGTCATAATAAACTTTAAACTAACTTAGGAAATAGGAAATTAATAAATAGAAGAAAAAATATAATAGACAAATTCTTTTGTTTTTCGCAAAAAATAAAATTTCTTGTTAGAAGTAAGCTTTGCAAATTTTGTAAGTGTCTGGAACAAATCCTTTGTTTTTTTAATATGGAACAATTACAACAAAATTTGATTCACCTAACGGGTGCGGTTAATGCTCAAATTGAGCAATTCCGCCTTTTTGAGAGTCGTTTGGCCCAATTAGAAAGAAATGAACAACCAACAGTAAATTCAAATAATATGGTAGCCCCCAGAACTGAGACAGAACTAGAGTCTATTAGAAGATTGCCAGACTGTGTTAGGGACTTACAAAGTTTTGAGGGAAACCCAACACATTATATTTCATGGATCCATAACGTGGAGTCCATTTTGTAAGATTATAGAATAATCGAGGACAAACCGCTTTACAGAGTCATTGTAAAACATATTAGGCAGAAAATTAGAGGTCCTGCAGATAATGCTCTAATTGCCTATAATATCTTTGACGATGAGTGGAGCAACATAAAGAATTGCTTATCGCTTCATCAATGCTATTGCTTTTGCTTTTTTTTTTATTAAGAACTCGAAGCATCTACAAAATTGCTCGCAATTTACAGGTCTCTTTTGTGCAACGTTTATTTATAAATGATTTGGATTTATTAGTAATTTACAGCTATTCGCTGTTTTGTGTTGTGGAACATTTACTTATTTTTAATTGTGAAAAAACCTTCAGTGCTAATTGAAATCATTAAGATCAACATCTCTCGCGTTACGCAGCTCTATCAAAAAAATATATTTAGTGAGAGATGTAAAACATCAAATAAATGGAACAAAGCTTCCATCAAATAGACAAGTTCTATCAGTTTTGTTTTTTAATACTCGTCAAGTAAAATTAACAGTTAGTGCAAGTGCAAATCTTGTGATTCGGGAATGCGTGATATTTTGGGAAAAAAGTAGAATTCCCACCAAAGCTTTTCCAAACAGTGTTAAAAAACTTACAGATCTGCATAATGTTTGGAGAAAACTGCAAAAGGGATCAAAAAATACAACTGATGCGTTTAAAGCCCGTGAAAGAAAATTCGTTGATAATTTGGATAACTTGTTTGACATCGCACATGCTGATGCATTAACTACAATAGCAATTGAGGAGGATAGATTGTTTTTACAACGACAGAGAGAAACAGGTCGCCCGGGTCATTTGGCAGGTGTAGATAACATTTTGGCTGAAAAAGAGGATCGAAAACGGCAAAGGGAATTGGCATTTGAACAAAGGCGCTTAAAAACCGAAGAAGCTACGACGTCTAATGCTTGTTATGTTTTTTCATCAGATGATTCCACCTCAGAGGACTCGGATAATACAATCTCACCTGTTTTACCACTAAAAAAAGAAGAGGTATTAAAAAGACGAGGAAGAAAAGAGTTCCTTACTCCAAAATTGGTATCAGCTTTTGATAGATGCCAATTGAGTGTTAGAGATGCAGTTTTTATTGTTCAGGCTACCATGGAAGCACTTGGCCATAATATCGATGATTATCCAATCAACAAAACATCTATTCAAAGAATTAGGGTAGAAAAAAGAAAAGAACGTGCAGAAGCTTTAAAAAGTGATTTTAAAAGTAATATTCCAGAAGTTGTTACATTACATTGGGATGGTAAATTAATGCCTGCTATAAATATAAAAAATGGCAAGGAAGAACGATTACCAGTACTTATCACTTATGGAAAAAATGAACAACTTATTGCAGTACCAAAGTTAGAAAATTCTTCCGGCAAAGAGCAAGCACAAGCCGTTTCGTCCTCAATAGTGAACTGGAATTTAGAAGACAGCGTGCAAATTTTATGTTGCGATACAACTGCATCTAACACTGGTCGTTTTAAAGGTGCTTGCGTACAATTAGAACAAAAGTTCGACAGAGAATTATTATTTTTCGCTTGCCGTCATCATGTGTATGAGCTTGTTCTTAAAAGTGCTTTTGAATGTAAACTCAGTGAAAATAAAGTCGGGCCCGACGTAACTCTTTTCAAAAAATTTAAGGAGAATTGGAGTAACATTAACAGCCGCAATATTCAATATTTTCAAAATGATATAAATAAACATTTTTCGCCTGAAAAAATTAAAGATATTTTAATTTTTTATTCAGCTCAATTAAAAAAAAAACAAACAAGAAATGATTATAGAGAGTTAATAGAGTTGTGCATTATATTTATGGGTGGAAATACCGACAACAAACTAACAATCAGACCACCAGGAGCAATGCACCACGCACGTTGGATGGCCAAGGCGATATATTCGCTAAAAATGTGTCTGCTTCAATCAGAGTTCAGTTTAACAGACCAAGAAAAAGACGGATTACTTGCTTTGAGTTTGTTTATAGTCACAACATATGTGAAGCCGTGGATAACCTGTCCGTCAGCATTAAAGGCGCCGTACCAGGATTTATGTTTCCTCAAAACATTGAAACAATATGAAAACATCGACAAAGAAATATCGAAATCAGCTTTCGGGAAGTTTTGTTAACACTTGTGGTATTTGTCGCCAGAATGTGCCATATTTTCTTTATTTGACAATGATGTGGAATTGGAAACAAAGGCAAAGATGGTGGCAAACTTTAGTAAAGAAAATGTTTCCAAAAATATAAAACGCTATATTCTAGATGGGGGAAGCACTGATTTTTTATTAAGTAAGCACATGTTACTATTTTTAATTGTATGTCTTTTATTAACTTTATTTTTCTTGCAGAAAAACAAATGTGCGACTTTATAAACAACAAAAGCAAAGATACTCTTATAAATTTGAAAATACCAGATGATTTTTTAACAGTTTCTCCCATTTTATGGAATGAAAACGCATCATATATAAAAGCCAGAGAATTTATTTCTGATCTGAAGCCAATAAATGACGTTGCTGAGAGATCGGTAAAGCTCATGCAAGATTTTCACGGTTTGATCACTGCAGATGAAGAACAAAAACAATGTTTACTACAATGCGTGCAGGAGCACAGAAAGTTGTATCCGGATTGCAAGAAAGACACTCTCAAGAGAAAATATCCAAACGAATAATTCATACATAACTTTGTTCCATTATAACCATAACAAACTCCCACGTGAGCGTATATTAAAATTTTAAATTCTGGCATAAATTAACGGTAATCATTTTGTTGATATTTCGTACTAACTTATGTGTAAGAAAGCATTAGAACACAATAAAAAAACCCTACATGTTATATGATTAATAGCAGTTTAAAAAAAAAAATAATGTACAATAAATAAAAAACTGTATGTGTATGTAAAATGACAGTTTCTAAAATATGGGAAGCTTGCCTTCTTTGTTGTATTATTCAAATTTACGTGGGCCAGAAAGGGTTAGTATTGGCTACAGATGGGTAGTTTTTATAATAATTATCATATTTCATAATGTTGTTATTAAATTTGTCTATCAAAAGTTTTTTTTTAGAAATTCCATATATAGCCTTATATGACCCCAAATATAAACTTTGACCGAGTCTTGGCATGGGTTAACATTGTCCAAAAGGTTTAATATTTGTAATTTAGCTCTTCTAGACCATTTCGAACAATATTAGAGGGTATGCATATCATATTTAAAAAAAAAAAAAAAAAAACCCATATAAGGGACATTAGACTGGACTTAAAATATTTTTTCCCGCAAAAAGAGTGTACCGCCCCCTCAAATTGTTCCTTTTTACGTAAATAATGAAAATCCAAAATCTTAGACTGATAGCCCTAGGTTAAGGCGTGGCACATGCCCACTAAAGTGGCTAAAACCGGTTTATATGGACTTTTCAAGAGACAAGGCACACAAATATAAGTAAAAATGTTTCATATATATTTGTCATATATTATTTTATTGAAATTAACTTACGTTTACTTATTTCTATGCTTTATAAACATTAAAACTTAATCACAAAGGTCTGATTTATTAATGCTAATGTATTTTTTCCTATAATCAGTTACTACTTATTTGTATAACAGTTTTTAAACATGAGTTTTTTTTTCAAAAAAATCGCAAAAATACAACTCTGTAAACAAATATCTAATTGCTAAATAAAATGTTGGCAACCACAGGGGAAAGTCAACATCTGATCAGTACACCTATCCCCCGTTTTACACGGTACTCGTTTTACACGTTTTCGATCTTACACGGTTTTTTGTTTGAAGTTAAAAAAAATGATAATACATAGAGATAAAGATAAATGAAATCCATATGTACAAAAAAGCGCATTTTAAACTTACATGCACTTAATTATGTCTACTTGATTTAATTTTACTCATCTGGTAACACTTGTGTTGTACGTATGTATGTATGAATATGTAAAAAAGGGAAAGTCCCTTTTAAGTAAGCAAAATATTATTGTAAGTTCTTTATCCATCAGTTAGTTGATTTCAAGCAATAAACAAAGCAGGAATCATAGAAGCATTATTGCTATTAAAAGAATTGATTTTGATGGTATTTGCAAAATGGACACAAGAGCTAGTGAAAAAATTTATTTATTAGAATATGATGAAAGCCAAATCATTGGATCTAAGCTGCCTTCCAATTGCCAAATTTTGAAAGTGTTGTTTTATAACATGCGCAAAGTAAAATTGGATCTTCGTTCAAGTGCGTATCTGGTTATCAAAGAGGCTGAAATTATTTGGAATAAAGCTCGTATTCCAGTTCGCCAAATTGATAGAAGCGTTCAAAAAGTCGAAGCTTTATATCAACAATGGAAAAATCTGCAAAAAACGTGCAAACGCAGCACACCACTTCAAAAAAAAGCGAGAAGATGAGTTTATTAAAAATATGAATAACTTATTTGACATTGCGCACGGAAATGCGTTAGATTTAATTAAAATAGAAGAAGATAAAGAGTTTTTGAAAAATCAACGTAAAGAAGGTAGACCTGGTGCAATGGTAGGATGCGATCGTTCATTATTTGAAAAAGAAAAGCGAAAAAATATTCGTATTGAGAAAGGGGTATTGCGAAAAGAAAAGCAGAGCGAAGAACAATTCCAAGTATTCCTGACAGCGAATGATTATAGTGACAATACAGAAGAACTAAGTGATGAATACGATAGTGACTATAATACTGATCAAATTGCTAACTGTAACTCTCGACCAAAAAAATTGAAAACGAGGAATGACACATTTTATAACTCCAAAGCTTGTTGCGACCTTAGACAAGTGCAAGGTAAGTGACAGGGACGCAGTACGTATTCTGATATCTGTGGCTGAAGCATTGAAACATGATATCAGTACATTGGTAATCAGTAAGACATCGATTCGGCTTTGCCGTAAACAATTTCGTTCGGAAACTGGTACAAATCTGATGATGGATTTTAAAAACAAAAATGTAAATCAAATCACGGTACATTGGGATGGAAAAATTTTACCATCAATCACAGGAAATGAAAAAGTGGACAGATTACCAGTTGTGGTAACAACAAATGGCATTGAACATCTACTTGGAGTACCTGCCTTGTCAGCTGGTACTGGAAAAGAACAGACAGACGCCATACTAAAACTATTAAATGAATGGAATCTAACAGAAAAGGTATTTAAAAAGCAATTTTTTCTTATAACAGTAAATATTACCAACATTTTTTCCAAACAAGGTACAAGCTTTATGTTTTGATACTACAGCGACAAATACAGGAAGATTACAAGGAACTTGTATATTATTGGAACAACACCTCAATAGAGAATTGTTATATCTTCCTTGCCGTCATCACGTGTATGAACTCTTGCTGAGGAGTGCTTTCGTAAAATATGATTTAAAATTAAGTGGACCATCATTAGATATATTCCAGCGTTTTAAAAAAAATTGCCCCAAAATCAATCAGCAAAAATTTGCAAGTGGAATAGTCGATGAAAAAATAAATCTTGCGCTTAACAAAACTGAACAAAATCAATTAGCTCAATTTGCTCATGACTATGTCACTCAACAACATCCCAGGGCAGACTACAAGGAGTTATTGGAATTAAGTCTTATATTTCTTGGTCGAAGCACAGAGCCTGTAAAGTTTAAATCACCTGGAGCGATGCATCATGCCCGATGGATGGCTAAAGCTATATATACGCTTAAGATTTTTCTTTTTCGCAACCAATTCTCAATGTCCTCAGATGAGTCAAATGCTATACAAGATATAAGTGTATTCATTTTGAAAATTTATTTGAGACCGTGGATTGAGGCGCCAATAGCCGCGAAAGCACCCTTAAATGTTTTAAATTTTATTAAAAATATTATTAAATTCAATGAATTTAATGAAATAATAAGCAATAAAGTAGCTCGCAAGTTTTCGAATCACTTGTGGTACCTGACACCAGAAGCAGCAGCTCTTTCATTTTTTGATAATGCTGTAGACATTGCAGCAGATAAGAGAAAAATGGTTGAAAATCTCAATGAAGAACATAATAATGAGCACAAAAGAATAGTAACCAACTTAATTGAAATAAAACAAAAAAAAATTTCAGATTTTGTTAATAAAAAATCATTGAGCTTTTTTGAAAGATTTAATATTGATACTAACTTTCTAAAACTTGACCCTTCCAAGTGGCACAATGAATCCGAATTTCAAAAAGGAATGAATATTGTACAAAACTTACATGTTGTTAATGATACTGCAGAGCGTTTTGTTAAACTCATGGAAGAATATAATGCAGCTTTAGCAAAAAACGAAAAAGAGAAACAATATATCTTGCAAACAGTAACTGATTATAGGAAAAAATACAGTAGCATTAATAAATCATACCTTTGTGATTAAGTTTTAATATTTATAAAGCATAGAAATAAGTAAACGTAAGTTAATTTCAATAAAATAATATATGACAAATATATATGAAACATTTTTACTTATATTTGTGTGCCTTGTCTCTTGAAAAGTCCATATAAACCGGTTTTAGCCACTTTAGTGGGCATGTGCCACGCCTTAACCTAGGGCTATCAGTCTAAGTTTTTGGATTTTCATTATTTACGTAAAAAGGAACAATTTGAGGGGGCGGTACACTCTTTTTGAAAAAAAAAAATTCCCATACAAAAAAAGTCCAGTCTAAAGGGACATGCTAGAGAACATATACAGTAATTTTCGTTTGTAACGAACCCGTTTAGTACGAACTTTCGCCTAAAATGAACCAATTTCAAAAGTACGCGTTTTATTTCTAATAACCCATGCAATTTTTTTCGCTTCACAGAAAAAAAAAAATGTTGTTATAACAAATACTTTTTGCAGTTGATTGATTTTTATTTGTCGCAAATGAAAAGTAGTTGATTTAAATGATATTGTATTTACCACAAAAAGTTGCGGCGAATGCGCTGTACTTATCGCAACAGCAAAATTGCAGTTGGCATAAATCAAGAGCAAAATAATTTTATCCAAATTCGATTTTCATTAAATTAAATGTGATTGCATTTGAAAATGCATATCAACAGCAATTTAGTAAAACCAAATGTTTTTTTTTTGAGATTACATGAAATAAATTATTTACGCCAAATGCGGATCGTTGTTGTGTAAACAGTAGGCTTGTCTTTTCAAATGCAGTCCGCAGTTAATTTTGTTGTGTTGTTTGATCGCTGTCTCTCGTTCATTTGCATCTAGTTTGTGATAATAAAACCACGTGCGAAAAAAAATATGGAAGACCACCCCAATGCAGTGGAAATTTTTGAATCAAATGTCTTGGAATTAGAAATATTTGATTTAGTAAAGGCATGGGGTGTAAGTGACGAAACGGTATTAAATTTAGTAGAATGTGGTGTAAACACGTACGAAAAATTAAAAGTTATGGAACTAAGTGACATCAATGAAATTTTTAATAAAAGAAGCCTAATTGGCGAAAAAATTATTTTTCGGTATAATCTCAATAAGTGGCGTATGGAAAATAAGGTAAGTAATTTAGTGAGTGTGTTTATACATATGGAAAAAAAAATATTTCTTAAAACATTATAAAAAAACCAAAGGTAATTATATAAACTTTATATAATTTACTTTGTTTTTTTTATATTATATTATAAAGCCTATTTTCCGCAAATATATGCGTTGTAATGGAAACAACAACAATAAAATGTAAATGCACACAAAAAAAAAATGTAGTTATGACAAATACTCTTTGCAGTTGTGCAATTTGTATTCGTCGCAGTTTGTTTTCATTTCATTAATTTAAATTTAATTGGAGCAATTAATTGACGATTTCATTGGCATTAAAATGAAACTAATGCTAATGAAAAAATTCTCATGAGCCCCTTGTTGTAGTATTTTTACTTCCAGAAAATTTTGTAAATGCTTTTTTCGTCAAATACAATTATACCTTTTCCAATTGTATTTCAGAAATAGTCAATTGTATTTCAGAAATAGTCAATTGTATTTCAGAAACAGTCAATTGTATTTCAGAAATAGTCAATTGTATTTCAGAATAGTCAATTGTATTTCAGAAATAGTCAATTGTATTTCAGAAATAGTCAATTGTATTTCAGAATAGTCATTTGTATTTCAGAAATAGTCAATTGTATTTCAGAATAGTCAATTGTATTTCAGAAATAGTCAATTGTATTTCAGAAATAGTCAATTGTATTTCAGAAATAGTCAATTGTATTTCAGAAATAGTCAATTGTATTTCAGAATAGTCAATTGTATTTCAGAAATAGTCAATTGTATTTCAGAAATAGTCAATTGTATTTCAGAAATAGTCAATTGTATTTCAGAAATAGTCAATTGTATTTCAGAATAGTCAATTGTATTTCAGAAATAGTCAATTGTATTTCTGTTTCTGAAATACAATTGACTATTTCTGAAATACAATTGACTATTTCTGAAATACAATTGACTATTTCTGAAATACAATTGACTATTTCTGAAATACAATTGACTATTCTGAAATACAATTGACTATTTCTGAAATACAATTGACTATTTCTGAAATACAATTGACTATTTCTGAAATACAATTGACTATTCTGAAATACAATTGACTATTTCTGAAATACAATTGACTATTTCTGAAATACAATTGACTATTTCTGAAATACTATTGACTATTTCTGAAATACAATTGACTATTTCTGAAATACAATTGAATATTTCTGAAATACAATTGACAAATATGTACAAATATGTACAATTTCCAAATATGTTTTAATTAAAAAAGAAAATTTAAAATTGTTTTTGTTTTAGTACGAGCCATTATTATGCAGTGCGTCTGATCGAACTTTTTTAAGTTCAACGAGCTCCCAAGAATGGGTTTATTCCCCTGCATCAACCAATTGGGACTTCAATGTGAAAGAGATATTGGAAAAAACAGTAGATGGAAAGGATATTCTTTCAAAGTATTTTGCCGTTAACTCATTAAGCGAGCTGGAACAAACTTCGATAGTTCGAATAATTGTGGACCACTGTGTTTTCCACAACATTAAATTGGACGCTAAATCTATGGAAAATATAGCAGTGTCCATAACAAAGCTTTTCCCAACCGAATGCGAGACAACATATTATGTACCACGATATAAAAAGAAGAACGCTTCTGGTAAATTGTACGACCGGTACTACAACCAAAGAAATAAAAGGAAAAATATTGAAAATCTAGCTCCAGCTAAATTATACAGGGTGAATGATATTTCCGATGACAGTCCCTTGGAAGTCAGTGAATTCGAGGGAAAAAAAATGGTTGGCACACAATTTCCCCAATGATATACAAACCCATTGGAAAGCTACATCAGTCCTACGAATGAAGGAAAATAAAAAATCAATACCAATTTTCCTGAACGATTGGCCTAGATACAAAGATCCAAGTGGTTACACATTGATTGACATCGATTTTGAGACCTTGCATCCAGGCAAAGAAAACCTCATGTTTGAGCTAATGTCAGTTCTTGAAAATGTGATGACTGAGCGAATTCTACCAATTTATATAAAAGACAAACTCAACATGCAATACCTAGAGAAAATGAAAACGGCAACAGATACAAGTAAGGTATATCTTAAAAAAAAATATCTAACATTAATTTTTGTTATTTTTTAGATGCTAAGCACTTCTACTTTTTCTACTTGTTACATTCGATAATTCTTCCGCCTCGTGTAAACAAAACTTTAAAGCCGTCCATAACCGATGCTCAAAGTGACATGATTGTTCACTTATTCAATATAAATGATTTTATTAAAAAAAAAGACGACCAACGGGAACTTGCCTTCCAAGAGCAGTCGACCATTCAACCTAAAATTTTCGTAATTGGTGAGGATGTTAACAAATTAACGGAGTTTTATGTTACAGTAAATGATTTAACTTACAAAGTAGAGACACTTCTTCGAGCTGTGGATTTAGTAATTAAAATATGTTTTACTTTCAATTTGAAGTATTCGGCTAAAAGCAAATATGTGTGGGTTTTTTTACAAGAGTATATTTTCGAGATTCCATCTTTAGAAAAAATTGCCAAAGTGCAAAATATTATAAACAAAATTAAAAATGTCAAATAGATATATTAGAAATTTAGCAAAAAATCCCACACATATTTGTTCAATTTGTAGTCGTATATTTACTAAATCCCAAGAGTTCCTACAACACTTAAGAAATTTTCATAAGACGCCTGTTACATTTAAGTATTTATGCCAGTATAACAACTGCAACAAAGGTTTTCAAAACTTTTTTAAATTTAAGTATCATATTACTAGTCATGATTTTAACAAAATTATTGAACATGATGAGGATCATACCTGCAAAAAATCGCGAATAGAGACTAAAAACAATCAAAAATTTAATACTTCAGACCACCAGACTATCCAGCCACAACCAACCAGCCCTACTGAACAAGTGACAACTCAAAACACTGCGCAAATTGTTGACGTAGCAGAAATAAGAAAAAGAATAATTTATAATTTTATACAACTTGCACTTAAACTTCATGCAAAACCTAATATGGCTCGCAACAATATTCCTTCTACCCTAAATGATGTTGTCAGCGAAATAACCGGACCTTTGGTGGAAGCCTTTGAACAATTCTTACCTTTTATTGAACTTGATATGCAAAATTTATATAAGGACTTATTAGAGTATGCGAAAAATCCGATCCAGAGTATCTGTACTGAATACAGGTTTTTTAAAAAAATAGAGGAGTTAGATTTGTTTTAGCTACCAAAATTATTTACCATATCCAAGGAATTAGATGAAGTTTTTGTATGTGGGCATCCAACTTTTAAAGAAAATGTCGTAGAAGGTTGCCTTTGCTCTGTAAAATATCAACTCCAAAAATATTTTGAATCGCCAAATATATTGCAGCTTACCCTTGAGAATATAAATTCAATAACTTCATCAAATAAATTGAACCACTTCATAAAAGGGGAATTGTGGCAGTCAAAGGCTCAAAATTTTGGTGAAAAGATCGTTTTCCCAATATTTCTCTACTTTGACGATTTTCAAATAAATGACCCTCTTGGCACACGTCAGTACTCCGCGTGTGGTATTTATTTCTCAGTTCCAGTTATTCCACAGCATCAATTGTCCTTATTAAGTAATATATTCGTAGCTGGCTTTCTTAACGCTAAAGACATCAGTTACTTTGGAAACCATGCCACTTTGCATGGGCTTATTGATATACTTGAAGATCTCTACACCAACGGCATAACAATATATTGCATGGGTACATTTAAAAAAATTTACTTTCACATTGGCCAAATATTGGGCGATAACTTAGGTCTCAATGAAGTTTTGGGTTTTCAAAAATCCTTTAATAGCAATTATTTTTGTAAAATTTGTACTTCTTCTAAAGAAGAATGTCAAAGCAGTTATGTAGAAGATCCAGAAAAACTAAGAAATAAAATTAAATATGTGAGCGAATTGGAAAAATCGAATAGAGAAACATCTGTTCAAGAGAATTCTATATGGAACTCTTTGTCCAATTTCCACGTTACCGACAATTATGCAAGTGATATAATGCATGACATTTTCCTGGGGGTTGCAAAATATAATATTCCAAAAATTCTCAACTATTTTATATATAAAAAAAAAATCTTTAGTTTGGAGGCATTTAACTGCAGAAAGCAATTGTTCAAATACAATAGAATAAAGATTGAAAACATTAGTCCACCAATAAGTAAAAGTCATATTCAACATAATAATATTAAAATGAATGCGGCACAGATGCAACTCTTTTTAGATACGATTTTGCTATTAATCGGCGATTTAGTTGATGAATCTGACCCTGTATACAAATTTTTGATTGTTTTTATTCAAATAGTTGATACCGTTTTGTTAGAATATTTTGATGAATCAATTTTAACAGATTTACAATTATTAATTTCTGAACATAACAAATTCTTCAAGGAGTATTTTGATGAGACCTTAAAGCCTAAGTACCATTTTATGACACACTATCCTACGATCATTCGGAAATTGGGTCCTCTGAGAAATTTATGGTGTTTCAGATTTGAAAGTAAACATGCTATTTCCAAGAAATACGCTCATATTATAACCTCGCGGAAAAACATAGTGTACACTTTAGCCATTAAGCAAAGCCTCATCTTTTCAAAAAACCTAATTATGAACAATTTTTTTCAAATAATTTGTTAAATCTAGAAAACATTTCAAATATTGATTTATCAGATTTAGAATATTATACCAATTTGTCCTGTAGCTTCACAAACGGCCATGAAGTACCCAGTTTGTCATTTAAAGGTGTTTGTTACGAAAAAGGAGATATTATAAAATTACAAAATGCTTTATTAACCATATTACATATATTTTATCAATCTACAGATCAAATATATGTAATCGGGCAAGAAATGGAAACCAATTTTTCAGAAAAATTTCAATCGCATATTATTTTAAGATCACTTAATTGTTACTATATTGAAAAAATTGAAAAATTTTCGTTACCTTGTAAAGCCGTCCTCTTAAATAATGGTAGCACAGTTGTGCGAATAAAATAAAATATTCAGGGCTGTTCTGTATTCCGAATCCGCAAAAAATATTCGGAATTGAAAATTTCCGAACGGTTTAGTTGTTGTGTATTCAACTTCCGAAAATTTTTTTTCGTTTTATTCAGCAGAAAAAATGGTAGTTTTATTAAAAACGAACAAATTTTTTGCTTAGCATTTAATCAAAAATAATTTTTCAATTTCGCTCGGAATACAGAACAGCGACGATTGTGCCTTTTTCAGAATTCAATGTTACTGCTGCAAATAAGTGATATGTTATTATTATTACTATTTATTATTTAGATGTATTGTACGTTTTCTTGTATTTATGAAAAACTATTTCTTGTATTTACAATTTCTTGTATTTATGAAAAACTTTTAATTTTATTTTTTTCGTTGTGTTCTTTATAAATAAAAATAAAATCTAAAAATTAAAAAACTGTTTTTGCATATGCCGAGTTGTATTTGGGACAAAGACAATTGCATTTGGTAACACAATTCCCGTATTTGCCGAATTGTATTTGGGACAAAGACAATTGCATTTGGTAAGACAATTCTTGTATTTGCCTAATTGTATTTGGGGCAAAGACAATTTCGTTTGCTAAAACGGTTTCTGCATTTGCCGAATTGTTTTTGAGGTAACAGCACTTTTGTTGTCGTAACAAATAGAAACTGCTATTGGGAACGATCCGAATGTAAATTCTATTTGGGATAAGGTTAAAATCATTTACCATTACTACTTTTTTTTTTCTGTGTTATTACGAACCCGTTTAAAGCGAACTTTCGGTTATAATGAACTTTATTTGCACGCAAAACTTGTTTATTTTTCGGTTAAAACGAACCAAAAAGTGGTGCGATGAACAACAAATTATATTTTTGCACTGGCACCTCTAACACGCAGTGTTTTTTTTCTATGTTCTCGATTCCGGGAATTTCCCTAAGTTTAATGTTTGTTTGTGTGAAGACGATGTACAGACTGCAGTTGAAAATTGCAAAGTTACAAGATGGACGTAGTACCAAAAGAAAAACAAAGAAAATGTTTTTCTTTAAAAGAGAAATATGAAATAATAAAACGCTTGCAACAAGGTGTAAAACAAAAGCAAATATGCCAAGAATTGGGCCTCAGCAAGTCAACAATTGCTACAATTTAGAAAAATAAGGACTTGGTCCTAACTAATTTTGAGCAAAACTCCTCAAACATAAAAAAGGTTAAAACCCCTTGTTTCATAGAACTCGACCATTGCCTATTAAAATGGTTTACTCAGAAAAGAGCGAGTAATTTGACTATAACCAATGCCGTTTTACAGGCGAAAGCACAAGAATTTGGAGAAAAGCTTAACTACTCCGAATTTAAGTGCAGCGAAAGTTGGATTGTTCGATTTAAAAGACGCCACAACATCACTAGCGGAAAAATAGTTGGAGAGGCGGCTGAAGTCAATGTGGATGTGGTCAATGATTGGTTGCAAAATAAGTGGCCAGATATAAGAAACAATTTTAAAGATGAGGACATATTCAATGGCGATGAAACTGGTTTATTTTATAAACTGACTCCTAATAATACACTGCGCTTCAAAGGTGAGACCTGCCTAGGTGGAAAACTATCAAAGGAACGATTAACAGTGCTCGTAGTAGCAAATATGACGGGTACAGAGAAACGAAAACTTTTAGTAATAGGAAAATCAAAGAATCCCAGGTGCTTCAAAAACATAAAAAAATTACCAGTTAATTACCAAGCTAATAAAAAAGCTTGGATGACATCCGAAATTTTCAACAATGAATTAAGACAATGGGACAATAATTTACGCCGTGCGAATCGAAAAATTTTACTACTGGTAGACAACTGCCCAGCTCATCCAGATACAAAGGACTTAGAGTGCATTAAATTAGTGTTTATGCCTCCAAATACTAGCTCAGTTTTACAACCTATGGACCAAGGTGTCATTCACGCATTGAAAAGTAAATATCGCCACATACTTCTCTCAAAAATTGTTAATTCAGTTGATATGGGTGAAGATGACTTCAAAGTTAGTATACTGGGCGCAATAAATTTTTTGCATATGGCATGGTTAAAAGTCAGCAAAGCAACAGTTGCTAATTGCTTTCGGCACGGCGGATTTACCAAGAATGAGGGTGAGTTCGACTCGGAAGATGATCTGCCATTAATAGGATTGATAAATCAACCAATGGAAACTTTTACAGATGGTAATAAAAAGGGTTTGCTAAGTTATCGCACTTTTAATTAATCTTTAGGCTGAACCCACACCGAAGCCAACAAAACGTTTTTTTATGTCGCAACGAACATGAGTACATTGTTTCTTATCGGTTTACCCACACCAAGTGCGACAAAACAAAAAACAAAATATTTGTTGCGAGTGAACATAGTCAAAAGTCGGTTTTGTATAGAGTTCCATACGGGCTGCCCACACCGAACGCAACAAACATGTTCATACATTTGTTCGTGACGAACATTACGCGCTTGGTTATGGAGTAGCCCACACTGAATCAAACAAACAAAACAGCATACAACACCTCCCAACAAATGTTATTATTATGTCGAATGCTGTTGGCTGGAATTTTGTTTGGCTGCGACAAAAATAATATCTTTTCATTCTTTCTTTTTCATTTTTTCTTGCGATGGAAGTGGACGCAGAAAAATTAATATTTTTAGTAGAGCAAAGAAATGCAATCTACAATTTGAATAGCAAGGAGCATTCAAACAAAAATTGCATTGATAAGCTATGGGACGAAATAGCGGAAGAAATTAAAAGCCCAGGTAAGTTCAAGATTTATTTTTTTTAAATATATAAAGTAAAATATACAAGTGAGTTTATGAAATAAATTGTGCACATTATTAAATTGCGTATTTGTCTTGCCATTGGACAGACCCATTGTCAGAGTTGAAATATTCCACGAATTTATTGCGCACAATACGAGCAGCAGTAGTTGGTTTTGTAGTTTGTTGGTGTTCATTTTCTTCCGAATTAGTTCTCATCAATGAATTTTGTTCATCAAATATGTCGTTTATTAAATTTTCTCGTTCTCTTATCATGTTATGCAGGGCGCATGCAGCCAATACAACAGTTTTTAATTTATCTGGAGATAATATTATAGTGCTTTCAAATATGCGAAATTTTTTAGTCAGAATACCAAATGCGCATTCAATTATTCTTCTAGCCCGTGATAAGCGGTAGTTATAAATTTTTGTTTCTCTTGTTAAATTTTTCCTTGGAAAAGGCCTCATTATATTTATTTGGAGAGGATAAGCTTCATCAGCTACAAAAACAAATGGAAAATAGTCGTTGCTTCCAGCAAATAGTTTTCTTTTCTCTGATAAACCGTCAGGGTCTAGCGGCAAGCAAAAGAAAAAGTGGTACTTGTCTGATGCTATGTCGTTTTTAAAAGAATATGTTCATCAACATCGGTGTACTACCAGCAATTTCCAAAATGAGGATTCTAATTTGGAAGAAATCATTTCAGTTGACTCTCCCGTCTCGATTTCATCAACTGCCCAAAATAGTCCAGTACCATCAAAGAAATTAAAAGCCTCTGAGATGGTAGTGGGGCCAATGATTGATTTTTTGCAATCGAGGACAAAAAATAAGGCCCCAGAGAATGCCAATTCGTTTTATTTTAAAAGTATGTTGGCAGACTTTGAGAATTTAAAGCCAAAAAATCAGAGGAAGTTCAAGAAGACCATGGGCGATTTAATGTTACAACTTCAGGAAGAAGAGGAAAATGAAAATAACTGGTCAGCACAAGAAGGAAATACTTATCAGCCGCAACTACCGAATTATCAACAATGGCCAAATGTCAGTAACAAAATGTAATGATAATAACAATTTATAAATAAATGAAGTTAAAAATATTTACCGTAATGTAATGATTAATCTTTCAGCTGGTTTTAAACTTCTTCGATAATTGGTATTTTGCTTCTCGATTTTAGTTCCAATTAATTGAAGCAAATACTCAAATGTTTCAATTTTTAATCGCGTAAAATTTTGAAACTTATCAGGATAAGACCTCAGTTCCGCTATTTTATTAATGATAGTCCCTTCCTGCTCACGAATTCTGCAGTAAGGATGTACCCAATACTTTCTACTTGGATTTTCATCAATTTCACATAACTTTATAAATTCATAAAGCGCAGGAATAATATCTTCGTCCGAATCAGATGACATTTTGAAAAACACTAAAATTGTATGTTTGATGGTAACCCACACGAAAGCGAACAAATTGTTGAAAACAATATGCTTGTCGAAAAGTGTTCGTTGTGGTGTGGGATAACAAAAAAAACTGTTTTCTTGTCGGGCCAACAAACAACGTTTTGTTGGCTTCGGTGTGGGTTCAGCCTTAGGCTGAAAACACACCGGATAAAGCAAAACGCGTTTTTTTCATGAAACAAAAGAACACTGCTTCCTATGAGACAACACACACCAAAGAAAACGAAACAAAACACACGTTTTTGTTTTGAAGTGTTTCGGTGATGGTTGTCGAAAATACACGCTTTTGTATACAAGCAACACACACTGAATGAAACAAAACTGTTTCGAGTCAGCGTCGTTGACGATAATTGCTTACTGCCCAACCTAAATCACGGCGTAAAGCGCAAAATAAATGTCAAAATTTCTCATGCCCATATAAAATGTATGAGACCAACCATAATTGCGCGGCGTCAACGCTTTGCAATTGGAAAATCCAATTTTGACAGAGCGTAAAGAAGTGAAGTTGGTTGTAAAACAAGTGATTTTTTTATTTGTTTACTTTTATATTTGTGTTTACAAAAGTTGATGCCGGTAGACATTTTGCAAATGGAGGTAAGTAAATGATTTTTATTATTAAATAAAATTAAAATCGTATATTTTTTTAATATTTTTTTGCTTTTAGAATTTTAATGAACAAGTTATTGAGCTGGTGCGTTCACATCCTTGCATTTATAATAAAAGGGACCCTAAATACAAGGATGTGGCTTATAAAGAAAAAATTTGGGAGTGCATAGGGAAGGACTTAAATCTGACTTGTAAGTATATACTTGTATATTTATTTAACAATATTTATAATATTTGTTAAACAATGGTGGAATCCCGGCGCCAGCAAACACTAATTGATTTTCAAAAGATGAAATCTGCATCTTTACGTACATGTGTTTCCATCAGGTAGCAGCAGCTTCTTTAAAACAAAATACCTGAAAAATACTTACAACATCCTATGGTTTGGTAAACAAAATACCAAAAACTATTGAGTTAATGCCAAACGAGTAAATTCCCTTAAATGTATATTCTGTTTTCTCCTTCCGAGAAAACTTTAAACACTAGAATTTATCTTTAAATGATGAAATCACCATCTTTGCGTAAATGTGTTTCAAACAGGTAGTTAGTTATACGGTATGTTATTTTGTTTTAAATAAGCTGCTGCTACCTGTATAATCTACTGGTTCACTCGTTTGAGATTAACTCATTGGTTTTTGTATTTTGTTTACCAAATTAAGGGTTGGTTTTTGGTATTTTGTTTACCAAACCATGGGATGTTGTAAGTATTTTTTAGGTATTTTGTTTTGAAAAAGCTGCTGCTACCTGATGGAAACACATGTACACGTTAAGACATATAATGTTATGTATGACTTTTGTTTCAGCTAAAGAATGCAAAATAAAGTGGAAGAGTTTGAGAGATCGGTACAGGAGGGAAAAAATGCCGATGATCTTCCCTCAGGCTCTTCAAAGAAGATAGGCTCGCAGTGGAAATACTTAAGTAGCCTGGATTTTTAAGCAGACTCCATGGAGTGCGCCAAGTAAGATTAAATTTCGGTTTACATTTGTTATGTGTTAATATTTGTATATATTTTTATTTATAGCACATCAGGCAATTTCTATGAAGATTTGGATGAAAGCACCGTAGAATGGCTCACTGATGACAGTCAAGGTCATTCGACTCCCGTAAAAGCACCAACAAAAAAAGAAAACACGATGATATATTTGCTGATGTTTTAATAGCCATGAAAAAGAAATACGACACAAAAGAGACATCAGTCAAAATGAAATATGAAAACTTTTTCAATATGTTGGGGGAAAAACTTGACCGCTTGCCGGAACATGAAGTCGATAACGTCCAGATGGAAATTTTACAACTGGTTACCCAAAAAATTAATTTAAATCGGACTTAACGATATATATAATTTATATTTACATATATAAATACGTTTGTGTTTAATGAAATAAAAAGATAAATAATAATACATTTTTAAATAAGTTACATATATCTTATTATCTAAATTGAATTAAGAAAGCTACATAATTCGTTTCTTAAACTCAGAGCTGTCTGAGAAGATGTATTTGCTGTATGCATATCTTGTCTGGTTACACTAGGCAAATCTTCCTCTTCAGTTTCCTCTGGAACTCTGGAATTTATTTTATTGAATCTGAGGTAATTATGCAGCACTACTGTCGCTAAGACTATCTAAATAAATAAAATAAAAAAAACAGTGAAAAGTGTGTAAATAAAATTTTTACAAAAACAAACCTTTTTGACATTTTGCGGCTCAAAGGGCATGCACGTTCTTAAAATTCTCCATTGGGTAGTAAGAATACCTTTAATAATTAATAACAACAATAATGTACATATCCAAAAATATGAAAAGCTTTATTATATAGAAAGTATTTCTTACCAAAGGCTATTTCAATGCGAATTCTAGTGCCGCTTAATTTTTGATTAAATTTCTCCTTAGCAGAGTCAGATACTTTGGAATAAGGCTTCATTATATTTTCTTTTAAAGGAAATGCAGCATCTGCAACAAAAAAGTATGGAAAGAATGTGTCTGAACCGGGTAGTTTCTTTGGCGGAGGTGTGTTAAGAGTGTTTGTTAAAATTTTTTTACCAAATTCCGAATTTTTAAGAACTCCTCCGTCACTTTGACTTCCATACGCACCAACATCTACTAATGTAAATGTGTAGTTACTATCGCATACTGCAAGTAATACCTAGTAATGTACATACATATGTGTTAAATATTAGTTATTATAAAAAACTAAATTCTAAAATACAGTAGTCAAATGCTAATAAACTTACGATACTATGAAATTTTTTATAATTGAAATATTGGGAACCAGATTTCTGTGGACAAGCTATACGTATATGCTTGCCGTCTACAGCCCCTAAGCAATTTGGCAATCCAGTGGAACTTAGAAACTCTTCAGAAATTTTCTTCCACTCTGCCATATTAGGAGGGCTTACATACAAGGTTTTAAGAGTTCGCCATAACACCTCACATGTTTCTAAAACTATACACCTGGCCGTTTCCAAACCTATTCTAAACTTCATGGAAATAACATGAAGAGATGGTCCATGTGCTAAGAAACTAGATATAATAAGGAAATTGAGTAGAAATTATTTATCTGAAAAACTTATGTATGTACTCACTTTAAGGTAATATAAAGTCTCTGTTCAGGTTCAATGGCTTTCTGCGGGAATTTTTTGTTAACCACGGCTTTATCAAATTTAATAAGGCGTTGAATTGTTCGTGGGTTAGTCTGGTGGACTTCACAAACAATTCCGGGTTCTTCTCTATTATGATATTTACTCCTGTGGAGTAAAATCCGAAGGAGGACCGAGTTTTAAATAACTCCTTGTTACCTTCCCGATGTTTCGCTGTCATCATTTTAAGGAAAATCAAATCTTCCAAATCATTTATTATATCCATTTCTTTTATTTTTATTTATATTATTTTAAGAATTTGCACTTTTTAATAGTTTTTTTTATATTTTATTCGTTATTTGTTTTTTTTAAATGGTTTCATTTGTCATTGTTAAGTAATGACATGTAAGCTGCTTTCAGTTCAATTTTGCGATTTTATCTCTTTTTTTATTTTTATTTGGCGATTTTTATTTAACTATTTAAGTACACATTACTGTTCTTGACACAACGTTGACGCTTTTATTTAGGTTGCTCATTACAGCGTAAAAGCTGGGCGCTAAATTACGTTGCGCTTTACGCCGTAATTTAGGTTGGGCAGTTACATTCTAATGGCGCAACGCACACCAAACGAAACGAAACATAAAAACAAAAGCAAAACAGAAAAACATGTTTCGTTGCCGATAGCTGACCTGTTGTTTTTTACAAAACAAAATTTGGATTCCGTTGTTTCTATTTTCTTTTTTCGTTGCACTTGACAGCTTTATTTGTTTCTTTGTTTAATTCTTGCGAAAATTTAAAAAAATATGGAAGAAGACGCAGAAAAATTGATATTTTTAATTGAGGCAAGAAGCCCTATTTACAATTATAAAGATAAGGAGCATGCCAATAAAATTACTATTGATAAGCTGTGGATAGAAATAGCAAGTGAAATGCATTGTGAAGGTAAGTTCAATTGAATTTTAATTGTATACATGTTTATTTTATGTACATAATTTGTATGAATACTCGTATATAAGCAGTTTTACTGCAATTACTTGACATACTGTATTATAAAATCAAAACAAAATTAAATGGCATACTTGTATTGCCAAGGAACTGCTCCAGTAGAGGAGTTAAAGTATTTAACATACTGATTGCGTATGTTACGTGCAGCATTTGACGGTCTTGATTTCCCAATGTTTCCATGTGTTTCCTCTTGAGGTACGTATTCCATAGCTTCACGCTCAGCATATATTTCATGAAGCAAGCCTTCGCGCTCCCTAATCATATTATGCAAGGCGCAGGCGGCTAATGTTATTATTTGCACTTTATTGGGAGGCAGTAATATGACAGTATCAAATACACGAAATTTTTTGGTAACCATACCAAATGCGCATTCAACCACTCTTCGAGCTCGGGATAAACGATAATTGTATATTCTTGCTTCGTATTTGTCAAATTTTTTCGTGCGAAAGGTCTCATTACGTTCGCAAGAAGTGCATAGCCTTCATCTGCCACAAAAACAAAATTGAAATATTCATCGCTTGTCGGGCATAGTTTCTGCTTTTGAGGCAAGTTCAATTTGTTGCTCATAAGTCTTTTTCCGAAATTTGAATGCTTCAAAACACCACTATCGCAATTTCTTCCAAAATCGCCAACATCAACAAAAATAAACTGACCATGTGCATCAACTACAGCCTGCATGTGTATAGAATGGAACTTCTTATAGTTGTAATAATCCGATCCTGTGTTTGGAGGACATTGCATCCTTATGTGCTTTCCATCTATAGCTCCTAAGCAATTGGGAAAGTTCCACATCTTACCAAATGCATCGGCTATTGACATCCATTTCGTAATATCTGGTTGTGGCAAATAAATGGGAAATACTGCTTCCCAGACAGCTTGGCAAGTTTGCATTACAATTTTTTCAATTGTAGACGCACCACACCGGAAATGATATGAAAGCGACTTAAACGTTTCCCCAGTTGCTAAAAATCTTAAAAAAAGTGTAAATTAAATGTTTAATGTTAAAGGAGTAGGACTTCGACTTCCAAAATAATAGCTGGGCCAATGATTGAGTTTTTAAAATCAAGAACCAGAGAAAAGACACCGGAAAATGCGAGTTCATTGTTTTTTAAGAGTCTCCTGGTAGATTATGAAAAATTATCCACCAAGAAACAAAGATCATTCAGATTGGCAATGCTAACCAAAATGAACGAGTTACAAGAAGAGGGCAAAAATGAAGCCTATACTACCAATATGACATTTGAAGATTGGCAAGATTAAAAGCTTTTATATTTTCTTGTACATATTCACACATAATGTCTATTTTGTGAACACAAAATTGTTATTTGATTTTACTTACCGTAGAGTAATAAATAATCTTTCAGCCGGAGTTATGCTTTTACGATAGTTCGTATCTTGTTTTCTGATAGCATTTTCGATTAATCCCAGCAAATAATCAAAAGTTTCAATCCGCATTCTGGTGAAATTATTAAATTTTTCAGGATAAGTTCTTAACTCTGCTATTAAGTTTATTATTACATCCTCAGCATTTCGTTTAAGATTATATGTATGCACCCAAAACTCTCTGCTATTTGTATCCTTTTCCTCAATTACTTCAAACAATGTAAGTAAGATTGGTACAATTTCATCGTCTGAGTCCGACAACATGTTGAACAACACTAAAAGCAAGTCGTAAATTCCATTTTGTTTTATTTTAACGCACACCAAACGAAGAAAGAAAACAAAACGTTATGTTTTGTTACATTCTGTTTCGCTTGGTGTGCGTTCAAATAAAAAACGTTTTTTTGACTATCGAATCAAAAACGTTTTGTTTGATCCGGTGTGTTTTCAGCCTTATGATTTTCATTTACAGTTGGGACAATAAGCTTCAATGATTACATATGTTTTGATGACGACCTTGAAACTACGGAAGCATTGGACGACGAAGCTATTTTGCAGTCTGTTTGCGCTGGTGATGACGACCTTGACGATGATATGGACAACGAAGAGCCCACCCCAGTCACAACTGCTCTGGATGCAATGTGTAGCGTAAGTTATGTAAGAACTTTTCTTCAGTCACGCGATACTCCACAACAAGTTCTTGACAACTTGGCTCAAGTGGAATTATATATAAATGAAACTAATATTGGTAATAAGCAAACTAAAATAACTGATTTTTTTAAAAACTAATTTTTTGTATTAAAATATTCTAATAATGTTTTAATAAATAGACAAAGGAGTTTCACATGCATGTGCACTTATATAAATGGTTTTTTCAAG
Source organism: Eustalomyia histrio (assembly GCA_949748255.1). Lineage (NCBI taxonomy): Eukaryota > Metazoa > Arthropoda > Insecta > Diptera > Anthomyiidae > Eustalomyia > Eustalomyia histrio. Next base: position 22,142,172 of record OX456525.1, read on the forward strand.
TCTTCATTTAAAGCGAACTACGTTTAAAACGAACCATTTTGCCCAGTCCCTTCAAGTTCGCTATAAGCGAAAAGTACTGTATTGAAAACCATTATTGGTTTGTACTGCTTTATTATGTCTTACAAACATTTAACTAGTAAAGGTTGTTTTCTTTATAATAATCTTTCACAACTGGGGTAAAAGTAAAAAGAAATAAAAAGAAAAAATCTGTTTTCAAACATAATTAGAAAAGTTATAGTTCTTAAATAATACATAACTGAAAAAGTGTAAGATTTTTACTACTACACCTCTCGTGGTGTAAATAAGAAAATAGGAAGAGAAAAACGGATATACGAAGGAGAAGATATATTGAAAACCATTATTGGTTTGTACTGCTTTATTATGTCTTACAAACATTTAACTAGTAAAGGTTGTTTTCTTTATAATAATCTTTCACAACTGGGGTAAAAGTAAAAAGAAATAAAAAGAAAAAATCTGTTTTCAAACATAATTAGAAAAGTTATAGTTCTTAAATAATACATAACTGAAAAAGTGTAAGATTTTTACTACTACACCTCTCGTGGTGTAAATAAGAAAATAGGAAGAGAAAAACGGATATACGAAGGAGAAGATATATTGAAAACCATTATTGGTTTGTACTGCTTTATTATGTCTTACAAACATTTAACTAGTAAAGGTTGTTTTCTTTATAATAATCTTTTACAACTGGGGTAAAAGTAAAAAGAAATAAAAAGAAAAAATCTGTTTTCAAACATAATTAGAAAAGTTATAGTTCTTAAATAATACATAACTGAAAAAGTGTAAGATTTTTACTACTACACCTCTCGTGGTGTAAATAAGAAAATAGGAAGAGAAAAACGGATATACGAAGGAGAAGATATATTGAAAACCATTATTGGTTTGTACTGCTTCATTATGTCTTACAAACATTCAACTAGTAAAGGTTGTTTTCTTTATAATAATATTTCACAACTCGGGTAAAAGTAAAAAGAAATAAAAAGAAAAAATCTGTTTTCAAACATAATTAGTAAAGTTATAGTTCTTAAATGATACATAACTGAAAAAGTGTAAGATTTTTACTACTACACCTCTCGTGGTGTAAATAAGAAAATAGGAAGAGAAAAAAGGTTATACGAAGGAGAAGATATATTGAAAACCATTATTGGTTTGTACTGCTTTATTATGTCTTACAAATATTCAACTAGTAAAAGTTGTTTTCTTTATAATAATCTTTTACAACTGGGGTAAAAGTAAAAAGAAATAAAAAGAAAAAATCTGTTTTCAAACATAATTAGTAAAGTTATAGTTCTTAAATGATACATAACTGAAAAAGTGTAAGATTTTTACTACTACACCTCTCGTGGTGTACATAAGAAAATAGGAAGAGAAAAACGGTTATACGAAGGAGAACATATATTGAAAACCATTATTGGTTTGTACTGCTTTATTATGTCTTACAAACATTTAACTAGTAAAGGTTGTTTTCTTTATAATAATCTTTTACAACTGGGGTAAAAGTAAAAAGAAAAAATCTGTTTTCAAACATAAGAAAATAGGAAGAGAAAAACGGTTATACGAAGGAGAACATATATTGAAAACCATTATTGGTTTGTACTGCTTTATTATGTCTTACAAACATTTAACTAGTAAAGGTTGTTTTCTTTATAATAATCTTTTACAACTGGGGTAAAAGTAAAAAGAAATAAAAAGAAAAAATCTGTTTTCAAACATAATTAGAAAAGTTATAGTTCTTAAATAATACATAACTGAAAAAGTGTAAGATTTTTACTACTACACCTCTCGTGGTGTACATAAGAAAATAGGAAGAGAAAAACGGTTATACGAAGGAGAAGATATATTGAAAACCATTATTGGTTTGTACTGCTTTATTATGTCTTACAAACATTCAACTAGTAAAGGTTGTTTTCTTTATAATAATCTTTTACAACTGGGGTAAAAGTAAAAAGAAATAAAAAGAAAAAATCTGTTTTCAAACATAATTAGAAAAGTTATAGTTCTTAAATAATACATAACTGAAAAAGTGTAAGATTTTTACTACTACACCTCTCGTGGTGTGCATAAGAAAATAGGAAGAGAAAAACGGTTATACGAAGGAGAAGATATATTGAAAACCATTATTGGTTTGTACTGCTTTATTATGTCTTACAAACATTCAACTAGTAAAGGTTGTTTTCTTTATAATAATATTTCACAACTGGGGTAAAAGTAAAAAGAAATAAAAAGAAAAAATCTGTTTTCAAACATAATTAGTAAAGTTATAGTTCTTAAATGATACATAACTGAAAAAGTGTAAGATTTTTACTACTACACCTCTCGTGGTGTAAATAAGAAAATAGGAAGAGAAAAACGGTTATACGAAGGAGAAGATATATTGAAAACCATTATTGGTTTGTACTGCTTTATTATGTCTTACAAACATTCAACTAGTAAAGGTTGTTTTCTTTATAATAATCTTTCACAACTGGGGTAAAAGTAAAAAGAAATAAAAAGAAAAAATCTGTTTTCAAACATAATTAGTAAAGTTATAGTTCTTAAATGATACATAACTGAAAAAGTGTAAGATTTTTACTACTACACCTCTCGTGGTGTAAATAAGAAAATAGGAAGAGAAAAACGGTTATACGAAGGAGAAGATATATTGAAAACCATTATTGGTTTGTACTGCTTTATTATGTCTTACAAACATTCAACTAGTAAAAGTTGTTTTTTTTTTATAATAATCTTTCACAACTGGGGTAAAAGTAAAAAGAAATAAAAAGAAAAAATCTGTTTTCAAACATAATTAGAAAAGTTATAGTTTTTAAATAATACATAACTGAAAAAGTGTAAGATTTTTACTACTACACCTCTCGTGGTGTAAATAAGAAAATAGGAAGAGAAAAACGGTTATACGAAGGAGAAGATATATTGAAAACCATTATTAGTTTGTACTGCTTTATTATGTCTTACAAACATTCAACTAGTAAAGGTTGTTTTCTTTATAATAATCTTTCACAACTGGGGTAAAAGTAAAAAGAAATAAAAAGAAAAAATCTGTTTTCAAACATAATTAGTAAAGTTATAGTTCTTAAATGATACATAACTGAAAAAGAGTAAGATTTTTACTACTACACCTCTCGTGGTGTAAATAAGAAAATAGGAAGAGAAAAACGGTTATACGAAGGAGAAGATATATTGAAAACCATTATTGGTTTGTACTGCTTTATTATGTCTTACAAACATTCAACTAGTAAAGGTTGTTTTCTTTATAATAATCTTTTACAACTGGGGTAAAAGTAAAAAGAAATAAAAAGAAAAAATCTGTTCTCAAACATAATTAGAAAAGTTATAGTTCTTAAATAATACATAACTGAAAAAGTGTAAGATTTTTACTACTACACCTCTCGTGGTGTACATAAGAAAATAGGAAGAGAAAAACGGTTATACGAAGGAGAACATATATTGAAAACCATTATTGGTTTGTACTGCTTTATAATGTCTTACAAACATTTAACTAGTAAAGGTTGTTTTCTTTATAATAATCTTTTACAACTGGGGTAAAAGTAAAAAGAAATAAAAAGAAAAAATCTGTTTTCAAACATAATTAGAAAAGTTATAGTTCTTAAATAATACATAACTGAAAAAGTGTAAGATTTTTACTACTACACCTCTCGTGGTGTACATAAGAAAATAGGAAGAGAAAAACGGTTATACGAAGGAGAAGATATATTGAAAACCATTATTGGTTTGTACTGCTTTATTATGTCTTACAAACATTCAACTAGTAAAGGTTGTTTTCTTTATAATAATATTTCACAACTGGGGTAAAAGTAAAAAAGAAATAAAAAGAAAAAATCTGTTTTCAAACATAATTAGTAAAGTTATACAGTGGCGGACACAACTGGATACATAATTGAAAATTTTTGGTAAATTGGTTATATTTTTTTTTTTATTGGAGATAATCAAGAAATTTTTTTTACATTGTATACTTTAAACTCTGTTATTAAATTATAAAAAAATAAAGAATGTCGTTTCATATAAAAAACTGAAAAAAAATTCAAAATTCTTCATTAACAGCATTTATCCAGTTTTGTCCATTCTAAGTTTCGTTGTTTACAATGGGATTTACAGTTGCAATTGTTTTTGTATTGCCTTTCTTTTTTTATTTATTTAATACTTTTTTTTGTTTTTTTTTTTTCTTTTGTTTTTATTCTTTACTCTAACTCGAGCAATTGAGAAAGAAACACGTGTTAAAGATCAGCTTAATTTTAATCAAAATCAAAATGAAAAAAATTTCACTTCAAGTAGAAAACGAAATATTAAGATTGAGTGAAAGTGGATACTCTTCTAGAAATATTGCAGTTAAATTAAAGATATGTCACCGGACAGTTAATTTAGTAAGAAAACGTCGAAATTTTAACGAACCTATGAGTCGTGGTGGTCGGCCAAGATTGTTGTCTGATGGTGATGCTCGTTTGGTGGAGCGATTGATGATGACGAAGAATGCGAAAACACCTAAAATTGCTGCAGAGGCGTTGAACAAAGCCGTAAGTGATCGCACAGTAAGGAGAGCTTTGCGTAGGATTGGATTGGTGTCTGCAGTTAAACAAAAAAAACCTGCCTTATCTGACAAGAATGTAAAGGCCAGGCTTAAATTTTGCAAAGACCATAAAAATTGGACTATTGAAGACCGGAAAAGAGTAATTTGGTCAGATGAGACCAAAATTAATCGATTTCAGTCGGACGGTAAGGAGTATTTTTGGCATCGATCTGATGAGAGGATTCAAAGGCACCAAGTTAAACAAACAGTGAAGCACGGCGGTGGGCATTTAATGGCGTGGGGCTGCTTCACATGGTGGAACCTTGGCCCATTGGTGAAGATCGATGGAATTATGAAAAAGGAAGATTACCTTAGCCTTTTGCGTGACAATTTACCTGACGTTGTCGATGAATGCGCTTATCCAGTAGATGAGATTGTGTTTCAACATGATGGAGACCCTAAGCACACAGCGATTATTGTCAAAAAATGGTTGGCTGACCAACAATTTCAAACTATGCAGTGGCCTGCACAAAGTCCGGATTTAAATCCAATAGAAAATTTGTGGGCTATTGTAAAGAGAATGCTTTCTCACTACGAACGTGCTCCAACTAATATGGCCGTACTCTGGGAAAGAGTTAACACTGAATGGGCGAAAATTCCACCCCAAACTATACAAAATTTAGTAGAAAGTATGCCAAAACGAATTGAAAGTTTTTTAGCAAACAAAGGACTATGGACAAAGTACTAATTTAGAAAACAAAGGTACTAATTTGTCAAACCACTAAAATGGACAAAACTGGATAAATGCTGTTAATGAAGAATTTTGAATTTTTTTTTAGTTTTTTATATGAAACGACATTCTTTATTTTTTTATAATTTAATAACAGAGTTTAAAGTATACAATGTAAAAATAATTTCTTGATTATCTCCAATAAAAAAAAAAATATAACCAATTTACCAAAAATTTTCAATTATGTATCCAGTTGTGTCCGCCACTGTAGTTCTTAAATGATACATAACTGAAAAAGTGTAAGCTTTTTACTACTACACCTCTCGTGGTGTAAATAAGAAAATAGGAAGAGAAAAACGGTTATACGAAGGAGAAGATATATTGAAAACCATTATTGGTTTGTACTGCTTTATTATGTCTTACAAACATTCAACTAGTAAAGGTTGTTTTCTTTATAATAATCTTTCACAACTGGGGTAAAAGTAAAAAGAAATAAAAAGAAAAAATCTGTTTTCAAACATAATTAGTAGAGTTATAGTTCTTAAATGATACATAACTGACACAGAGTATGATTTTTACTACTGTAGTGTGCATACTCACGGTACATAGTGTAAGTCAACACAAATTAAGTTTTAAATTAATTATGAATACTCCCTCTTTCTTTTAATCTGCTGCGTTTGCTTATTGATAAACTTATTGAAGTTCATTTCACTTTTATGATTTTATTAATAACAAAACTGCTGACGATATGTCTGTGGTTTTGCAATTGTAATATTTTAAACAAATTATCTTATTCTTAAGAATTTTACCTTTTTCTAGAGTAAGAAAATTATTGATTATAAATTTATTTTTCTGACAATAAAAAAGACAGTTGTAGTCAAGTACTCAAAGAATCGTGTTGCTTTATTTAAAACATTAAATAACAAAACGGTATTGGCCCTTAAGTAGTGTCCATACAAACCACGAAAAAATTATTAAAATACTTAAGTAGTACAGTAAATTTTTCGAAGGAAAAAATCCGTGTTAAAATCCAGTGGGAACAAAACACGGTGCGCTTAACGAAAAAGGTGCACATGTGGAATCCCAAGTAAAAAGGAGTAAATTCCCAGTGCCAGCGTGTAATCGGTAGAACTAAGAACAATTTTAACTAAAACCAAAATAAAACTCTGAAAAAAACGGTAGTGTTAAAAGTTAAGCGAATAAAACAAATAAAATTCTTGGAAAAACTGTAGCCAATAATAAGAACTTTTAAAATAAAACAAAACAAAAACTCTTAATTAAAATAAAAAAAAGTGACAAATTTAATAAATAATACCATAAAACAAGCTAGTTAATTGTTAATTAAAACTCTACGGAGAAAATCAAAAATTTTTTTTTTCGAAAAAGAAAAAAAATAATAACATCGTGGAAAAATGAAAGTGCAATACAATAGAAAATTTTCTTAAAATGGCTAATCAGAATAATTTAATAAGACCACCAATTTTAAATCCTTTACCAAATCCTAATCCCAACAATCCCGACCCAAATCCGATAAATATTCCTCAAATGGAAGCGGCCATAACAAATTTAGTTACCCGATTGTGTAGGGAACAATGTCGAAATTTGGTAGGGAATATGGTAAACCCCAGTCCGGATTTCATGTCAAGGGACCAGGAAATAGAGGAACAGTATAGGGAAAATCTTGATGACATCGACAAAGTACCAGACGTGGTACGCTGCCTGAGGGAATTTTCCGGTAATACGTCGGAATTTAGCTCGTGGAAAAAAAGCTTCGAGAGGGTCCTGAACCTCTACGAAACACAAAGAGGAACACCGAGGTATTTTGGAATCCTCAACGTAATCAGGAACAAAATAGTCGGAGCCGCAGATTCAGCGCTTAAATCCTATAATACACTCCTCTGCTGGCAGGCGATTTCACGTTGCCTGACACTACATTACGCAGATAAAAGGGACGTAAGTACCTTGGAATACCAGATGACAACTCTTATTCAAGGAAACTCAACGGTACAAGACTTCTATCAGGAAGTATATTCACATTTATCCCTGATCATAAATAACATCACCTGTATGACCATTGGCAGAGAGGCTATGGACACACTTATCCAAACATACAGGGATAAGGCACTGGATACCTTTATAATAGGATTGAGAGGCGATCTCTCAAAACTCTTATGCATCCGAGAGCCAACTAGCCTACCCCAGGCACTCCACTTGTGCCTTCAACTACAAAACCAGAATTTCAGAACCGATCACGCCTTGAATAGAAATTCTCGAAACCCACAGACAATTTCTAAAAACCGGGGCTATGGAAACCCGGCACACTATGAATCGATAAAACCTTCTCCACAAACCCCACATATAACCCCAATACAATATCCTACCCAATACCAAAACCGGAACACAAACCATTACCCAAACCAATATACACCTCGAAACCCAATACAATATCCCACCCAATATCAATATCAAAACCCAAACCCCTATCCAAACCAATACCCAACTCAACACAATACACCCCCACCACGACCAATTGCACCAAAACCACAACCAAGACCTGTGCCCATGGAAACCGATACCATCCAGACAAGAAACGTTAATTATATGAATCGACCAAGACCCAATGACAGATTCATGGGGAAGAGACCAATGGAACAATCTGCTTCTAACGCCCGGAAATTCCAAAGAAATTTTAATATTGAGACTACTAATAATGAAATCGAGGAAGAGGCCGAATATAACAACCAACTACAATCATATGAAGAGACGGAACGGCTACAACCATTCAACGAATACATCGATCGATATGAAGCACACGAGCCGGATAATCAACCAGAAGCAATTGGCGAGGAAGAATTTGCCGACATCCATATTTTAAATTAAACGACTCGTCTTTGCCATACTTCGAAGCAAAGACGAAAGATGGCAGGATCCTGAAGATTTTAGTGGACACAGGATCAAATAAAAACTACATACAGACTCAACTTATAACATCGGCCAACCCTAACGAGAAAATTTTTTTTGCAAACTCCGCCGGAGGAAAGGTCTTAATATCCCATCACACCTTCATTAACCTCTTCGGACTAGAATCTACGAAATTGAAATTTTTTGCCCTACCAACTCTCAAGTCTTTTCACGCTATACTAGGGAACGACAGCCTAAAGGAACTTTCGGCCATTATTTATACAGCGGAAAGCCTGATGACCATCAAAGACAACATTAGAATAAAGTTAAAACAACAAGTTTCCGAAAGTGTGAATAATATTCTACAAAAATCAAACAACATCCTGGTAAGAACGGAGCATATGACGAAAGACCAGAAACTTGGAATAGAAAAACTGGTGTTACCGCCGTCACTTAATTAGTAGGCTTGGTAGTTAAAGCTACAATTTAATTTATATATTATTTACTTTGTTAATTCTCTTTTACTCATTTTTATTTTATATATGAGGCCGTCAGCGCAAAAGTGGCCTAACCCTAATTTTCCATAATCTGAATTAACTAGTACAAAATATTTAAAACGTGTCAAAGTTTTGTGCGAACCCAACGTATCTGTTATTTCACCAAAAGTCAAGAGATGACGTGTCAAAGTTTGTTTTTGCATTTGTTTATTTTTTACTTCTAATAAAACAAAAGTGGCCTAAGCCGCTTAGGCCATTTTTGCATACATATTGGTAACACATAGAATTGGTGGGATAGGTCGATAGCTGCTATCAATGAAAAAACCTCACGTCTTTTCTACATAACTGTAACGGCAAGCATACAGGATCAATATTATTTATCAATCTATCAAAAATCAACCAATCAATAATATTGATCGTGTGAGACCCACTTAAATATATTCATTGTTGTTTGAAAAATTGATGATTCGTTGATTTAAACGTCACTGTTTTTCTACAGAGCATAATTATTTGTTTGAAAAATTTAGCTTTTTCGTTGATTTAAACGTCAGAGTTTTTCTACAAAACATATTCATTTGTTTGAAAAATTGTTCTTTTTCGTTGATTTAACTATTGAAAAGAGGATACCATGCGATGTAAGTATAGAAAATGAAGGATTATTGTGTTTGTTTTTGTGTTAAACGTTTTACTCAAAAATGTGTTATGTTTCAGCTCTTTTTGGTTCTGATTTCGAAGATTCAGGGTCGGAATATTGTCCGTCAGAACAGCACATTTCATCAGATTTGGAAGATATTTTAGAAGAAAGTTTGGATGTGTCTTTAAATGCAGAAATACAAGAAGACAGAACGGCAAGGAAACCAAAGAAGAGACTAAAAACAGTGAGAGTTGGACCCGGAATGTAAAGAAATCAAGACGTGCTAAAGGAGAGGAATATGTCAACTACAAAGGGACAACTGTAACAGCTAAGACACCAAAAGTAGGAGCGTGTTCATATCCAAAGAAATGTAATTTGAAAATAAAGTCTGACCAACAAAACAAGTTATTCAAAGAATTCTATGCTTTGGCAAGTTTTGACTTTCAAACATCATATTTGTTTTCACTTATTAAAGTAGTTTCCAAGTCTCGTACCTACACTACTAATGAAAACTCAAGGAGACAAAAGACGAGACATTACTACTTATGTAACTCTACAGGAATAGAAGTTTTAGTGTGCAAACAGTTTTTCAAAAACACATTATGTATTTCGGATGGTCGTATTACTAGACTACTAAATAACCAACGTTCCATAACAACTCCTCCTCTGGATCGCCGGGGCTGTTCTGTATCAGCCAATAAAGCACCCAGTAATAAGATCAAAGAAATTAAAGATTTCATTAACTCTATTCCTTCTTATGAGTCTCATTACTCATTGAATAAGTCACAAAATCGTAAATATTTGGCACCGGATTTAAATATGAGTATTTTATATTCACTTTATAAAGAAAGAGTTTCAAACCCTACGTCAAAATTTATTTTTAGTAAAGTTTTTAATGAAGAGTTCAACTGAGCTTTCATGCCCCCATCACTGACTCATGTAAGCGTTGTGATTCACTGGACATCAAACTTAAAGCTTGTGATAATCCTGTGGACACACAGGGATTGGAAAATGAGAAAAATTTACATTTGCTTAAAGCAAATGCAGCAAGAGAGGGCATCAAAAAGGATGTGGAAATGTATAAGAATGACGACATTGTAGCCGTTATTTCATTTGATCTGATGAAAACCCTACCAACTCCAGTTATAAGTACGGGAATATGTTATTATAAACGTCAACTATGGACATACTGTCTGGGTATTCATAACATGAAAACAAATGAGGTTTATATGTTTACATGGGATGAAAGTATAGCTTCTCGTGGCCCCCAGGAAATAGGTTCCTGCATCATGTATTTTCTTAAAAACATTGTAAAATGTAAACACCTGATTATGTACTCTGACCAGTGTGGTGGCCAAAATCGAAACATTAAGATGGCTCTTATCTGCCAATACATTGTTTCCAACCCTGACTTCGCTACTAAGAAAATTGATCATAAGTTTCTATTAAGTGGGCATTCATACATGACTTGCGATCAAGATTTTGGCCTAGTGGAAAAACAAAAACGATTTTTTAAAAATATTTTTGTACCTCAAGATTGGAACCAAGTGATTTTAGCTGCCAAAAAAGTCAAACCATTCAAAATTATTTCTATGACCAAAGACCAATTTTTTTCCTCTCAGATACTCGAAAGAAACATTACTAACAGAAAAGTTTCAGTAAATAAATGAAAAGTTGAGTGGCTAAAAATGCAGTAGTTAATGTTTCATGAAATGCATCCATTTAAGATTTTTTTCAAGTACTCTAATAATGTTGATGTACTCTTTGAAGAGGTTGATTTAAACAAACGCAATTCAATCATCATTGAAAACCTAAATATTTTATATCCTGATTGTCATGTCATCAGTGATACCAAAAAGAAAGATTTACTGGAGTTGTTAAATTTTATACCTCCTGTTCATCACAGTTTTTATAAGAAATTAAAGTCATCAGCAGCAGAAACAAATTTAATTTTCAATGATGACCAAATTGATGAGTAGTTTCAATTTGACTTCTTTTGTCGAATATGTATAATAATTATAAGTTTTCTGTACTTTTCAAATAAAAAATGTAATTTTCAGTAACTATTTGTTTGTTTAATGGCCTAACATTGCCTTTAGGAAGTGGTACTTTTATGGTCATTTAAATGCAAAAGTGGCCTATGCCACAAAAATTACCAAAAAACGTAAGTTTAAAACAAAATAAAATACTTCATCGCACAGAATGTATCACAGTAATTCAATAAAACATGCATCGGGACTAAAATAAACAATGATATAATTTCTGCAAGTTCATTTAAAATTCATGAACATACAAACCCCATTATTTTCATATTGCCTATTTCAAGCTTAGGCCACTTTTGCGCTGACGGCCTCATATTTGCTTTACATAAAGTAACGGTCCTGATGCATATGAGTCGTTCAGTGGATAAAGGGAATGAGTCCATTTTTGGCGTTTTTGAGATTTAGCGTGGATACACTTCCTTTAATGACTAACAATGTATGGTAAAAATTTTGTTTTCAAATTTCAACGGAAAACCCCTTTTAAAGACAAAACATTTTTTTGTACGAAACACAAAATTTTTATTTTCAGTGGAAAAAGGGAATAAGTCCACGCTTGCATTTATATTGCATTAATCACTTGTTAACTTTGCTTTTAATCACTATTATTTTTTTCTATTTCTTGCCTCTCTTTGAGCTTTCGCTACTTGCCAATTTTTTGTGTTCTTTAAATTGTTGTTGTACTTAGTTGATTGCTGCATGAGAGCAGCAATCGGAAGCGTAACTGTAATCCAACTTTATGCTTTATTACATATGAATTCGACCATTGATCGATGTTATGATATCGCTGTGGTTAGAAGAGTTTCTAATTTAGTAAGTGCAGTGCAGTGAGTGAGTAACCTTCGTCGTAAGTTACAACCTTCCTGCTAAAAAGCATTTGAAAAAGATTTCGTAAAAATATTTTAATTATTTGACCTGCGCATATTAAGTAAGTAAAGTTGAATAGTATTTTTTTAAATATTATAAATATTAAAGTTTACTGTTTATAGTTAAATAGTGCTAAGAATGGACGAAAACAACAATAATGAGGTCAATGTCGAAAGTGGTGATTCAGATTTTTCATCAGTTGGCTTTCCACGTGTCTCAAAAAGGCGAGTGACAAGAATTGTATACTCGGATTCATCGTCAAATAATGATGATGAACTGGCAACGATCTCAGTTGGGCAAAAGCGACGACGAAATAGTACTGAATGGCGAAAAAATGTAAGAAAGTTTCGTCGAGTCAACGGTTTGCAATACACAAATAGCTCAGGCTCTATTGTATCAGCAAAAACATTTGCGGATGTAGTTTGTCGATGCAAACGTAACTGTAATTCCAAAATTACAGTTGACCAAAGAAAAGCGGCGTTTACATCCTTTTTTAACTTAAACTCCCATACACAACAAAATATTTTTATTAGAGGTTGCGTTGCGTCGAAAATAGTTGAAAGACAGCGTCCAAGAAATGATAATCCAAAGCCGAGATTTCATACTTTTTCGTATTCTATTCGAATACCAGACCAAGGCGACATTACTGTATGCAAAAAGTATTTTTTGGACACATACCACATAAGCAACAAACGACTTTTTAATTGCAGTCAAAAAATTCAGGTTTCGGAATTAATAGACCAGCGGGGAAAACACATTCGAACTAATAAAATTGATGACACACCCATCATTAATCATATAAACTCATTTCCGGCTTATACTAGCCATTACAGCAGATCGCATAATCCGCAGCGCAAGTATTTAAATTCCAACTTAAACATAAGAAAAATGTACGACCTTTATGTTGAGAAGTGTAAGTCGGACAGTCTTGAACCTGTAAAAGAAAAATTTTACTACCATATTTTTTCTACGAAATTCAACTTACATTTCAAACACCCATCCAAAGATACTTGTCAAATGTGCGATTTACTAGAAATGAGAATTAAGTCATCGGTTGACAATATTATCTCAATACAAGAAAAGGAGTGCCACTTATTAAAAGCTCAAACAGCCCGAAGCCAAATGGCAGCGGATAAGCTAACTGCTTCCGAAAGCACTTATGTGTTTTGTTTCGATTTGCAAAAAGCCTTAGCTTTTCCCAAGTTAACCACATCAAGTGCTTATTACAAACGTAATTTGTACGTATATAACTTAGGATTCCATGAGTTTCAAAACAATGCTAGAGACATGTTTGTTTGGCCAGAAACTGAGGGATCAAGAGGCTCGCAAGAAATCGCATCTTGTTTGATCAAATACATAAAAATGTTTGCTGATACGCACGATCGGATTGTTTTGTGGTCTGACTCATGTACTGGACAAAATAGAAATATCAAAACTGTCTTAAGTTTACTGAAATTAGTTCAAAGTACTGATATAAAAGCTAAGTCGATTGAAATGAAATTTTTAGTAAGCGGACATACCTACTTACCAAATGACGCCGATTTCGCCGTTATTGAGTCTAACGCAAAAAAAATTCAGCACATTTATTCGCCAAATGATTGGATAAATATAATCGCAACATGCAAAAGAAAGGAACAGTTTCGAGTGGTTAAAATGACCCATTTTGATTTTTTCTCTACAAAATCCTTGGAAAATAACGTTTGCAATCGCAAAACCAATACCGCGGGAAAACCGGTAAACTGGCTCCAAATGAGGTGGATCAAACTAGAGAGATCGAAACCATGGGTAATACAATATAAAAATAATTTCGATGAAAATTTTGGATTTGAAAATATAAACATAAGAAAGAAAGGTAAAGTAATGTTATTGAATAGCGTGAGTCAAAGTCTATTGTATGCTGAAACTAGAGCTGTAACAAAAGAAAAGAAAAAGGATATGATTGATTTATTAAAATATATCCCTCCCGTGTACCATACTTTCTATAAAAACTTAAAAACAGTATCAAATCAGAAAGATTATTCTGAAGAAGACATAATATTTAGTTAAATTTGTTATACTTACGATTCATTTAAAAAGAAGAAATTTTTTTAGTTATTTTTTGTTTTAAAAAGAAGAAATGTTTTATGTTATTTTTTCTTTTAAAAAGAAGAAATTTTTTATGTTATTTTTTTAAGTTCATTAAAAATAAAACTGTGCGAATGCACTGAACTAAAAAACAAATTATCTGCAGCCTTTTTTTGCAAAATTATAAAAAATGTACTCTTTCCAAAATATACTAATTCAATTAAAACACTACGCGAGGTAAGCCAATATTTAGATGGATATTTTTTCTTTTTATTTCCGAACGAATGCTCAAAGTCAAAACATCATTAAGTTGCATTTTTACGCTATCGATTTCAACAACAAAAAATTTGGTGGACTTATTCCCTTTTTCCACTGAAACTCTTAACAATAAAAACGTATTTGTATCATATTAACGGGTTCTGTGAACACATACACTTACATACTAACATTATATATTTACAAATTGTAAAAGAAGCCCTAATAATTAATTTTGCAATTTTAGTTTTGAGTTTTGTTGTAACAACTAGTTTTAAAGTCAACGTCAACTTTTCTGTCGTTTTTCTCCATTTCAAATTTTTGGACTCATTCCCTTTATCCACTGAACGACTCATATATCACGTAGACAAAACTTTAATATTTACTTGTTGTACAGAAAAATACAGTTCAAAATGGCAGTGAGTTTTTAGCATCATTTGTATCAAATACTAAAATTTTAAAGCGCTCTGAAATTAGTAAAGTTTCATTATTATAATTTAACAAAACCACATTACATGTGAATTTAAAGAATTAAATAAATGAATTAATTTTAATATTTAAAAAGAGTGCTATTAAAAAGTATTTTTTATTTTCGCGTTGCAAAAACAACATTCCTTTAAAATTTTACATTTGATCTTTAAAATAATCGTGCTATTAAAAACGTTATGGATGGTGAAAATGTGAGGAATCATAGTTGCAAAAAATGCAACGAGTTGGATGACGACCGCATGGTCATGTGTGACAAATGTGATAAATGGTATCACTTTAGCTGTGTCGGAGTCGATAGTAATGTGGCAAACTACAGTTGGAGCTGCAATTGCGAACAAACGCCACCTGCCACTGCCGTTTCAAGTAACACAAACGCGTTTGTGACTCTTCCAAGCTTTACTTCGTCACCAAAGACTCAGTTACCGTCAAAAGAAGGGCTGCCCTTGCCCGCTATAGCCACCAAAGGAACGTCAATTCCCACCAGTAATATGACAAACGTAATAGCACCACCAGGAACTGCACTGATTTACCAACAACTGCCCACCGCAACAACACAAACAACGTACGTAGTAAGTACTATCGGCACATCGGGACCGCAAATATACAGACCAATATATACAGCAACACATAACAACATGATCAACGTTGCAGATGGGACGCCCGTGTTCCGCGCTGTTACCAATACATCGATACTTGACACAACAGCTCCTACATACGTATACGCAACACAACCAACAACAACAATTAATACAAAACTTCAACAACAACAAATGAATAACAACGTAATTAATATAACAAGTGAGCAAAGTAATTTTAATAATTTGCAAAGGCAAACAAAATTACAACTTGAGCGTTTCGAAGAGAAGAGAAAGATTCAACAAGATTTTTTAGAACAAAAATACAAAATATTGTCTCAAGGAGATGGCAGACACGCTGCAGAACAAGTCAACTTTAATGGATGTAATTATGATTTCCCAGGTAATAATACTTACTCACAAATACCGTCTGTAAGAAGCGCGGCAACAGCATTTAACGTTAGCCAATATAACCCCACACCATCACAGCTGGCAGCCAGACGCTCTATTCCTCGCGAGCTGCCGACTTTTAACGGTGGTCCTGATGAATGGCCCATTTTTATAAACAGCTACCAAAATAGTACAGCAATTGCCGGATTTTCTAATACTGAAAATTTGATGCGTCTCCAAAGCTGTCTTAAGGGAAAAGCAAGAGATTTAGTGAAAAGCAAATTACTTCTGCCCGCACTAGTTCCTGACATAATTGAAACACTTCGGCTCTGTTTTGGTCGCCCGGAGCATATTTTAGAACGTGCGATCAATAAAGCAAAAAGCATGCCATGCCCAAGAGATAAACTAGAGTCAATAATCGAGTTTGCACTTAGCGTGCAAAATATATGCGCAACAATAGAATCGTGTGGATTAGAGTCACACCTTAACAACCCTATGCTGGTGAAAGAACTTGTTGATAAATTACCAAATCAATACAAACTGAACTGGGCAATGCTACAAAAGGATGAACGCATTCCTATCGTTAAAACATTTGGGGTATGGCTCTATCAAATTGCTGAAGCGGCAAGCAAAGTAGTGACACCAACTTTTGGTAAAGGAGGCGCATCGGTGAATACTCACACACAATTTAAAAACAATGCAAGTAAAACGTGTATGGTATGCAAGGTAGATTCGCACTGTTTAAGCACATGTTAATAATAATTTTAGTACTTAGTGAATACCCTTAAGTTGTTTACTTTTTATTTTGTTTACATTTTTTATTTTGGCCAACAAACAGTCAATAAAGATATCACATTACGAATTGCATTAATTGCAATGTGTTTATTTCTTAAATATGCAGACCATAGGTCAGCACTTTTATATTTATTAATTTAGTATAACTTATAATAATTAGATCAGCACTTTTTAGTTATTAATTTAGTATAAATACCAGAATAAAACATTTAATAATTGTCAGATAGTAAACATTTGTCTTATTATTCGGACCCATCGTTCAAGTTACAAGTGCTTGAAAGGTAAAAAACTAAAAAGATTAATACAGTCCAAATTCATGTGTTTGGATTGAATCATATTAATCGAATTCATAAACATTTTTGGTGCCCCCGACGTTTTTAGAAATTTTGAGTTTCCCCCCACCAGAGGTAAGGGACTCTTAATATCATAAAAACACACGCAACGTTCTGACAACGAAAATCATCATTGAACTTCAAGTTCCCCCCACCAGTGGTAAGGGCTTGAAAAACATTCAGAGGTAGATCGAAAATCATCAGGACAGTAGTCCATACAACAGGCACCAAGTCAACATTTTGGTGACCATTCAACATACGCTACACACACTCAGAAAAAAGATTGAACTAAACTGAACTATACTGTAGTTCAAAATGAACTTGAGAAAAGTTTATGGAAATGAGTAAAATTTTACTATAAGTAGCGAAAAATAACTAAAATCTAAGAAAATTTACTAATTTGAAGTAAAAAAAAATAGTTCATAAACTCGGCGATAGTTTACATTTTAACTTAAATTATTTTACCTGAATATAGTAAAACATTTTATAGTTTAGGTATATTGAAATTACGTATAGGAAACAATTTCCCATTTTTCTTACTATATTTATTTGGATTAAGTAAAACAACATTTTATACAATTTTAGTAAAAATTAACTATCATTTAGTTTAAAAAAAGTATAAACTTAATCCAAGTTCGTAATTTTACTACAATGAAGTAAAATTTTTCTTTATGTAAAGTAAATTATTCTAAGTTTAAAGAAAAATTTTATTAACTTTTTTGTAAGTTTTCATTGCACCGAGTTATAGTAAACATAAACTAAAAATCATGCAGGGTATAAAAGAATATACTTAATATAAGTTAATGAACTACGTTTAAGTTTATTTTTCTATTTATAAATTGTTTTTCTTGTTTTCTTTTTTTAAGTGCATTCCAAGTTTATTGTATTCATATTAAGTTTACTTTATAAAAATCACTCACTAAGAAAGAACCAATTAGTATAAACTAAACTTAAAACTAAATTTATAAACTTAAAAAGTTATTGAATCTTTAAGAGAATGTTCCGAATAATAGTTCATGAAGTTTGTAAAATTTAATTTTTTAATAAAAAAAATTGGCTTAAAAAAGAAAAAATATAAAAACTGCATGCGTGTAAATACTTCCTTTACTAAAAAGTCAGAATGAATTAAACTGTAGTTCAAAATGAACTACAGAAAAGTTTATTAAAATTAGTAAAATTTTACTTAAAGTAGCGAAAATCAATTAAAGATTTAACTTTAAAAATTCAAATCAAAAATAGTTCATAAACTCAGGGTAAGTTCATATTTTAACTCTAATTATTATGTTTTTCTTTAATAATGGTCAACATAAACTTGAAATGATGTTGAATGTGTAAAAGAAAGTACATTATTTCAAGTCTATATTGACCATTATTTAAAAAAAATAACCAAAGTAAAATTATGAACTAACCGTGAGTTTATGGACTCCAATTTTAAAAGTTTAATTTTTACTTGATTTTAGCTACTTTAAGTATTATTTTACTAATTTTAATTAAACTTTCTGTAGTTCATTTTGAACTACAATTTAATTTATTTTGTTTTTTAGTAAAGGAATATACATTTAACAGTTTGTAAACTACATTTATTTGCAATAATAACGGTTAAAAATATATCGTTTATACAAGAGAATATTGATATGTAAAAGAGTTTTTGAAATACATAATACTCTCACATTCTCAATAATAACGGTAAAAAAATATGTCATTTAAACAAGAGACCCGGTTAAAAAATATGATTCTTTATATATATGTATAACTAATTTAATGTAATTCAGTGTTCCACAAAGCTTTAATCTCAAACAATTATTTCAGTCCGAAATTTGCAATTATATACATGTAATTTGTGCAGTATTATATCAGTTCAAAGCTGAAACATCAATGCAATTACGCACAGTCAGGCCAAATGTACCGTGACAAATCTCGGATACAAATTATATCTGGCTTAAATATTACATTTACACACTATCACATACTAAACGATATTTAATTCATTTGGAATAATATGGGTTCAGTTTCCCGATTAATATGTATATGAAAAAATATGATTATATATAAAACCTTTTTTAGTTGGGGATTTTTCATAATTACACCAATGATGATAAATAGGGTTTTCAATAGTACTTTCATAGTACCAAATTTATTTTAATATAAATCGAAAAAACCAAAAAATCATTTGTACATAAAAAGCAAGAAAAATTATACAACACATGCAATAAATATTGAAAGATTAAAGTAAGATGTATTTTTACAGAAATTTTCCCAAATAACGGTTTCAAGTCATATTTTTGTAAACCAGTCCACAATAGCAAATAGCAAACGTACTTAAAATTTTACTTGACACTTTTTTTGTCCTTGTTTTTATACCTATCAAAAAACATTTGCAAAGAAGTTGCTATTAATAAACAAAATGGAAAATTTGTTTTTAGAACTATATAAATTAAAGAAGTACAATTGTACTAATGAGGTTTTTATAGTACCATAAAATGTACTACAGTGCCAGCTATATAATACCTGAATATATCTCTCTGTTGCTGAAAAATAGCGGCTAAAAATTTATATATCGTCACTTGAAATGCAAAAATGTTTAACAACACTTTTTTCTAAAATAGTTTTTCATTGATTGTAGGGATTGAAACGGAATTTGCATTATCTCAATAACAGCTGATTGTCAATTTGGGAAAACAAAAATTTCAACAAAATATTTCTAAATCCATATTTTCTGACTAGTTTAAAGATGATATTTTTATTTTTTTGTGAGAATTTTATCGCCGGAAGCAATAATGATTTAACTTTATTTTAAATAAATACACTCCTTAAGAAATTAAAATAAAGTATTGTTTACATTTATTTTGTTCACGTTTCCGACATCAGCAAATTATCTTGTCAAATTATAAGGCAAAAAAAAGCCACATATTATAATCAGGAGATAGACTAACAATAAGTCTATTTTGTATTCTGAATCAAGGAATTTTTTGCAAAAATTATATGAAAACATTCTTTACGTATGGAAAAACTTTCATAAATTTTAAATAGCGTATTTTATATAAATTACGAAACATTCATTAATATTAAGAATTTTTCATTAAAATATAAATTATTTCAATAATTTTATTAATTTTTATGGACCTTGTAGTTTAATTTGACTAAAATATTTTTATTTATATATGAACAAAAATCAAAATTGTTTCAATATTGTAATTTTTCGATTTTGGTCACACGTGTAACACTTAAGTGCTAAATGTTTAAAATCTTAGTTTCCTATGTCCTTTCCTCTCGTTTTTATGATTACTTAAATTTTAAAAATATTGATTAAAATTATTTAATTTCTTTCCGTTCTTTATTAAAATGTTAAATGCTTTAGTATCACCAGAAAAAATAAAAAATTCTGTTGTTATCCCTTTTTTAATTTTTGGTGGCGATATGAATGTGTTAAAAATACTCCGATCTGCAGAATTACCTCCGTAGTGCTTTGTTTGTTATCCACAAACAAAGTAAAAAAATCCCCAAAAATCCACCAAATTAGAGAACAATAACATTTTTAGTTAAAAGAGCTTCAATTCTTAGTAAAATTTAAGAGACTTAAAAAATTTATAACAAAAATTGTTTTAATCTGTGTTATTTGTTTTAAAAATTCTATTGAGATGAAAGACCTTGGTTAATACTGTAACAATTGGTTAATGCTATAGCAATATTTTCGATAAAAAAAGTAAATGTTTCGCAAACATATTTTTAGAGAATTTTTCAAAAATGCTTAAAAAATTTGATTTGTCAAAAATATTTGTTAAAAAAATATATAAAGTTGCACATACCATGAATAAATTAGATAAATTTGCTTTATCTTCCACTAAATTTATTTTGTTTTTTTTAACTACGTAGTTTTTTCCTTATCATAAAAAAGTATCAAAATTTTCAAATATTCGCAAAAAATCCGTAACATATTTTTGAAATTACCCTAAGAATATCCCCAATTGGAAATTTTCGTCCCTAAGCCCAACAAAAATCTGGAACCGTAGCAACCCTGTCGTATACATTGGAGAGAAAAGAACAATGCAGGAATGGAAAATTCAAAGTTATAAGAACAAAAAAAGCGAAGCCAAAGTAGGTACTCTTTACCAAAATAAAATTATTCTTGAACTCTGCTTTTTATAAAAAAAAAAATAAAACAACGTTAATAAGATTATTAAAAACTTTGCCTAAATTAAAAAAAAAAAAACTTTATACCGTTTTTTTTTGTGAAAAACCTTTAAAATCTAAATTCGTTTTCCTTAGGAAATGCAGCAAACAATCCTCAGAATATGTATTCGTTTTACTATTAAAAACATACTAGTGAAAAGAAAAGTGTAGCCAAATTTTCCATCTCTGAAGTAAAACTCTATTGTAAAGTGATGGTAACTTAGTGGTTATGACAAAATTTTTGTTGTTTTCGTTTACGAAAAGCATCTTGCATTTGTGATACTTCTCTACTACGCACTTTGCTTATTCAAATTAAATGTCGGATATGGGTTTTTGTTTGTAGATATGGGAAAAACTAAAATTAAAAACAATGTGGGGGGTAGAAATGATATTTTACTCCCATATTGATATCATAGATGGCAAATAAATAAATGAGGACTTCTTCATCAAAAACCCGTTTTGGAAACAATTTTGTATCTATTACCTTTCCAACGGTGTGCGTATTGTTCCAATCCGACTATTAACGAACAAGATATAACCTATAACTAATGAAATAAGACTGCAAAAACTTTACATAATATATTTTATTATAACGAGTACTTTTAGTTATGAAAATTTGGAAACGTTCGGTAAGACGCCTATATAGTAAACTAACGCTTTTATGCAACAAATTGGCATTACTGATATGCCACAAAAAATAAAAAACCTTAGTAACTGAGGTTCGGTAACTTCAAAGAGAGTAGAAAAGCATCCTTCCAAATGTGTTTTTTGAAAAGTGCGGAAGTGTTTATCGGAAGTTTTTATAAAATAATTAATTTTTCAACTGAATTCATAAAGGTAAGTAAAAAAGTTTAAAATTCATTTATTTAATGTGGAGCAGAATTACGGCATTCATGAACGAAGTTGTTCGAACTTTTCATTTTAATACGTAAATAGAAGAATTTACTTTATTTTTACTTTTATTTACTTTTATTTTTTAAAATTTAATTTCAAAGAAAAAATTACGATCACGAAATACCGTAATTCCACTCCAGTTTCAATCGAAGAACCAAACCGACCAACTCAAAATCGACTGCGCTTCGCCGCCGAAAATTTTTTAAGTTTACGCCGCCGGTCACGCAAATTTTCTTTATTGTTTTTCAAGCCGGCAATTTAGTCGCCGACGATTCTAATTTATTAAAGCCGCCGCCGCAAAACTAAATTAGTCGAGCCAGGGCGGTAGATAATTTTAGGTCAGCTTGGTTCTTTAATTTCAGTGTCATAAATTCCAAAAGTTTTCATTAAAAAAAAGTGATATGCAAAACTAAATTTGTTTTTGTTTTGCATTTATACTGTGTTTCCATTATACATGTTGTGAAGGTGTTTTCCCATATATGTACATTGCTCACCAAAATGATTGGCTTAATATCTATACTGGAAACACAGTATTACAAATAATTCTTGACAGATTTCATGAGATTTAGTAAAAATAAACTTAAATTTTCGTCTAAGAATAATAGTTTGTTTAGTTTTAAATATTCCCGTAAATTGAGAGAGAAAAAATAAAGTTCAATTTAACTGAAGTTAAAGAAATATAAGTTTTCATAAATTGAGTCAAAAGAATAATTTAAGTTTGTTTTTTACCAAAGATGAAGAAATTTGTTCTATTATGTAAAGTATAGTACAATTTAGTTTATCTTAAACTAAAACAACATATATGGACTAAGTTTATCAAACCTCTTATGTCTTTTGGTTCAGTTGAACTATTTTAATATGTGGGCTAAGTTTATCAAACTTCTTATGGCTAGTTCAGTTGAACTATTTTAATCGTTTTAAATTTACGTGTGTATAAAATTACTTTCTTTAGGTAAAAATTACCTAAAATTTTAATTTAAATCTAAAAAAACATCAAAAAAAAAAGTAGTTCAATTGAACTTAAGTAAAGTCATATGAGGTTTGATAAACATGCCGTTTAAATTTTTAATAAATGTTAGTTTACATTAAAATAAAATAACATATTTCTACAATGCATTTATTACAATTCACCTACAATTTTAGTTAAATTACCTTAGACACATATGTAGGTAAAATACCTATTTAAACATTGAACCATTCTCAATTTATATCTCGGAAAGTGTTAATTCAAAAGAACATAGTTTAATTAACTTTATATATTGTTTTAGTTTGAAATAACTATCTTTATATATATAATTCTCCTGTACGTGTGTTAGTGACTGAACTCCTCCTTAACGGCTGGGCCGATTTCGATGAAATTTGTTGTGTCTGTTTTATTTGATCCCTGAATGGTTTAGATTCACAATTGACCTATATGGGTACAATGGGCGTGGCACCTCCCATACGAAGTAAAAATGTATTTTTGTATATCTGGAGTACTGTTACAGTGGGAGTCTTCAAACTTTGTGTGAGCTTTTTTTATAATAATACTCATAATCTCCCAAAAAAATGAGTGCCATCCAAGCAATGGGCGTGGCACCTCCCATACGAAGAAAACATTCATTATTGCATATCTGGGGTACTATTAAAGTGGGAGTCTTCAAACTTTGTGTGAGCTTCTTTGATAATAATATTCATAATCTTCCAAAAAATATGGGGGATCCAAGCAATGGGCGTGGCACCTCCCATACGAAGTACAAATTTATTATTGCATATCTGGGGTACTATTATTGTGAGAATATTCAAACTTTGTGCGAGCTACCTAGATAATAATGTGTATCCTATTGAAAAAGTCTAACATTCTGAGACATTTTTCCTTTTCAAAAAGTCTCAGACTCCGAGAGATTTTTCCTATAGAAAAAGTCTCAGAATATGATTTTTAGCAATTTAAATTGCAATGATAAATAAATAAGTTGAGAATACTTTCACAAATATCCATGAATGCAATTTCATATCAAGCATCGTTCTCATGTCAATAATTAATAAAATTTTAAAAAACTCTAACCTATTTCTCTACTCTCAACTACTCTCTACTAATATTGTTTTCCTATTGAGAACTACAAATGGGACTACTTAATTAGTGGGACCAATCAATTCATATTAATTGATGTCAATAGTATTGAAACTAATTTCATTGAACCATTTCATTACTAATGGCAATGGTTTTGAAATCAATTGTTATTGACGGTTTTTAACAATTGATGCATTTTATTACCATTATGAATGATTTTTTCAATAAAAAAAAAGGAATTACCATAAAACGTCAACGCATTTTTTCAATAGCAATACAAAATTCCCATCTATGTTGAGAACTATACTGTTATCAACTATTTTGAAAGGGTAAGGTTTGAAATTTTTACTTGCTTTCAATTTTATATTGAATGTTTTTTTAAAGGTGAATGTTTGTTGCGAAGTTTTAACCAATTTGTCATAATTTAATTGATTTTGATTTAAAGAAAAAATAAAATAGTTTGAAATTAAAAGAAATTATTGGAAATAAAAATTGTGTTTAATTTTACAAACTTTACGGAGTGTTAAGCGACTCACTGAAAATAACCAATATGTAAGTTTGTGAAACAAATAATCATAACCCTAAAACTAAAATCAAAGTTTATTAAATTTATGTGTTGTGTGTTTATAAAAGAAAAATGCCACGTCTTCGTGGGCGAGGAGGAAATATTGGTCGACGTTCAAAGCATGCACAAACAGTCCACAACATTCGGTTAAATAGAACAGTAGAAGATCACTTGACGGACACTGCAAATTCTAGAGACCAGATGGCGAACTTACGTGAACATGAAAGTCAAGAGCAACGCAACGAACGCCTTCGAGCTAATGCATTGAGACAAAGACAGGCGCGTCAACGAGCCACCGATGAACAGAGAACAACTGAACGACAGCGCCTACAAGTATATCGCGCATTGACACGTGAATCACTTCTCCGACTTGCGTTCGAATACGAGTTTGACGTAGACTATTCATCGCATTCACAAATTGTCATCGGTGCTATGAATAAAGAATGCCAACACTGCCATGCATTCAAATACAAAGGAGAGTCAGCCGGTTTCTGTTGCGCGTCTGGAAAAGTAGTATTGCCACCATTGAATTCGCCGCCTGAACCACTGAAAGCTCTATTGGATGGAGCCACACCTCAATCAAAATTATTTTTGCGTAAAATTCGTAAATTCAATTCGTGCTTCCAAATGACATCGTTTGGAGCAACAAAAATCTTGCGGAATGAGGATGGTCGAAATTTTGAATCAACATTTAAGATTCAGGGCCAAGTGTATCATCAAATCGGTTCTTTAATTTCAATGCCTGATGCCGATCCAAAATTCTTGCAAATCTACTTCATGGGTGATGAGGATCAACAAATAAACACACGCTGCCACTACAATCACATCGAGTTAATGGAGGAGCGAGAAATCGTGTCAATTTTGGAACCGTTTTTGAGAAATCACAATCAGTTGGTCCAGTTGTTCAACGTTGTTTCCAACAGGCTACAAAACGATAACTACATGATCGTCATCAAAGCAGACAAAGTACCATCAGGAGAGCATGCGGGCAGATACAATGCACCAACCGTTAATGAAGTTGCAGTTGTTATGGTTGGTGACGCATTTGAACGTCGAGATATTCGGATCCAACGCAGAGATAATACGGTGCAGACAATTGCAGACAGCCATCGTTCTTACGACGCTTTGCAATATCCATTGATATTTTGGGAAGGAGAAGATGGATATCATTTAAATATAAAACAACGAAACCCCGTGACAGGTAAAATTTAAATATAATTCCATTTTTGCTTTTTCTGTACTATTTATTTTCTTTTTTATTTATTTTTATTTTAAATTTGAAGGTGCAGCAACGAACAAGAAAGTGAGCGCGATGAACTTCTACGCATATCGGTTGATGATTCGTACCAATGAAGACAACAACATTATCCGATGCCGCCAGCTGTTTCATCAATACATCGTTGATATGTATGCAAAAATCGAAAGCGAGCGATTACGGTACATCAAGTTTAATCAAGCAAAGTTGCGTTCTGAGGAGTATATTCATTTGCGTGATGCTATTGTCGGTAACGTAGATGGAACAACTAATATTAACGATATTGGTACCGCATATATTCTTCCATCATCATACATTGGTAGTCCGCGGCATATGCAAGAATATATTCAAGACGCAATGACTTTCGTGCGCGCGTACGGTAGACCTGATTTGTTCATAACATTTACGTGCAATCCAAAATGGGATGAAATAACTATTTCATTATTGCAAGGTCAAACAGCAATGCATCGGCATGATATCACTGCACGTGTCTTCAAACAAAAACTAAAATCTATGATGAACTTGATTACACATCACTCTGTATTCGGAAAAACACGTTGCTGGCTGTATTCTGTTGAATGGCAAAAACGAGGTTTGCCACATGCACACATTTTGATTTGGTTGGTTGATAAAGTACGTCCAGAAGAAATTGATAAAATTATTTCAGCTGAAATTCCGGATTCGAATATAGATCAAGAGTTGTTCAACATTATTACCACTAACATGATCCATGGACCATGCGGTGCTCTAAACATGACGGCGCCGTGCATGGACAATGGAAAATGTACGAAACTTTTTCCAAAAGAGTGCATAAATGATACTATCACTAATACCGATGGTTACCCATTGTATCGTCGTAGAAACACAGACAATGGTGGCCACTCATATCAATTGCGCATGTCAAACGGTGTAACGCAAGACATTGACAATCGTTGGGTGGTTCCGTATTCACCATTACTGTCAAAAACGTACAAAGCGCACATAAACGTTGAGTTCTGTAGTTCAGTGAGTTCCATAAAATACATTTGCAAATACGTTCATAAGGGAAGCGATATGGCTGTATTTGCTGTTCAAAACGTAAATGATAACGACGAAATAACACGTTATCAAATGGGTCGATACATTAGCAGCAATGAAGCAGTTTGGCGCATTTTAAGTTTTCCTATACACGAAAGAGACCCTGCTGTTATTCATTTGGCCGTGCACCTTCAAAATGGACAGCGTGTTTATTTTACGGAAGAGACTGCTGTACAACGTGCACTAACTCCCCCAAAAACCACACTAACTGAGTTCTTCGAACTATGCAACCAACCAGGTATTTTCGGTCAATTTTCAAAGACATTAATGTACACTGATGTGCCACGATTTTTTACATGGAACAAACAATCAAAAAAGTGGAACCCACGAAAGCAAGGCGTTCCAGTACAAGGGTACCACGGCATATTTATGGCAAATACATTAGGCCGATTATACACAGTCCATCCTAAGCAACGCGAATGCTTCTTCTTGCGTTTGTTGTTGGTTAACGTTCCTGGACCGACGTCATTCCAATACTTGCGAACAGTCAACGGTATTTTGTTCGACACATACCATGATGCGTGTCACGAATTGCATTTGCTTGAAGATGACAACCATTGGGATCTTGCACTAGCAGATGCAGTGCTGAGTTCCTCTCCTCATCAAATTCGACAATTATTCGCCATATTGTTGACGACATGCTTTCTGTCGCAAGCTTCTGTTCTCTGGGACAAATATAAAGATTCAATGAGCGAAGATATTTTGCATCGTATTCGGACAGCTGATCAAGATCACAATATCAATTTTTCATCGGAAATGTATAACGAGGCGTTAATGATGATTGAGGATATTTGCATTAATATTTCCAATATGCCACTCATTCATTTCGGTTTGCCATCGCCTAACCGACCAGCAACAGACATCATTAACAGCGATGTTGAGCGCGAACAACAGTTCGATGCGGCAACGTTGACTACTTTCGTTGCAAATAATGAGCAATTGCTAACTGCTGAACAAAAGATCATATACGATCGAATTAATTTGTCAATTGAAGCACAACAAGGTGGATTCTTCTTTTTGGATGCACCAGGCGGCACTGGCAAAACATTTCTTATCTCACTGTTACTTGCACGCATTCGGTCACAAAATCATATTGCATTGGCTATTGCTTCATCAGGTATTGCAGCGACTTTGCTTGATGGTGGACGGACTGCACACTCAGCACTCAAGTTGCCATTCAATGTTCACACAAATAAAGATGCAATGTGCAACATAAAGAAGCATTCAGGCATGGCTAAAGTTTTGCAAAAATGCAAAATTATTATTTGGGACGAATGTACTATGGCCCACAAACATTCACTAGAAGCCTTTGATAGAACTATGAAAGATATTAATAATAATAACAGACTTTTCGGTGGAGCTCTTCTGCTGCTGTCTGGTGATTTCAGACAAACATTGCCGGTCATTCCACGCGCTACATATGCGGACGAAATCAACGCATGTTTGAAGCAATCGCACCTATGGCGGAATGTTAATACATTACGCCTTAAGACAAACATGCGTATTCAACTACAAAATGACCCATTGGCACTGTCATTCTCTGAGCAATTGCTCAACATTGGCAATGGAAATATTATGTTTCATGAAAATACACAATGCATAAAATTTCCAGACAATTTCTGTAAAATGGTAGCCACGAAAGATGCTTTGGTTGTAAGCATATTCCCAAATATACGCGAAAATTACATTAATCATGCGTGGTTACGTGAACGAGTTATTTTGGCCGCTAAAAATATAGATGTTGACATTATTAATTTCAAAATACAACAGTTATTGCCTGGCGATGAGATGTTGTTCAAATCGATCGACACTGTTGTCGCTCCAGATGAAGCAGTCAACTATCCTGTTGAATTTTTAAATTCACTGGATTTACCAGGAATGCCACCTCATAACTTGAGATTAAAAATTGGTTCACCAATCATTTTGCTTAGGAATTTAAATGCACCTAAGCTATGCAATGGTACAAGATTGGTCATAAAAAAAATAATGAGCAATGTTATTCAAGCTACCATTTTGAGCGGCAAGTTTCAAGGTGAAGTTGTTCTCTTGCCACGGATCCCAATGGTTCCTTCAGACTCGCCAATTCCATTCAGACGCATGCAGTTTCCAATTCGCTTGGCATTCGCAATGACCATTAACAAGTCACAAGGTCAAACAATGTCCATTTGTGGGTTGGATCTAGAAAATCCGTGCTTTTCACATGGACAGTTATATGTTGCGTGTTCTCGCGTTGGCAAACCATCAAATTTGATCATTTATACACCACAGGGATTGACGAAAAACATTGTTCATCAACTAGCATTAATATAAAAAAAACAAAATTTATTTATTCTATCATTAAGGCTTCGAATTAATTAAAATACTTCATTTTTGTTAAATTAATAAAAAAAATCTAATATTTTCATAGAAATTATTTCAGTTTTTCCTTATTTCTATCTATAAATTTTTAGGCAGGACAACGTCTGGCGGGTCAGCTAGTAATAACATATATTTTAAATAAAAACAATTTGTGAAAATACTGTTCCCCTTTTTATTGCTGTTCTACAGTAAAGAAATAGCTGGTAAAAATTATAATTCCAAATTAATATATATATTTCTGATTTCTATAGATATTTCCGATGGATTTGCTTTTAGAACAGCTGGATGGAATGGTGTTCATTTATATTTTTAAAGGTAAACTATTTTTATATTCAATTATTAAACAATCTTAAACGGAATTTAATTATCGTAATATCTTAAATAAAAATATTTTAAAATAACCCTTTAAACCTCAGGCAATAAAAAAAGATCAACATTTTTTTACTTTACACTAAAATATCTGGAAAACTAATTAAGTATCGGGAAAAGTAATTTATATCTGTGAAAGATCATTTTGTTAAGAATCTAACAAAAAAAAGTAAAACAAGCCTTTTATCTGTTGCAAATATAATTACATAAAATTTTTTTGTTTTAGAAAACAACATAAACGAAAATTCTCTACAATTTATGACTCCCGCGCATTTGGACACCATTGCTCCAAAAACACCTTTTTCGCAGAGAATTGTTTTCCAATATAATTTGAAAAAGTGGCAATTTGAATTGGTAACTAAATTATTTTTAAAGACTTTTATTTTTAAATTTTAAATAATTAAATTATTTAAAATTTTATCTGATTTTTTATACCTTTTTCCCAGAAAAGATAATTTGCTATTTGAAAAATGGGAAAATTCTATACCTAAACTCGCAACGTTAATAGATGCTCAAATGAAGGATGCAGAAAGTTTAATAATTGTAAAGGAGTTACATGAGATTCATGATTGTAGTTCTGGTAATTAAGAGTAGTAATAGATTAGTTTGAATATTTGTAGTTTAAATAATTTTAATGTAGAAACTGTTGGTTTTATATCTAATATTACATTTATATTCAATCGAAATTAGCTATGTGTTGTTAGTTGTTAAAACCTCATTTAAAAAAAAAAAATAATCGCTCACCGCATCGCAAGATTCTGTTTAGCAACAAAGAGATTAAAAATAATTCAGTTGTTTGATGCACGTGTTTAGAATTTAAAAAATTAATATTCGTTTTGTTAAAATATATCATAAATTTTGTAAGTTTATTACAAATGTAATAAAACATTGACTTTTACAAGTTTAGAAAGTATAATTGTTGAGCATCAGCGCAATAATGTTGTTTGTCCTTTATAATTGGTTCAGTTTTCCGTAAGGTTCGGAATTTATATTAGGCCATTGAGTTTGTGGTTATTTTAAGGATGCGGTTCATAGTAACATTCGCTCCTGTAATCATATCTAACCTAGAATCTCTTATGAGCATGGGGAGATCTCGCATTCATTTTTTGAGGATATTTTTATTTTCCATGCTGACTTTTGACATTTATTCACAATATTTTTTATTTAAATAAGTCAAATATTCAGTCTGGAAAGTAAAAGAATCATCAAAGAAATAATGCAATTTTCTTATGTCAATGAGCCAAGGTCACACATGTGACTGGTAAATAACGACGGATTTTCTAACTAACCAAAATAAGGCTGGAGTTAATCTTAACTTATTGCGTTGTAGGGAAACCTAACGTACATCGTTTTAATTTTTAAACTTGTAAAATGTTTAATATAATAAAAAATAGTTATGATTTGAAACAAATTTATGATTAAAAACACAGACCAAAATTAATATATTTTTTTGAAAAGTTAAAGATTCAATAAAGTTTATATAGAACAAATTTGTTAGCAAAATGTTAAGAAATTTTAACGCATGCGCTTAGACGAAATAACTTTTTTTGTAGTCTTTTGCTTGAATGTCAGTGAGTTGTTTATAGTTAATAAAAAAATTCCTTTTGCCTTAATTTAACATGCTGTAAGTTCGGATTCAGAAATTATTCATTCACTAAAAGATGGGTTCCTATGTCGCCTAATGCCATAGTTGCCCTGGGACGGGTCCCCACTTCAATAGTGTTCATGACGGCTACAACACGTAGCCAGCTTAAAAACGGTAGCCTTTTTTGTTAATTAAAATAAAGGATCGTTCATTGTAACACCAATATAACAATAAAGATAATTTGATATCAAGCAACTAGACTTCAAATACTGCTTATTACGTTTTAGGGTAACCTAAAGTACGGCTTCTAATTGATTAATATTATAACAAATTAAATATTGAATATAAATTTGCATTAAGGCACAAAAGGTAACATGTTAAAAATTATGTAAATCCTTTAAAACACTTTTCAATGGCTTTCTTACTTATAGAAAAGAAAAAAAAATTTTTTATTCAAAAATACAATTTAGCAAACAAAAGATAAATAGAAAAGATCGTTTCGAAATTTAGCTAACTAAAGAATAAAAATATATTTCAAGAATATTTCATATTATAAAAATATTTCATATTTTATTTTATTATTTTCAGTATAAAGCTACATTCATAGTTTTTAAGTCGTATAAATTTTATGTAAATAAATGATTTATGTAAACAAATGAATTAGTTATTAATCACTTGTGCTATTTTATTTCCATTAATAATGATTTGTTCTTCATTTGCATTAGTGTCAACTTATGGTAATGAAATATTCCCAAGTATGCATCAAAACACGTGAGACATTGAAAAAATCATTTCTAATAAATAACACAACACTTTTATTTAAAAGCTTTGTTATTAATAGTTTCTTGTACTTCATTATTCTATAAGAATATCATTTTAAAATGTATTATATATCTATTTATAAATATTAATTTTTTTTTAAATAAATTGATAAACTGTATAAAATATAAATAAAAATGTAAATATAAAATATATATAAAAATGTAGTATAAATAAAAAAGAAAAAATGTAAAAAAAATTTTAAATTCAATTAAAAAAAATTATAACAAAAACTAAAAAATTTACTTGTTTTAATTAATTTTTTTTTTAACGAAGAGGGGTTTTCTACCTATTTTTTATGAGTTTCAAAGCAATAGAAAAATATTATTGAATTCAAGTAAAAAGCACTACAAATAAGTTTATATTTGTTGTCGCATAACTAAATTGTAAGTACATTTATAAACTTACTTCTAGTGCCATTTATTGTATTCAGTGATTTAAATTATTCAAACAAAATATTTTTTTATTAAAAAATACAAAATTTTTTACAAAGTACTAGTTAAAAAATTTATTCTAAGTAAGGTTTAATATACTAAATTTTAGTACTTTTGAACTACTTAGAAGGAAAATTGTAACTTAATAACAGTATGCCACTTCCTCATGTAAGTTTCAGTAAGTTTTTATTTTCAAATTGTAAATGAATATTTACTTAATCGAACGAAAATATTACCCAAATGCTGGAAGTTTTTACCTTATTACAGTTAAAAAGTTCAAAATTTTAAACCAAAACTGAGCATTTATGTACTTAATGATAATACATTTACCTAGAATGTGGTTCATATAGATCAGATTTTAAACTAAAAATGAGGGATTTCACTAAAATTTAAATCAAATTTACTTAATTTTAGTTATTTTTTTTAAATTTGAACTAAACAAACGTAATTTTTTCCCCCAATGTGAATACTGATATTTTTTTTGTTAGTGTTAGTATATATTTACTAAATGGCAGTAGTCTACGAACAGAATGCATGTAATTTTTACCTGAATCTGGTTAAAAGTATAAAACTGTAAACTAAAAATAAACACATTTAACTCAAAGTTTGGAAGAAATATATTTCTATTTAGTAATTACATACTAAATGGTAGAACATTTAACTTGAATGGGCTTCATATACATTCGATTTTAAACTCAAAAAAGAAAGACATACCTAAAAATTTAATTCAAATAAACTGAATTTAATAAAATTTGTTTACATTAAAGTTTAATTTGAACTTAACAAGAGTCATTTTTTTTTGCCAATGTACATTTTGATAGTTTTTATTTTGTTAGTGTTTGTACATATTTACTTTATTGCAGTAAAATATGAACAGAATACAAGTAAATTTTACCTGAATCCGGTAAAAAGTATAAAAATGTTTACTAAAAATAAGTGCTTAAAACACAAAGTTTAGAAGAATTATATTTATTTTAGTACCTGTATACTAAATGCAAAGTAATATTTCTTATTTTATAAACTATTTTTAAAACTGATTAAACTAAATTAATTTTTTTTTTTTTTACGATTAGTTCAATGTTATTCCAATATACTAAATTTTTATTTAGGATAACTAAAATAATTCAGCATCGAGTTCATTAGTTTTACTGGAAGTAAGTAAAATCATGAACTTGTAAAGAGTAAAAGTGTCTTTAGCACTAAATCATGATCAATTTTCCTCAGTTTTAGTTCAATTTCGTAATTTTTAGTTCATTTTTTTTCTGGGTGCAGCTCCAATCATCAGGACAGTAGTCCACACATCAGTCACCAAGATAACATTTTTGGTGACCACGGTCTCCCACCATTGAATTTTAGCTTCCCCCCCACCAGTGGTAAGGGACTATTAAAATTATTGGGTGACACATACAACGTTTTGGAAACAGTTTTAAGCTTCCCCCCACCAGTGGTAAGGGGCTTTTAACAATCTGGAAAATATTTTCCACGCAACATCGAAACCACCATTGAATTTCAAGTTGCCCTCACCAGTACGGGCTTAAAAAAAAATTCATAGGTGGATTGAACACATCAGTAGCGACAGGCTACATACTTCAGCAATCAGTGGTAGCAAAAGGCTACATACTTCAGCAGACATCAGTAGTACAAGGCTACAACTTCTGCATCAACAGGCTACAACTTCAAGCAAGCAATGGAGACTTCACGACAATTATTGGACTCCCTATTGAAAACAGGGGAGTCTATTCAAGCAATCATCAGAAACTTCAAGAAGGATTCTGCGGACAGAAAAACAGCCGCAGGATACTTTGAGGAGCGCTTACGACGACTTAAAGAGGCCTGGAGCCAATTTGAAGACCAGGACTCAGATTTATTCGACAGTTCCACGATTTATTCTCTGAAATGGTGGATAAGCAACCAATACCCACCATTCAAAAAATGTGGTATTTAAAAAGTAATTTATCTGGGGAAGCTGAACACTTAATTAGTCAGTTTTCCCTATCAGAAACAAATTACGCCACTGCTTGGCAAACGCTTCAAGAACGATACAACAATAAAAGAGTTCTCGTGGCCAATCTGGTAGAGAAAATACTTAACCAACCTACTGTGATATCATCTGCGTCATCAATTAAGGCCCTTCATGATACCACTAAGGAGTGCTTATTGGCTTTAGATAATTTAGGAATTGCAACATCTTCTTGGGATGCAATTCTTATTCAACTACTGATAAAGAAACTTGATAGAAACACACATATCAGGTACGTGCAGTCATTGGCCAACCCAAGGGATGTACCAGCCATTGGTGAATTATTATCGTTCCTGGAACTCCAGTTTCAGTCCATGGAAGCGATCGGTCAACGGGAGAAATCAACACAAAAGGCGGTTTCAACAATAATATCAACCAAAGAAAACCACACTGAAACATGCAGATTGTGCAATAACAATGGACACAAACTATATCACTGCAGCAAACTATATCACTGCAGCACTTCAGCAATTGTCAGATGCAGAACGATTACGTTGGGTACAACAGCAGAATCTATGTGTCAATTGTTTCGGAAGTGATCACGGATCAAGAACCTGCATTTCAGGTAGCTGCAGAAAATGTGGGAAAAAACACAACACAATGCTTCACTTGGAAAAGAAAGATAATGCCCAAACAAGGAAAAAGTCATCAAGTCCTTCAAGCAAACCAGATCAAAATCCAAAGGGAAGGACTACTGCATCAAACGTCGTAGCAGTTACATCAGCAACAACAAACGTCGCTGCGGGCCGCCAGGGGTACGTCTTGTTAGCAACAGCAAAAGTTATAATTACAGCCCCAAATGGTGTATCAGGTCAATTTAAAGCAGTATTAGATTCAGCCTCGCAAGTCAACATTGTATCTAAACGGCTCTGCCAAAAATTGTCCATTTCACCATCTGAAGCCTCCCCCTGTGCCTTGATGGTGTTGGCGAGACCCAAAAGAAATCGAAATATCGCATAAACATCAGCATGAAATCGAGGGACGACAACTTTTCAGCAAACGTGGACGCATATGTACTACCAAGCATATCTCCCTTTTCGTGAAAACCCAACCGCTTTAGGAGAATCCCATGCAATGGCATACAACAGGTTCGTGGGCTTAGAGCGCCGACTCCTAAAAAATGAAGACATTCGAACACAATACATAAAATTTATGCGAGATTATCAACAATTAGGGCACATGAAAAAGGTCGACATCGATACCGTATCAGATCCCAAATACTTCATTCCTCACCACAGTGTGCTAAAACCAGATAGCACCACAACAAAGCTCAGGGTTGTTTTCGACGCATCAGCAAAAACATCATCAGGTTACTCATTGAACGACCTAATGTATACAGGACCAACTGTCCAAAGTGAATTATTCTCAATATTATTGCGTTTTCGATTACCAAAATTTGTTTTTACCACCGACATCGAGAAAATGTACAGACAAATTTTAATTCATCAAGACGATCATCAATATCAGGTTATTATTTGGAGGGAAGATCCATCACTGCCTATTAGTTATTACAAACTTAACACGGTTACATATGAGTCATTCCATGTCAAACCGTACGATTTTTGCTAAAAATTGACTTTGATGTCTCCGATGTCTTTCAAAATTTGAGAACGAAGTCTTCATTAAAAAATATTTTACACGTGTTTCGGGAAAAAAATTAATTTTTTTTAAAAAGTTATTTGCATTTGAAAATCGTCAAAATCGTGAAAAATCTTCAGACATGACAACATTTAAACTAATGTTTTTATAAAACTAGTGAATGGATTTTGAAGTTCAATACCTTATTTTAAAGGTATTTGAACCTTCTTTTTAAAAAAAATATTATTTTTTATAAATTAATTTTTTTTTATTATTAAAATTTTGTTTTTTTTACTTAATTTCTGTTTTCCACAATCTTCGAACAAGTCGAAAAATCTGAAAAAAATATTTTCTTAAAGGTTAATATATTCTTAACATTCCCTCAAAATTTCAGAGTGGAGGTCGAATGGATTCTATTTTTTTACGATTTTTTTCCATTGCAGCACCACAATTCAAGTTGTTCTTGATCATTATTTGTTGTTTTGCTTTTTATATGTGTCGTTAGATTTTTTTTAAAATTGCATTTTGCGTAACGAAAATATCAATGCATGTACAGTGTCGGTCATATCATTTGGACAAATATTTTCTTTCTACTCTTTTGACTGAGAAAATAAATTTAAACACATTTGCAACAAAAAAATCACTGTTATGGAAAGTATGAACACTGTTTAAAATAATAACATAGAAATATTAAAGTTATACGCTCTTAAGAATTATGATAATGAACAACATAACAAAACAAACACAAAATGCAAGTGACAAAACATATTGGACAAAACAGATGATATTCAAAAGCAAAAGAAAAAAAATGCGTTACTCTATGTACTCTATGATTTTTAGTTTACAAGAAAAGTTCGTTTATCTCAGTTCAGTGCTTTCAGAGGGAATAAAAAATTGTTAAGTAAATTAAAATAATGAAACCGAATTACAGATTTTGTTGCAATCCGTTTAATGTTGTCAAACATAAAAAAACTAAACTGAAAAATTTACGTTGGATAAATGTGGAAAATTTTCAAAAAAGCTAAAATTAAATTTGCAAACCTTGAATGGAAGGCTTAGAATTTGTGGTCATTGTCGACTAAAACTAAATAAAATGCCAATAATTGACAGCGATTGTGTTTCGACAGGAAGTTTATCCCCTAACCCTAGAACAACGAGCCCATGGGCTATGAGAAGCGATTCAGACCAGAACACACTATACACACAAAATATTGAAAAATTTAATGAATCTTTGCAGTTTTTGAATGAATCGCCAATAGTTAAAAGAAAATTGCAACAAAAAAAATATATCATACAAAAAAACGCAAAATTATTAGTGCGATAAATGAAAAAGTTTTACAAACAACAGATCAAGATTATGAAGAAATATTATCAGAAAACAATAATAACAATGAAGAAAAAACAATTATTTCAAAACTTCAAGAACAATATGAAAATACAAATGACAGACAGCTTCAAATGCGAATCCTAACTTTATTTGCAGACTGGTCTTATAATCAAATTCAGAGACATTTTCCAAATGCATCACGGCACATGATTTCTGTGGTAAAAAAATTAGTTCATGAAAAAGGTATTCTATCTACGCCCAATGTAAATTTAGGAAAACGTTTACCTGATGATGTCGTTAATAAAGTAACAGATTTTTATAATTCACAAGAGATTAGCCGTATAATGGCTGGACAAAAAGACTGTATAACAATCAGAAGCAAAAGTGGAAAAGAAAAAGTTCAAAAACGTTTAGTGCTATGCAACTTAAAAGAAGCTTATGCTCTGTTTAAAGAGAAGTACCCAGAAGTCCAAGTACATTTTTCAAAGTTCGCAGAATTAAGACCAAAAAGTTGTATCCTTGCTGGTGCGAGTGGGACGCACTCTGTTTGTGTGTGTTGCATTCATCAAAATGTTAAGCTTATGATTGACGGTGCAGGGTTGCCAACATTGACAAGCGATACATTGAAAATTAAAACTTATGAAGATTGCCTATCAAAAATAATTTGCAATTCGCCTACTTCAAAATGTTATCTTCAGCAGTGTGACCTTTGCCCAGGATGTGATAATTTAATTGAAAAACTTAATGAATTATTTACGGAAAATATCGTAGACAAGATATCATATAAGCAATGGATTACCGTTGACAGAACATCTTTGGAAACCATTCAATCAGAAACTTACGAATTCTTGGAAAAATTGGCAGAAAAGCTACGTCGCTTGTTAACCCATTCTTACATTGCCAAACAACAAAGCAATTTTTTTCAAAGAAAAAAGAAAGATTTGCAACCTGGGGAATGCGTTGTGATTTGTGACTTTGCAGAAAACTATTCATTTGTCATTCAAGATTCCATTCAAGGTTCTCATTGGGTAACGATTCATCCTATTGCTATTTACTACAATGACAATGGGAAAGAAAAATTTATTAATTATGTTGCAATATCGGAATGCTTAAAACACGACACAATAGCTGTCAATTTATTTCAGGAAGGTCTAATCAAATTCCTTAAAGAAACATTAAGTTCCTTAAAAAAAATTTTTTACTTCTCAGATGGTGCAAGTGCTCAATATAAAAACAAGAAAAATTTTGTCAATCTTGCATTTCACGAAGATGATTTCGCTATAAAAGCAGAGTGGCACTTCTTTGCAACTTCGCACGGAAAGGGCCCTTGCGATGGGCTTGGAGGCACAATTAAAAGATTAGCAGCCCGAGCCAGTTTGACCAATATTGACAATCCAATCAATACCCCGACTACTTTTTATCAATGGGTTAAACAAAATGTTAAAAACATAAATTGCGAATTTTTTAGTACGGAACAATATAATGAGCAAGAAAAAAAACTTAAAGAACGGTTTACTAAAGCAAAAATGATACCAGGTACTTTAGGCTACCATGCGTTTATTCCGTACCAAGAGAGACAAATTAAAGTTCATACTACATCATTTGCAGCTGATTTTTCTATAAAAAATGTATATAAAAATTAAAATTGCTTATTATTTAACTTTTAGTTATGTATTAAAAAAAAAAATAAAATTTTTTACTTTCAAACCGCTTGCTGAATTTCAATATTTTTATAAAAAATTCAGGCTTACTTAACCCAAAAACCTTAAAGATACTTTTTTATGGCATAATTTTTGTGATTTTTTTCTCATTGTATTTTAATTATTTAAGCTAATATTTAAACTTAAACAAACCTATTAATTTATATACAAAATGTAATTTTTTTGTGGTGCTGCAATGGAAAAAAATCGTAAAAAAATAGAATCCATTCGACCTCCACTCTGAAATTTTGAGGGAATGTTAAGAATATATTAACCTTTAAGAAAATATTTTTTTCAGATTTTTCGACTTGTTCGAAGATTGTGGAAAATAGAAATTAAGTAAAAAAACAAAATTTTAATAATAAAAAAAAATTAATTTATAAAAAATAATATTTTTTTTTTAAAAAGAAGGTTCAAATACCTTTAAAATAAGGTATTGAACTTCAAAATCCATTCACTAGTTTTATAAAAACATTAGTTTAAATGTTGTCATGTCTGAAGATTTTTCACGATTTTGACGATTTTCAAATGCACATAACTCTTTGAAAAAAAAAAATTAATTTTTTTCCCGAAACACGTGAAAAATATTTTTTTATGTTTAATACGTCTGGCAAATTTAAAGAAAATCGGAAGAGGTGGTGTAAAAAAGGTGTTCGGTCTGACATGGAATGACTCA
This sequence comes from Eustalomyia histrio, assembly GCA_949748255.1. Lineage (NCBI taxonomy): Eukaryota > Metazoa > Arthropoda > Insecta > Diptera > Anthomyiidae > Eustalomyia > Eustalomyia histrio. The sequence continues at coordinate 22,182,157 of OX456525.1, forward strand.
TATGGGACACGAGCAGCACCTTATCTAGCTACGAAATGTTTACAGAAAATTGCTGATGAAAATTCAATAAACTATCCATATGGTTCTCAAATGCTCAAAAATAATTTCTACGTGGATGATGGCCTTGGCGGTTCCGATAGTCTCAACATCGCTCTTGAAACACAAAGGGAACTCATTACGACTTTAAGAAGTCATGGCTTCAACTTAAAAAAATGGTGTGCAAATTACCCGCAATTACTGAAAAATATCCCACTCGGCGACAAGGAGGTGGACTTAGATTTCAATAGTAACAACGCTAACACTATAAAAACATTGGGATTATTATGGCTGCCTAGGACGGACTATTTTTGCGTCAAGGTAAAAATGAATCATCAGCAGACTGTATCAAAACGTACTGCAACATCGGATCTCGCTAAATTATTCGATCCTCTTGGCCTACTAGCACCTGTAGTTGTCAAGGCCAAGATATTTATTCAACAGTTATGGCAACTCAAATTAGATTGGGATGAACCATTGCCAGAGGACCTTCATATAATCTGGACTGAATTCAAAAACGATTTATACCGTTTAGACAATTTCAAAATCCCTCGACACATTTTTAAGGGCGAACTCCCAGTAAAAACGGAGCTGCATATATTCTCGGATGCGTCGGAAAAGGCTTTTGGTGCAGTTGCCTATATTCGAGCAACTCTTAAGGATGGAAGAATTATTGTACAATTACTTTGTGCCAAGACAAGGGTCGCTCCATTGAAACAACAGACACTACCTCGGCTAGAGTTATGTGCTGCCGTAATAGCTGCTCAACTTCTGCACAGAATTAAAACGGATCTTCAGATCAAAAATCAACCTGTATTTTTATGGACTGACTCCGAAATAGTACCTTGGATAAACTCTCAATCCACCTTGTACCATACGTTTGTGGCTAATCGAGTCTCCAAAATTCAAGCATTAACTTTGCCCGATCAGTGGCGCCACGTCAGATCAAAAGACAATCCAGCTGATGTACTGTCCAGAGGTTTACCAGCACTTAAACTTTCGGAATGTAATTTATGGTTGTATGGACCACTATTTCTGCACGGACGAGAAGAAATGTGGCCACCCCAATTTTCCAAACAAGTTTCGATTCCCAATGACAACGAGAAAAGGAAGACACCACTAATTTCAGCGGTTACTACCTCCAACGATAACGTAATTTACAAAATTCCACATAAAAATTCCTTCAAAACGTTGCAAGGAATATTGGCATATATGCTGAGATTCATAAAAAAACTCAAGAATGAAGACACAACAGCGTCCTACACATAAATCATTAACTCCGGCTGAACTGGACAATGCACTACACATAATTATTAACCCAGTTAGCGCCACCGTCCTTTTAAAAGGTCCCGTTATTTTTCTTCTATTTCTTTACCCACACTTTATCTATTGATCTACTTTTTTACATAATACAAACAGAACATGTAACAGTTGAGTGTGAGAGTTGCAATAGTGCGGTCAGTTGTAATTTGCGATAAGAAAAACATAAATTTTGGAAAAAAAATATAATTTTGGCAACGATGGAGAACGAACGGTAAAAAAAAGCAAAGCAAACAAGAAAATACATTTTGTTACTTTATTTTTAGGTTGTTTGCTTTATAATCATTAAATTTTGTGCAATGAAAATCAAAACATTGCTTTTGTTTGCTTTTTATTTAGTAAAATTTAATGTTCTTTATAAAGGACAGTGGCAAAATACGCTACCATTAACATTCGTTTTTTATGTTAAACAGATATATGCGCAAACCGTTAACTCTGAACCAAATATTGGAAGAGGTTGAAAATTTGAGCAGCGAAGATCAGCCAGACGAAATTTTTATATTGCCACCAGAAAATTCCAATAACGATTGTACAGATGAAGATAGTGGTGAAGAAAATAATGTGGATTTATACAACTTGCCAGGTTCACAATTGCTTTCCGAAGCTGCTGTGAATAGTGTATCCGATGAAGACTTTGATAGCGACGATGACATATGCTTAGCGGACATTCGTAAACGAATAAAAACAACCAGCCTCATTGTCAAGGCATCACAACTAAAGAAGTATACTTGGGAAAAGAGAGATATAGAACCATCTTTGCCGATTTGGAAGGAAGTTTCAGGCTGTAAAATTGAGCTCTCTCCAATGGAAGCTTTTTCGTGCTTCTTCGACGATGAAATTATAGAGCTGTTCGTGAAGTACACAAATAAATACGCTACAGATCATAACCGCGAAGGGAATGTTCATGGCGATGAGATGCGTTGTTTCTTCGGAATTTTGCTGTTGAGTGGCTACGTTATTGTTCCCCGGCGGGAAATGTATTGGGAAAGTTCACCAGATGTTCACCATGAACTCGTTTCAAGCTCCATGACAAGAAACCGTTTTCGTTTTATTATGCAAAACATCCATTGCTGTGACAATCAAAACTTACAGCAAAACGACAAGTTTGCAAAACTTCGTCCACTTTTCGACATACTTGGAAGAAACTTCATTGAATTCACGGAAATTGAGGAACATCACTGCGTGGATGAATCGATGGTACCATATTATGGAAACCACGGAACCAAGCAATTCATCCGAGGAAAGCCAATTAGATGGGGCTATAAAATATGGATGGCGACGAACCGACTAGGATATATAGAATGGTTCGAGCCATACCAAGGAAAATCTACACCACTTCACGAAAGTTTCAGGCATCTTGGCTTGGTTTGTGGATGTCTTGCAAACTAGATGGCCTGATACTCCATTTGATATTTATTTTGACAACTTTTTCACTTCTACCAAATTACTAGAGGAACTGAAAGCCAGAAAATTGAAAGGAACTGGAACGGTCCGAGAAAATCGTCTTGGAAAGGCATTTCCTTTACAGAAAGGACGAGAGCTAAAAACAAAGAGTAGAGGATTCTATGACTACGTATCATCTTCTGATAATTCGATTGTTGTTGTAAAGTGGGTTGATAATAGTGTAGTGACTCTAGCTTCCAACAATAATACGGTTTTTCCAACTATAACGGCCAAAAGATATTCACAAGCAGAGAAAAAAAAAGTAATCGTTCAACAGCCAAATTTAATCAAAAACTATAATGACAACATGGGTGGAGTTGATAGAGCCGATCAAAACATTGGATTGTATAGAACTAGTATACGCGGAAAGAAATGGTATTTTCCTCTTATAAGCCACTGTCTAGACATGTCGGTGCAAAATGCTTGGCATATCTACCGTAATAGTGGTGGCAAACTGGATGGTCTAGCTTTTCGACGACAAATCGCAACAGGTCTTTTAGAAACATTCAAAAAGTCATCATCAACAGCTGCACTAAGACATGGCACAAACTTTCATTCGCACTCCCGACTTGATGGGAGAGATCATTTAATTATATATAAAGAACGGCAAACTCGTTGCATTGAATGTCACAAAAAAGCAAATTTTTCTTGTTTAAAATGTAATGTGACATTGCACCCAAAAGATTGCTTTATGTTATATCACACCAAAAAATAATTTTGAAATCCATATATATTTTTTTTATTTATGCATATAATACATACATAAAGTTTTTGTTATGATTTGAAGTAATATGAGTTGTGTTAATAAAATCAATAAAAAATAACCAATAGTAGTTTATTTTGCCACCGTCCTTTTAAAAGAACGGCATTTTCCGGGGAAACGGGGAAAAACTCGAAGAAAAGTCAGAAACAAACTTTGATCAGCGATGCATTTTAAATACAAAACAAAAAAAAAATTACACTTTTTGCAAAAAAAAAAATTCGGCGCCAAGTGGGTTAAAACCATTCAGACGTCCGACTTTTCACCAGAAATCAAGCAACTTCGTAAAAACAAGGCAATCGACAAAAACAGCTCTATCATCAGCTTTTCTCCGTTCCTAGATGAAACAAACATCCTACGAGTTGGTGGACAATTGGAGGAATCACTGTTATCATACGACGCAAAATATCCAATGCTGATCCCATATAATGATCCCCTCATAAAACTTTTATTCACAATGGTTCACGAGGAGAATAAACATTGTGGACCACAAGCACTATTGAATATAATACGACAACGATTCTGGCCAATAAAAGGCAAAATTATGGCACGATCAACAGTCCAAAAATGCATTAGATGTGCCAGAGCTCGACCCCAACTATGTCAACAACTCATGGGAAATTTACCTCACACTCGGGTGACTCCAGCACGCCCGTTTATTAACGCCGGGGTTGATTATTGCGGACCATTTTGGATTCACTACAAGATCAGAGGGAAAAACCAACAAAGGCATATATAGCTGTATTTTGTTGCTTCGCTACCAAGGCCACACATCTCGAATTAGTAACTGATTTATCAACTGATGCTTTTATTGGTGCTTTGAAGCGCTTCATCAGCCGCCGAGGCCGTTGTCAAAATATATACTCGGATAACGCTACTAATTTCCTAGGAGCTAAAAACCAACTATCGGAATTGGCTGAAAGCATATATTCCGTAAATGGAAAAGAAGCAATCATTTCCGCGTCCAGCTCAAAGGGAATACATTTCCATTTTATTCCACCACGAGCGCCACATTTTGGAGGGCTGTGGGAAGCAGCAGTTAAATCAGCGAAACATCTATTACTACGCAGTGTTGCCACAGAATCTTTAACACAAGAAGAGCTGGGAACAGTTATAACTGAAATCGAGGCAATACTTAACTCCCGCCCACTGACACCTGTTTCAAATGATCCAAATGATCTTGAGGCGTTAACTCCCGGTCACTTTCTTATTGGAGAGGCGCTCACATCTCAAATTGACAGCAGTGCAGTTACAAGAAAAATGTCAGCATCATCGCATTGGAATCTCGTATCCGATATTAAACAAAGGTTTTGGAAACGATGGTCCACTGAGTACTTAAATCAACTACAGCAACGGTATAAGTGGAATAAACATTTTACTAACCTTAAGATTGGAGATATGGTCGTAGTTAAAGAAGACAACTTACCCGTCATGAAATGGCCCTTAGGGAGAATTATACAAATCTACCCTGGTGATGATGGTGTTATCAGAGTCGTGAAAGTCAAAACAACTAATGGACTATTCAAACGCCCAATACATCGACTCGCTCTCTTACCCATTGAATTAGATTCTGTAGATGTCAACAATCCAACCATCAGCAAGACAACTTCCACCTCGAATGAGGAACCCATTGCCAAGAAGAAGAAAACGTCGACAAATCATCTCACCTTGTCACTCCTCACAATGTTACTCCTTCTGCCAATAGTAATTGGAACTCCAGTCGACAACAAAAAATTTGGAACGAAGTTAGGAATCCATGTTGAGGAAATTGGCACAACAGCCATTTCAACCACTGAATAGATCATCTTTGTATACTATGATTTAAATACATACTGGTCTGAAACATCAATTTTAATTAATGGCACGAAGTCTCTAAAACACCTTTGTAATATGATAAAATTAAACGAATCATGTCTCAGCATTATTGACCATTTTGAACACATGGAAGATGATCTACAACTGGAGAATCGACTGTTACGGAGTAAAAGGGGAGCCCTGAATATAGTTGGTAATGTTGCTCATTCATTATTTGGCATATTGGACTCTGAATACGCCGACCAGATATCCAATACAATACAACAAGTAAAGGAAAACGAATCATACTTATTGAAATTGTTCAAGAACCAAACATCTATTGTTGATTCAACAATTAATATCATACGTCAAAACCAATTGGCAGCTAAGGCAAGGTTTAAACAATTGGAACAGAAAATTGAAACGTATTCGGAAGCAATGCAGGACATCAATAATGTATTATTCCAGATACATCTCACCCAATTATTTAACAGTGGTGTCTTGGAACTGAACATACTTTCCAATAATATACAGAAAACACAGTCTTCAATTCTTGATGCTCTTATAGATACACATCATGGAAAAATCAGCCCATTGCTACTAACCCCAGAACAATTACAGGATGAAATTAATCAGATTTAACTCCATGCACCAACTTCAGTGACTCTTCCTATAACTGGAAAAGATGAACTACTACAGCTATTCAAACTAATGCAGGTTCAAGGCAGACTTACGCGTCAGCATGCAGTCTTCAAAATTACCATTGGTCGAACTTGAACAGTTTAAGATGTATCAGCTTATTCCTGTACCCAATGTATTGAACAGCACCATGGTAGCTATAAAACCATGTACTGATTTCATAGGCATATCAGCATCCCACAAAAAATACATTCTTCTTACAAGGTCAGACCTAAAAGCTTGTAATATAATATAACAAGACATGTTTTTGTGTTCCAATGTTCAAATTCGTTACAACTATAGTTCCGAGGTTTGTGCATGTGAAATTAACTTATTCAACAATGCAACGTCGCCGACTTGTATCCTTGAGAAAACTAATGTCAGATGGATACCACTCAACAAAAGAAATCAATGGATATATGCCACGTCATCATCCTCAAGGGCTACAGCTGTTTGCAACAGAGAAATCATTCCCATATCACTAAAGGTTTCCGGTTTGCTGACGCTTGATCCCGAATGCATGCTCAAACATGAGTTTGTCACTATGAATGGACGACAAGCAATATCAAGTACAGTAAGATCTTCATACACAAGTCTTGGCAAAATCTCAGACTTATTGTTACCGAAGAACACTACCGCCTCCATAGAAAATCACCAATCAAATTCAGCGAGTTTTGAGGAAGTTTATGCCAAAAGTTTAAAGGACCTCACAACGCTACAAAGGTCGCTGGAACAACATGACATCGGTGACTTACCCAATAAATTGAAGTCCCATCAGACGCACAGCTATACTGTTGGCTACCTGGCATTGTCATTCAGTATTTTCGCACTGATCATACTACTGTCAAAATGCAAGTTCAAGACAAAACCTCCACAATCACATCCAACTACATCAACCGAACCCACTGAAGATGACATTGAACTTCAACCATACGTCAACAAACAAAAAATGACACCTTTACCAAAGCCACGCCACCAATCCAAATTCATCCTTGATGTTTAGACACTGAAGACGGTAAACTATTCGAGCTCACTGCATTCATCGTGTTATTATACTCTCAATATTCTATACAAATTTTCACTTAAACAAAAATATTCTCTCCCGCATTCCATTTAAAATTTTCTATTGTAAAACTTTCATATTTAAAAAAGAGAACATTTTTTTTTTGTTTTGTCTTAGAAATGACATTGATGAGATTGTTCTTTTATTAACTAATTGTTGAACAGTCGTTCAACGCGGGGGAGAATGTTTAAGCACATGTTAATAATAATTTTAGTACTTAGTGAATACCCTTAAGTTGTTTACTTTTTATTTTGTTTACATTTTTTATTTTGGCCAACAAACAGTCAATAAAGATATCACATTACGAATTGCATTAATTGCAATGTGTTTATGCTACTGTGTTCGATTGGCCAGTTTCATGTGAATTTTAATTATTTCTTAACCCTCTAACCGGCGAACCTTCCTTTAGACGGGGTATATTAAATGTGTTGCTATGTTGCATTATTTTTTTCTAAAATCCGTTACAACGGTAAATATGTGTAAAGAAATACACAATTTACTTATTGTGACAAATAACTACGTGCACTAGTCTTTTGGTTGTGAACAGTTCATCGCTAAAGTCATATTTTCAAACAAAGTGTGCAAAACAATTAGTTGTGTTACAAGTGAAACTTTAAAAAATAAAAAAAAATCTATTCATTTATAATTTATGCGAGATAAAATTATTTTCATATAGGTTAGTATTTTTGTTTTGTATTCAGTGTTTTATTTATAAGGTTTTTTGAAAAACTAAGCTGTTTTTCAGTAAAAATAGAACACCTCCTAAAGGTGGACCTGCCGGTTGCAAGCTCGATTTGCATATACATTTTTGCGATTTTTATAGTGATTTTTTTTCGTTTTTCCTTTAAAACTTTTTCAGTTTGAAACATATTAGAAAAAATTTATCTTTTGAAAATGTTCCAACAAAGGAAAAATTTTAATTTTTCGAAAATGACTGATGAGGAGATTGAAGCACTTATGGCAGAATCAGTGGATCGCTCTGAATCTGAAGATGATTTTGTTTTGGATGATGTCGATGACTTGGAAGACCCAGATTTTCAATTATCAAATGAAGATTTTGCTCGAGTGGATGATTTTATTGAAGATATAGATAATGCAGACAATGATATTCTTACCGCTGCAATAGACATTTTTGCAAATGAAGACAACAGCGTGCAGCAACATGCAGCGTTAGAATTCAACAATATATGCATACCAACAAACAATAGAAAGACAAGAACAAAAAGAGCAAGATCGCCATTGCCAGAAGTAGAAGACGGCGAAAGCGCAGTTGCATCCAACTCTGGAGGATTTAGTGGTAACGTCAAAGATATTTCTCCACAATCTTCAGAATTTAAAAATATTTTGTGGAGAAAAAAATACCTGGAACTTGAAAGAAATGATGTTGTTTTTCAAGGAGAAAAACAATTACCACCAGAATTCAAAGAATTAAATACGCCATTTCGTTGTTTTATGTATTTTTTCAATGAAGATTTGTTGAACGAAATTATTTATCAGAGTAATCTCTATGCAAAACAACAAGACGTCTCTACTAATTTAATTTGACAACAACTGATTTAAAAAAATACATTGGAATTTTAATATATATGTCTGTTTACCGATATCCGAGTGTTGAGAGTTACTGGGCGAAACATTCCCTGGAGGCAGTACGAAATACAATGACATCAAAGAAATTTTTTTCAATTAGAAAATATCTTCATTTCAATGACAGTACACAAATGAAGAAACCACAAGAGGCAGGATATGACCAGTTATTCAAAATTCGACCAGTTGTTGACAAATTGAACAAACGATTTGATTTGGTTCCAAAATCACCTCGGCTTTGTGTTGATGAACAAATGTGTTCAACAAAAATGTTAACAAAACTTCGACAATATATGCCGGCAAAGCCACACAAATATGGCATAAAATTATTTGTACTGTGTGACTCATATGGATTTTCATACAGATTCGAGGTATATAAGGGAGCTGGTGATAATGAAATAGTAGACAATGCGCCTGACTTGGGAGCAACAGCCAATGTGGTCATACGATTGTCGAACACAATTCCTGATTTCAAAAATCATATATTGTATTTTAATAATTTTTATTCCTCTCTGCCACTTTTAGTTTATTTACGGAGCAGAGGTATTTTTGCACTGGGAACGGTACGATCGAACAGGATACCCAACTGTAAGCTAACAAAAGAAGTGGACTTAAAAAATAAAGAACGTGGATATTCGGAGGAGTTTGTTGGCTGCGCATTTGGTGTTGACATTTCCTGTGTGCAATGGAAAGATACAAAATGTGTACGGTTAATATCCACTTATGCTGGAATTAAACCTTTTAAAACCAAAAGCAGTGACACACAACGTTTAAAAACACACCGTTACGATCGAAAAAATAAATCCTACATTGAAGTAGACTGCCCATATAATAAAAGAATACAATCACCATATGGGTGGTGTTGATTTAATGGACAGTCTACTAGGACGCTACCATATCAGAATGAAAACGAAAAAATGGACATTACGTTTATTTTATCATCTGATTGATATGGCATTGGTAAATGCATATCTCCTTTTGCAACGCATTCATGGAATTAATTGCAACAACACCACTCATATAAAGTTACCAGACTTCCGTATTGAAGTGGCTGATGTACTTTGCCATTTTGAAAATACTAACGCCAAAAATAATGTTGGAAGACCTCACAACCAAAGCCCACAAATACAGAAAGTAAAGAGATCTTATGATCCACCAAATGACATCCGCTTTGATGGAGTTGGACACATGCCTGATATTTTGGACCGCAGTGGTAAAAAAGTATGCAAAATGCAAGGATGCAAATCTGAAACACAAATGTTTTGCACTAAGGCCCATTATTATAACTTGCCGATAGCTAAAGTGAGGATGTTAACGGACAGATTATTAGTTTTTCGTTATTATAAGTATACTTTAACCCAAAAGTGACCGATAAGCTAAAGGTAAGTTCATCTTACCTTTAACTTTTAACGTAAGGTTTAAGCATTTGCAGTTGCCACATTTTCTGCTCTGCAGTGTAGTTGCCGTGTAGTTTTTTGACCGTATCTTTGCTGTTTGGTTTATTTCTGTGTTCGGCGTCGACAATGTAAATTTTTTACAACAAACATTTTTATCTTTTACACAATTCGAAGAAATTTTGTTTTTCGTTTGTATTTTTTGTTTGTTGTAAGTAAATAAATAAAAGTACGTCGTTGCCACTACGTATTTTAAAGAACCATTTTAATTTGTCAAAAGTAATCGGTTTTTGCTCTGGTAATGCCATATTTTCAAAAAACTTAATTTTATTTTATAAGGAAGTTGTAATAACCAAAAAAAGTTAAAGGTCACTTTATTCCTCACTTTAGCTGAAGTTACCTTTAACTAACACGCACCTTAAAGACAAGTTATAATATTGGGCCTAAGTGTAACTTAAATTTGTGTTTATCTAATAATAAAAAATGTTTTCAAATTTATCATACAAAATAAGCAAAATATTCGAATAAATCGTTATAAAAAATGTCATCACTTTTTTAAATTATTTCTTTACGTTAACAGACAAGCCCGCCTTTTGGCGGGCTATATATTTTCTTACCTGGAAGGTAACTTTTAATTTTTTTCAAGTTTTTGCTTCAATGTATTTTTTTTTCTCCCCAATAATAGTCTTGTATAATTTTTTCAGCTCAAAATAAAATTGGCCGGTTAGAGGGTTAAATATGCAGACCATAGGTCAGCACTTTTATATTTATTAATTTAGTATAACTTATAATATTTAGATCAGCACTTTTTAGTTATTAATTTAGTATAAATACCAGAATAAAACCTTTAATAATCGTCAGATAGTAAACATTTGTCTTATTATTCGGACCCACCGTTCAAGTTACAAGTGCTTGAAAGGTAAAAAACTAAAAAGATTAATACAGTCCAAATTCATGTGTTTGGATTGAATCATATTAATCGAATTCATAAACAATTACTTCTAGGTCCTAAACCTTTAATTAGAAAGCACAAACAAGAAGAACCAAAATATTTAATTTTTAGGAGTTATATTGGAGAAAGAAAATTGAAACTAATACTATTAGAAAATAGAATCACTTCAATAAAGGAGGGAATACTAATAGAAGAATGTGATAGGGAGAAAACATACCTTACACAGACATTAGTAGATCTCAATTTGGAATTTTACAAGATTATAGCAGAAATCAGAGAATATAAGAGTCTAGAAAGAAAAAAAGGAAAAGGAAGAATGCAATCGTAGCAAAAATCTGAGATAATAGAATATTAAAGAAGAATTTTTTTTTTTTTTGAAAGAGAATTATATAAAAAAAAAGAAAATATATATAAAAAAAAAATAAAATATATATATAAAAAAAAAGAAAATATATATAAAAATTATGTTAAGAGCTACATTATTAGTGGCAACAGCAACGGTAATTATAGTCATAAGTATATACAGTAGAATCGCTATAATTCGTACCCCGATAATTCGAAAATCTGGATAATTCGTAACAAACTGTCGGTCCCTTGAGAAAACTTCAATAATTCGTAATATTTCCCTACGTTTTGGTCCCCTCGATAATTCGTTTTTTTTTTTAAACAAAAAATACAAAACCTCTTATAAATCGTAGTTGAATTGTTTAAAACTTCTTATAATTCGTAATGCACAAGCAAAATTCTTTAGAATAACGGTTCGAAAAATCATTAACTGCATACAATTACCGTTACTTTGAACTATGGAAATTTTTATGCGTTTTGTTGATCAGTTGTTTCTTCAACGTCGTGTAAAAATGTCAAACAAGCGTACACACACAACATTATCTGTGTTGAAAAAACAACAAATTATTTCAGCTATTGATAATGGAGCGAAAAAAATTGATGTGGCTAAACAATTTGAAATTGCTCCATCAACACTTACTTCAATACTGCAAAAGAGAGAATTTATATTGCAAACTTCTTCGAAAAGTAAAATAAAGCGTCAAAAAAAGCCTGAATTCCCAGAAATAGAGAAGTCTCTTCTATTATGGTTTACGCAATGTCGGCAGTCTAATAATTCGGTGGGTGGCCCATTGTTAATAGAAAAAGCTCATTTTTTTGCCAAAAAATTAAACGTAAACAACTTCAAAGCAAGTAGTGGTTGGCTCGACCGTTTTAAAACGAGGAACAATATTTCATTCAAAAAAATGTGTGGTGAAAGTGCTGCTGTTGATGATGGTATTTGTGCAGAATGGAGAGAAAAACTAAAGGACCTTATAAAAGATTATGATGCCAAGGACATTTTTAATGCAGATGAGACTGGCTTGTTCTATAAATGCCTTCCCGATCGCACACTTTGCTTCAAAAATGAAAAGTGCAACGGTGGTAAGCACAGCAAAGAAAGAGTCACTTTATTATTTGCTGTAAATATGGATGGAACCGATAAACTAAAACCGCTACTCATTGGAAAGTCTGCAAAACCAAGGTGCTTCAAAAATGTACACAGTTTTCCAATGCATTACCGCCACAATAAGAAGTCGTGGATGACAACAGATTTATTTAATGAATGGCTCCAAATCGTAAACAAGGACATGCAACGTCAAAACAGGAAAATCCTTTTATTCTTGGACAATTGCACGGCACACAATGGGTCCCCATATCTCAGCCACATAAATCTAATTTTTCTGCCGCCAAACACGACATCCAAGCTGCAGCCTCTTGACCAGGGTATAATAAAAAATTTCAAAGTTTTATATCGCAAAGAATTAGTTACCAACCTGGTAGATTGTATTGATGATGAAAAAAACTTCAAAGTTACACTTTTTGATGCTATGCAAATTTCTTATAAATCGTGGCAAAGCATCAGCAAAAGTTGTATTCAAAATTGCTTTCGTGCTAGCGGTTTCGTTAAAGATGTTATCTATGATTTGCCGGAAGATCAGCTACAAAGCATAGGCAACTTGTGGAGTCGTGTCTCAAGTAATTCCCAAAATACTGTTTCGTTTGAAGAGTATGCAAATGTCGACAATGACGTAGCTATTGCAGGAATGTTGGAAGATGATGACATTTTAGAAGAAGTGATTATCGACGATAATGAAAATGAGGACAATGATAGCAACTATGAAGAGCACCTTGTGACGAATAAAGAAGCAAAATCCAACCTTCAGCAATTACTTTTCTATTTTTCAAGTCATGATGTCAGTGATAACGTTTTTGAATCTTTGGTAATTTTAGAAAATTCTCTGGACAAAATACGTGAGAAAAGCCTTAAACAATACAAAATAACAGAGTTCTTTAAAACATAATTTTTAATTGTTTTTTTTTTTACTTTTACTAAATGGAATAGTATATGTTTTTGTTTTTCAATAAATAGTGTTTTTATATAAAATGAAAGAGGGAAGCAATTTTTATTCAGTATTTTTTAATAAAATAAGAATTATAAGAAAACAAACATGAGAAAATATGTAACTATAACTGAAATTAAAAAACCCTTTAATTCGTAGTTTTTTTTTAATTAACCTCTATAAATCGAAATCTCAATAAATCGCAAACCCCTTTAATTCGTAAAAACTTTCCGGTCCCTTGCGATTACGAATTATCGCGATTCTACTGTAAGTCGATGTATAATTAGAAGTAAGTCAGTATTAAACATAGAGTTAAACATGAACTCAAAAGGACAGCAACGCTGTTCAATAAATAAAGAAGATTAAAACAAAAATAAACCAAGACGAGTTTTAATACACTTTAAATTATATGTACAGATACATATTTGTTCTGTTACGAGTTAAATGCTTATGTAATTATTTGAAATTATATGACAAACTTTTGTAAACTTATATATTTACTGCACTTATAGCAAACTGTTCCTAGGTCCCGCCTCCATAGGTTGCGTTGCCGCAAGGGGGCCGGGATGTTTAGGTGCAAAGTTGAATTAATTATTATTTTTATTTTTTTTTGATTAGCCCATTTAATTTATAATTGAATGCAGTTGAGGAGTTCTCAAACCACCCCCCCAAACTTATTAAATCTTATATAATTTTTAATAAACCATTCTAAACAACATTTCTGATCATGAAGGACAAGGTATATTTGGGTAAACCTGAAAACCAACGCGACGCCAAAGCTGTAAATGCGCACAAACCAAAACAGAACAAACCGCCGCCGAAGCCTCAAGAGAAGAAACCGGTAGATAGACCTCTACCAAAAACTGATCCAGCACCATCAAATGCTAATCATCGCACCGGAGATCCCTTCGCCGATTCTATTTTCGGAAGAGGATTGTCCATAAGAGAGGTAAACTCTCGAACAACCTTTACACCCTCATTGGTTGCGACAGTTGAGATATCTCGCTCGATATTTCAGCAGTTAAAGACTGATGATGTGCAACTGACTAAACAGTTGACCCCAGAGTATCTCGATTATTATCATACTTTTTGTGTATGGGCAAGAATTGTCCATCTAAAGAATAAGAATCAGGAGGTTTTAACTTCAGAAGAAGATTGGCTTCTTGATGTTATTCGCAATTGTGAGTACTCGTTACTAGAACCCATGTCCGTATATCTAAGAGGTATCGGCAACATAGTACATATATACTTCAAAAATTGAATTGTATATTTTGTTATTTAAAGTATTCTAAAATTACAACTGTATCTTTAAATTATATGTACAGATACATATTTGTTCTGTTACGAGTTAAATGCTTATGTAATTATTTGAAATTATATGACAAACTTTTGTAAACTTATATATTTACTGCACTTATAGCAAACTGTTCCTAGGTCCCGCCTCCATGGGTTGCGTTGCCGCAAGGGGGCTGGGATGTTTAGGTGCAAAGTTGAATTAATTATTATTATTATTTTTTATTTTTTTTTTGATTAGCCCATTTAATTTATAATTGAATGCAGTTGAGGAGTTCTCAAACCACCCCCCCAAACTTATTAAATCTTATGTAATTTTAAATAAACCATTCTAAACAACATTTCTGATCATGAAAGACAAGGTATATTTGGGTAAACCTGAAAACCAACGCGACGCCAAAGCTGTGAATGCGCACAAACCAAAACAGAACAAACCGCCGCCGAAGCCTCCTACCGCCGAAGCCTCCTACCAAAAACTGATCCAGCACCATCAAATGCTAATCATCGAACCGGAGATCCCTTCGCCGATTCTATTTTCGGAAGAGGATTGTCCGTAAGAGAGGTAAACTCTCAAACAACCTTTACACCCTCATTGGTTGCGACAGTTGAGATATCTCGCTCGATATTTCAGCAGTTAAAGACGTGATGATGTGCAACTGACTAAACAGTTGACCCCAGAGTATCTCGATTATTACACTAGGCAACAGCCATTTTGTTATTTGGTTCTAGCATACTTTTTCTCATGGATTTGGACCTACTGAACACGAAAATGAATTTTAAAAATTTTTCTGTCGATTGGTTTGCGAGATACAAATTTTTTAATTTTTTTTTTTTAATTTTTGGAGGTACACTTACTATTTTGAGCATATCTTTAGTCTTCTTTGACCTATTTTATCCTACTACTACTCAAATTAAAGACAATTGACAAATCGGGTTAGTAGTTTTGATGTTGGCGGCTTAAAAAGGTTAAAAAACTGCGTTTTTTTAGTAAAAATGTGGCTGAAAAATTCATATAAAAATTCATATAAAATGTAAAACGCGATGTTAACAGCGATTTTAATTTTTTTACGTATAGCTGACACTTTTCCAAAGAAAATAAGCCCTTACTTAACAAAATCTGATGACAAATGGCCGACTTATTATTTTTTTGGTAAACGACCGAAATTCCGCTATTTCACGATTTTTTGATTTTCATTATTTGCACAGCTTACCTACCCAACGCAAACGAATAAATACATTTGAACTTAATTTAAAATAAACAAAGTAGTCTTCGTATATTTTTTTTTAATTTATTTACAGCACTACATGCTCATACATATTTAAACATAAGGAGACACGGTTATCAATTGCATTTCAAAACTGTCTGTGAAAGTGTAAAGAAGTTAATATTACAGAACCGTACAGAAACCGTCACAAGGAGTATGCAAAATTTTATACAAAGAAAGACCAAATATGTTTTTGCAGCGACATTTCAGGCTTGTTCCAAGAGCTTCACCAAATTCACAACCCCAACGAATGGAGGTTGTTTATTGACAGCAACAAAGAGAGCTTGAAGGCAGTTCTCTTACATAATGGGAATGAAAAGCCATCTGTTCCTATTGCTCATGCGGTTCATTCAAAGGAGAACTATGAAACTATGGACATTTTGCTGAAATGCATAGAGTATAGGAAATACAATTGGAAAATATGCGCCGACCTTAAAGTTGTGGCCATTCTGTGTGGACTCCAAGGAGGCTATACGCGACATTGCTGTTTTCTGTGCCTTTGGAATAGCCGCGCTGATGATCAGCATTATATAAAAAAAAAATGGCCGGTACGAACGAAACCTGTAGTTGGAGAAGCGAATGTTCAGCGCAAACCACTAATAGAGAACCGTGAAAATATAATACTTCCGCCGCTGCACATAAAATTGGGTTTGATTAAAAATTTTGCCAAAAAATTAGACAAAGAAGGTGAAGCTTTTGCCTATTTACGGTCAATTTTCCCTTACCTTTCGCTGGCAAAAATTAAAGAAGGAGTCTTCGCAGGACCCGAGATAAAAAAAATGTTGAAAGATGAAAAATTCCCAAAGCTGTTATCACCCATCGAAGCCGCAGCATGGAATTCCTTCAGGCTTGTTGTGGAAAACTTTTTAGGAAACAACAAAAGCCCGAATTATAAGGACATAGTTGAGGATCTGGTAAAGAACTATGAAGCCATGGGAGTGCACATGTCACTTAAAATACACTTTCTGGATTCTCATTTGGATTTTTTCCCTGAGAATTTAGGAGACGTGAGCGACGAACACGGCGAGCGCTTTCATCAGGAATTGAAGGCTATGGAACGACGCTATCAGGGCAACTATGACACGGCTATGATGGGTGACTATATTTGGACCCTAATACGTGAGACCGATTGCAGCGAATACAAAAAACAAAGAAGAAGTCAGCAGTTTTTCCACATGGCATAAAATGTACACTTATATCTTTGTTTTTACTCATTTTTTTGTGCGTTGATTTGCTTAATTTAATTAGTTAGTTTAATTTCGTTAGTTTAGCTAATTGTGCGATACATTGAGCATGTAGTGCTGTAAATAAATTAAAAAATAATATACGAAGACTAATTTGTTTATTTTAAATTAAGTTCAAATGTATTTATTCGTTTGCGTTGGGTAGGTAAGCTGTGCAAATAATGAAAATCAAAAAATCGTGAAATAGCGGAATTTCGGTCGTTTACCAAAAAAATAATAAGTCGGCCATTTGTCATCAGATTTTGTTAAGTAAGGGCTTATTTTCTTTGGAAAAGTGTCAGCTATACGTAAAAAAATTAAAATCGCTGTTAACATCGCGTTTTACATTTTATATGAATTTTTATATGAATTTTTCATCAAAACTACTAACCCGATTTGAAAATTTTCTGAGAATAAGTTGTAGACGGCTCAATTGTCTTTAATTTGAGTAGTAGTAGGATAAAATAGGTCAAAGAAGACTAAAGATATGCTCAAAATAGTAAGTGTACCTCCAAAAATTAAAAAAAAAAAATTAAAAAATTTGTATCTCGCAAACCAATCGACAGAAAAATTTTTAAAATTCATTTTCGTGTTCAGTAGGTCCAAATCCATGAGAAAAAGTATGCTAGAAACAAATAACAGACAAAAGTTTGTTATTTGTGACCTAGTGTTATCATACTTTTTGTGTATGGGCAAGAATTGTCCATCTAAAGAATAAGAATCATGAGGTTTTAACTTCAGAAGAAGATTGGCTTCTTGATGTTTGTGGTGTATGCATACTGTAGAGTATTCAAATAGTGCTTGAATACTGAGCATGGGGTGACTTGGCACAATTAAATTGAAACCATTTAAAAGGTTTCTTATTTCATTACTTTGTTTATTCTTTTCAATTGTTTAAAGTACATTTTATGATAACACCATAAACAATAAATGAAATAATGTTAACATATTGACCACCCAAAAGAATACTTGACACACATGCATGATATTTGAAACATATGTGTCACAGACATGTCTAACACAATCTGTGTGGTCTAAGTCACTCAAATGCTGTTGCTGCACTTAGTTTAATATGGAATAAATTTAGTATATAAGTCGTTGTAAAAATTAGAAATAAGTTAGTGTTAATTATAGTGTTAAACTCATCACACAATTTCTTTAATAAAATTTATATTTACAAAACATGATTTGAGTTTTATTGATTGTCAAACCTCATCACATGGCGAACCTCATCACAAGGCGATCCTGCAAACACCGAACTAATGAACCAGCCCGAAATAATGAACCATTGCCAGCGACGAATGCAGCTACTGACGACATCAAAAATCCAACCATTGCTACTGAAGTGGGAGATCCAGTCAACATCAAGCCATAAGTATATAAAAAAATTAATTCCATTAACGTTACTTGTATTAAGTGCCGAAACGCGCAAATACAGAAGTACGGAGATGAGAACAATTAATTAATGAATTGAACTAAAGAAGAAAGAAATTGTGAGTAATAAAGAATTTGAAAAGATAATTACGGAAAATTGTAATAAAGAAAAAGAGTATTTAACAAAGAAATTAGAAGAATTAAAATTTGAGATAATATTACAAGAAATAAGAGAATGTAAAAAATTGAAGAAACAGAAAGATAAAGAACGTAAAAGAAATTTGAATAAAAATTAAGCACATATATATACAGTGGTTGTCAGCTTATTTGATGCAAGTAATGAAAACAATAATAAAAGTCTGATAACTTAAAACTAAATGAGATATCGAAATAAAAAAAACTGTATTTTATAGAGCAATATGTTTACTTTGCACTAGGCCATCTACTCATTTCATATTCTTTGTCATTTTACAAAAAAAAATAACAAAAACAAAAATAAGTGAGATAAAAAATTGAGCAGCTTATTTGATGCAGTCAACTTCTAACAGGATATCTCCCGTTATTTTAAGAGTTCGTTCACATATTTTTTTTTATGTCTCTTGTGCAGGTTCATTGTAATAGATATTGCATAGTTTTTAGTCTGATCAGGCAAGTTAAGCGGTAGTGGCGAAATAATTTAAAGATGGGCCGGCGCATAAGTATTGAACAACGAGAATTGGTCATACATATACATACATATGTTAACAACGGGACATTGAAGAACCCAAAATGCAAACTAAATAAAAGGTTTCTTATTTCATTACTTTGTTTATTCTTTTCAATTGTTTATGGTACATTTTATGATAACACCATAAACAATAAATGAAATAATGTTAACATATTGACCACCCAAAAGAATACTTGACACACATGCATGATATTTGAAACATATGTGTCACAGACATATCTAACACAATCGGTGTGGTCTAAGTCACTCAAATGCTGTTGCTGCACTTAGTTTAATATGAATTAAATTTTAGTATATAAGTAAAATGTACCATTATAAGTGGTCAGTCCATAATAAGCAGTTTTAAGAAGCAGTCTTTTGAAGTAATCTTTAAGAATTAGTCTTTAATATTCAATCTTTAGTTTTGCTCATGAGTGAATTTTAAAATTAATAAATACATAATAAAATATCAAAAGGAAATTGTTGTTGTTTCTTATGACTTAACATCACAGACGCTTACCGGAACCTAAGATTGGCTGATCCAGATTTTTATGAGAGTAACACTATCAACTTTATATTGGGAGCCGATATCTACCCACGACTTATCCAAAGCGGTCGTCAACTGGCATCCATTGGCTCTCCACTAGCACAGGATACTGCCCTAGGCTGGGTCATAATAGGCAAATTCGGAATTTAGCCAACAAGTACTTTTTATCGCTAACCTAAATTTAGAATTTTACGCATTTATTTTATTGAATGAATTATACACTAAACCTCAACTTATATTATTTATAACACTATTGAATTGTTCACCCTATGAATTATTTTTACCTAGTTGGTTAATTATATTGGAACCCAATTGCTTGTCCTTCGTAAGGAAATTTGGACTAGAAAACCTACCCTCGTTTGTTATCCTGGGTGATAACAAGGGGGGGGGGGCGGGATGTTTATGCATGGCAGCCCTAAAACCCAGGTATTTGACGGAATACATCAGAACCCGTAAGTACCCCCCAATTAATATTATATTTAACCCCCGCGTAACCGTACAACTGAGTTGCAGAAAACTGTTCATCAGCATAAATGTTACGTGTGTAAAAGAAAATACATTCACAATCCAAGATGTGCTAATAAGGACGGATGGAAATACAACTGTCCGCAACCTGGATGTGCGATATATCACAACGGCGTGAATGTAGCATGATTGCATTATTTTGGTGATGATGAACTTATTACTTTAAGTGACTGACATCCAAATATCGTATGTCACACTAAATTTAATCATGCTTAATTTTAAAATGTTACTTGAAACCCATTTGTTTCCAACGTGGAAAACTATTTAAAATACACACAAACTTGTATTATTATGTTAAGCTAATTTCTCATAAGTAGTATATAAGCTAGAATAATTTATTATTTAAGTCAATTAAATAAACAAAGACGAAGAGTGCAAGTCATTTGCACCTTCGAATTTAAAAATTATAAAAAGTAATAGTTTTAATCTACATGGCGATCCTGCCAGACTTTTGGAGTGCTCAACTATAAAGCACCAAAAAACAGCTATTATCCTTAAAATTCGTTGGAGTGCACATTAGGTCAAATGACAGCTTTTTCTGTGCTAAATTGATAAAAATCAAAGTGCCGTTTTACTATTGTTGTTGTTGTTTTTTAATTGGAAATGCTTCAAAACAAAGACGTGTGATGTTTTTTTGCGTTAAAAATAAAGCACCGTTACACATTTGTACGTCAAAGTCAATCAATGCAATTTTTTCTACAAACGTGCTAGAGTGTTCAATAGTGCAAGATCAACTTTAAGTTTGTATTTCTCGATTTGTGTTTATTATAATTTATTAATTTAAATGGAAAATAAAGAGACAGGTAAGTACTACTGTTTATAATTATAACTGCTTTACATTTATGTCGATATACTTGAAAAGAACTCATTAGACAACATTACCTTAAAAGGGTTCAGTTTTTTTTTAAACTTTTACATTCCGTAATCGTTTAAAAATTTTGACCCCATCTGACCTCTTTCAAATTGAAAAAGTGGATTAAATATAATTAGTCCGGTCAAAATAAACATTTCAAATAGCATTAACTCGCATAAAGCTGAAAATTGGCATAGACCTTCAGTTCACGAATACAAATAATATGTGAAAAGTCCCCGTTGATCCGATGCTTGCTAAAAAAGATATTCGAGGTCAAAGGTCAAATAGTGATTATCCCTCGCCTTATCGAATGTTTGAAGATATATACAGTGTTATACCGGAATCATTGACATACTTTTTAGAAAAATTTATTCTTAAAAATAAAAGATTCAAATTAGAACACTTTAAATTAGTGTGTACAAATATTAGTCATATTATTATGACTGCTATTAGGCCTAGATCATTCAAATCAAAATTGCAATTAGGTCTTTCGATATTTTTTCATCGACGGTTTGGATCAAAACGACTTATCGAAATTTTTTCGTCTCTTGGTTTGTGTGCATCTTATGAAGCGGCCGCAGTTTTTCACAAACCACCTCACATTTTACCACCAGAAACTGGTACATGTATTCAGTATGTTGCAGACAATGCTGATATAAATGTACATACTTTAGATGGCCATAATACGCTTTACGTAATGGGTATCATTCAAATTGTTACTCCGAAAAATTCATTTATATTAGAAGAGCCTATATCGCGAGTGAATAAAGTCCATTCAGCAGAAGATTTCGCGGCAAAAGCTGAAGTGAAAATACGATTCTATCAAAACAATGGTGTAGTAGCTCACAGTAAAATACCTGTGCAAAATGTTGAATATGAAAATGACGTAAATGCACTCCAAAAAGTTGATATCTTATGGTTATATGCCAAAACCAAGAATGTAACGCTACCCGGTTGGAATGGATATATTGAACGTTTAACAAGTAGTATTAAGAATTTTTCTACATCACAAATTTCATTCTTACCATTTATTCATCAACCAGCCAGTAACTACAATACAATATACACAACTTTAATCTGTACTTTGGAAAATGCAAAACATTATGGTCACGATGTATGCATTATTACTTTTGATCAACCTCTGTATGCGAAAGCTCGACAAATCGTCTCTACAGCACCTGAAGGATCTGAATTATCAAAAATCATAGTAAGACTTGGAGGGTTTCATTTACTCATGTCATTTTTTGGAGCAATTGGTTTCATCATGCAAGGAAGTGGCCTAAAAGAGGTGCTGTCTCTAATTTATGCACCCAATTCACTAGACAAAATGCTCAATGGCCATGCTTACGCGAGAGCTGTTAGAGCTCATACATTGCTTCATCTGGCTTTAGCAACAATAATATTAAAAGAAATTGTAATTGATGATGAGATAACTGAAAATCTCAAGACAACAATTGAAAATTTATTAAATAACACCACTACTTATTATGATATTGAAAATGACGATGAAATAAGCGGAGTATTACTCAAACAGTTCGACCACAAGCTCAAAGAATATGAACAACGAGGACCTACAGCAAAATTGTGGATACAATATTTTCGCATGGTATCACTTGCTAAAGAGTTCATAAGAGCTGAGCGTATGGGAGATTGGCAAGCTCACATAAACAGCGTCAAAGAAATGCTCCCTTATTTTCACGCATCAGGACACTTTCCTTATGCCAAGTCGGCGCATCTATATTTGCAAGATATGCTGCAGTTGGAGAAGTTAATGGATAGCAGTGTTTACCGGAGATTTACAGAGGGATTTTTTACTGTAAGACGTTCCGACAAATTAACTTGTGGAACTTCCACGGATATGGTTATTGAGCAATCACTGATGAAATCAATGAAGACAAGTGGAGGGATTTCTTGAGGAAAAAGCACGAAAGAGAGTGTCATAAGTAAATGGGTTTATGGCATGCATGCGATGAATGCTGTGTGTGAAGGAGTGGAAGATCTTGCTAATGTTAGAATGGACGTAACAGATCAACATGTAGATGCAAGTGACTCAAGAGTTAAAAAAGATGTAAGTGACGTGAAAAAACTTTTGGAATGGTTTTTATTCCACAATCCTTTTCCTCATATTAAAATCTTATCAATTGCTAGTGGAGTAGTCGGTGATAATAAAATTAATTGTCATCAAGCTCGAGAAGTTGGAATTGCTGCTATGTCTAAAATAACAGGACAAACATTCAACAACATAAAATTAAAAAGGGCTGATAGAGTACTCCCTATTTTAAGCATGAGTAGCTCTATAAAAGTTCATGACGAGAAAGTACCTGTAGACCCTGTATTGCTATTTCAACGTATGAGTATCACTAAGGCATTTGATGGTGAAATCGAAAAATTCTTCGAATATGAATTAGCTCCTTACCCATTATCACTCTTCGATGCAATTGGAATGCGTAAAACACAAAAGTCAGCTATATATGATTGCTTTCAACCCGTGATCATTGAAATTGACAGCACCAATACAAATTACATCATTGATGGTGGATATCTTTTACACCGCGTTGTGTGGGATCAAGGAGAATTATTTAGCTCTATTTTTGATAAATACGTTCAGTATATACATAGACATTTTGGTCAAAAAGTGACAATTGTATTTGATGGTTATTCTGATAATAAAAAAAATATTAAAGCTGCAGAACAACACCGTCGATCTACAAAAACATCTTCATCTGCGGATTTTGTTTTTGATGAATATATGGCTGTTCCAACCAATCAACAAAAATTCCTGACTAATACTCACAACAAGTCGCGCTTTATTTCAATTTTATGTGATAAATTTAAAGCTGCAAACATTTCAGTGAAACAAGCTGATAACGACGCTGATGTTCTAATCATTGAAACAGCAATAGAACAATTTAATACAAAAAATTTAACTGTTGTTGTTGGTGAAGATGTGGATTTATTAATACTACTCACTGCGCGCGTTCCAGTTGATGAGATTATATATTTTTTAAAACCTGGAAAGGCCGGACAACAAACAAATATTTATTCATCGAAAAGTTTATCTGCCTATCCCAAATGTGAAAAAAATATCTTATTTTTACATGCAATAACTGGCTGCAACACTACTTCAGCATTTTTTAAAAGGGGTAAAACATCAGTCTTCAAATTATGTGAAAAACGTAATGATTTAATTAATTACGCGGAAGTATTTAAAGACATCAATTCTTCTTCACAACTCATCGTCTCAAATGGAATTCGCTTTCTTCTTGCAATGTATGGAGCTCCAAAAAAAATTGATTGTCTCGATAAATACAGATATTTAAGTTTTGTAAAAAATACCCGAAATAATAAAAGGGTAGAATTATCTTGCCTTCCACCAACATCTGCCGCTGCTTACCAACATTTATGTCGAGTGTATTATCAAATCCAAGTGTGGCTAGGCAATGAATTGAATCCGGAAGACTGGGGTTGGACATTAGTAGATAATACTTTGGTGCCAATTCATACTTTACACCCACCTGCTCCAGAAAAACTTCTGAACACCATTTTTTGCAACTGCAAAAAAGGTTGCAGTGGAAACTGTGGCTGCAAAAAAGTTGGATTGTTTTGCTCAGTAGCATGCACTAATTGTCAAGGTCAGTCTTGCTCTAATACTATATCAATTGCCTCAGGTGAAAATTTAAATGATATCGACGAAGAATCATCTGATGAATTTTTATTTGAACAATGTACAGATATACAAAGACGAAGAGTGCAAGTCATTTGCACCTTCGAATTTAAAAATTATAAAAAGTAATAGTTTTAATCTACATGGCGATCCTGCCAGACTTTTGGAGTGCTCAACTATAAAGCACCCAAAAACAGCTATTATCCTTAAAATTCGTTGGAATGCTCGAATATAAAGTACCCAAAGCAAAATTAATAAAAATCACTTTGCCAGTCCTTTGGAGTGCTACACTATAAATCACCCAAAGTGGGAAAACAAGCAAGCCTCCTAGGGTATCTCAAATAAAACACCCAGAGAGAGAAAAACAAAAAAAAAAAAAAAGGATACTCCATTTTAACCAGTTGCTGGCGGACAGCCAAGTCTCCGCCAGATGTCTGAAGAAGGTCCACAGCCATTGACCTTGGAACAGTACAGAGCAAGGAATAGCAGAAAACAACAAGAAGAACCGAAAATACCAAAAGTGAAAAAACCAAAGCGCAGAGGAGGACTACTCTGCAGACTAAAAAGAGAACGGGCGCTGTTATTAAGAGAAATAAACAGGCAACCCTCTCCTAGCTGGAATGATGCCACAAATCTCCGGAGGAGAATAACCGAGTTGGAGCAGCTCATTAAAATAAAACTAAAAACAACTAACTTTAAAATTAATTTAAATGAAGTGCACCTAGAGTGAACTCATAGGTCGATAGGTGTTAACCGCCGTGGACATTTTTTTTTTTTTTTAAAAGGGGAAAAAAAACAAAATATATAATAATAATAAAATTATTTATATGTCTCAAGTAATGACATAAACAACAAGCAATAAAAATAATATAATGATATAATCTTAAATATATTTATAATTGTAAATTGGCCCTTTGATATAAATTAAAATTAAAATAATGACTTCATCATTAGAATGGTAGTCAGAATACTGGAAACTGATAGGAGAACCTACAGAATAAGATTTAGCTCCAGCACCACTAGAATAGAAGAGGAAACAATACGCTCAATAAGATAGAAAAGAACAAAAATAGTAAGAAGAGTAAGATATAGAAAATAAGGGTAGGAACCCATTAAAAATTATAAAAATTTGCGAAAAAAAAACATTTTAAAATGGGGAAACCAAACTCTAAGATAGAAAAACCGAACGCAAATGTAGTGAATAACGTAGAAATTATAGATCATACCACACAAATTGATTCGTTGTGGACACTTTTCCTTATAGCTATAATTACACAGGTCTGCGACCAAAAAGCTGCATAGGATTTTTTTACATTTTCTTAAAGATAAGTTTTTATGTATATTGCCGTATCTATATTCATTGGTAATAAACCTATATGATTTTTATTTAAAATCATTGTAGTGTATCCACTCATTCTACCACTACCTAAACATTATTGTAAAGTACGCAGAGCTGTAAATGATTGCAATCGATTTAATTGCAATCACATGATTTCGCTTTAATGATTGCTAATTTTTTGATTGCATTCAAAATCGTAAATTGATTTCATGATTTCAATTTGAAATCATGAAATCAATATGATAAAAACGATTGAATCAATTTTTTGAAATCAATTTATATATAAAATTGATTTGATTGCAATTACTTTAATTGCAATCAAATCCAGTAATTGCAATCAAAGTTAAATCAGAATCAAAATCTTCGTTCTTTTCAAATGAAAAATGGCAATTTTTATTTGCAAAGTTTTGTAAAATTGGTAAACATTATTTCTAATTGCAATCAGTTCTTCCGTAGAAAAAAAAAATGCAAGAAATTACTAACAAACCTACGTTTTTCATGTCATTTTGGAGCCGATAAGTTTTAGTTGTTATTATCTAATATCCTCTACTTTGCAAAATTGCAAAGAATTCTCTTTTCAACGCATTCAAATAATTTGTTGCTTTTGTTGTTTTTTTTTATAAATACAGTTATTTTTTTTTATTATTTTCTAAGAAGTCAAAGTAAGATGGAATAAAATAATTTGTTGCTTTTGTTGTTTTTTTTTTATTAATTACTTAGAAGTCGACGTAGGCTGGAACAAAATAAATTGTTGCTTTTGTTTTTTTTTTTTATAAATACAGTTGTTGTTTTTTTTTTATTATTTACTTAGAAGTCAAAGTTTACTGAAATGTTCAGACATATTTTCATAGTGCATAAATCGTCATTTGTGCTATTGATTTGTTCATTAAATACGTGTTTTCTATATTATTAAACGTTTGGTGTCAAATTGCTAATAAATTAATAGTTCATATTAAACTGTTCATTGTTAAAACTGAAAAAAAGTAAAAAAAGAAATTGTGATCAGAATGTCAGAAATTTTTGATGATTTTTCGTCTGATGATTATGAAAAAGATCCAAGTTATGAATGTGAAAATTTTTCAGAAGAAAAACCAACAACAAGTAAAAGAAGAAAGATTGAGTTAAAGACTTCGCGCTCTTTGAATGAAACTGCTTCTTGTAGAAATGAAGCAGACTCTGATAATTCGAATTTACCAGAAACGTCAATTTTGTTTACAAAGTTTTTTAAAATTGTAAAAAAGGTGTGTATCAAAATTTGGTTGTTTTCGAAATTTATTTCTAATATCATACAATTATGCAGATAGATGGTGCTTACAGCCGTAACCAAAGTGGCATTCAGGCTAAGTGCAGAATATGCAATGTATATTTACAAGGATCAACGCAAATAACGTCCAATTTTATTCGACATTTAAGACAACGCCATACGGAAGAATATAATGCATACAATCAACAGAAAAAGAATCACGTCGCCAAAAACAATTCAAAGGAACGCTTTAATGAAGTGACGTGTCGCGTTATAATAGATAACATGTTACCAATCTCAATAGTTGAATCTCAATCCTTTAACCCAGTTAGCGCCACCGTCCTTTTAAAAGGTCCCGTTATTTTTCTTCTATTTCTTTACCCACACTTTATCTATTGATCTACTTTTTTACATAATACAAACAGAACATGTAACAGTTGAGTGTGAGAGTTGCAATAGTGCGGTCAGTTGTAATTTGCGATAAGAAAAACATAAATTTTGGAAAAAAAATATAATTTTGGCAACGATGGAGAACGAACGGTAAAAAAAAGCAAAGCAAACAAGAAAATACATTTTGTTACTTTATTTTTAGGTTGTTTGCTTTATAATCATTAAATTTTGTGCAATGAAAATCAAAACATTGCTTTTGTTTGCTTTTTATTTAGTAAAATTTAATGTTCTTTATAAAGGACAGTGGCAAAATACGCTACCATTAACATTCGTTTTTTATGTTAAACAGATATATGCGCAAACCGTTAACTCTGAACCAAATATTGGAAGAGGTTGAAAATTTGAGCAGCGAAGATCAGCCAGACGAAATTTTTATATTGCCACCAGAAAATTCCAATAACGATTGTACAGATGAAGATAGTGGTGAAGAAAATAATGTGGATTTATACAACTTGCCAGGTTCACAATTGCTTTCCGAAGCTGCTGTGAATAGTGTATCCGATGAAGACTTTGATAGCGACGATGACATATGCTTAGCGGACATTCGTAAACGAATAAAAACAACCAGCCTCATTGTCAAGGCATCACAACTAAAGAAGTATACTTGGGAAAAGAGAGATATAGAACCATCTTTGCCGATTTGGAAGGAAGTTTCAGGCTGTAAAATTGAGCTCTCTCCAATGGAAGCTTTTTCGTGCTTCTTCGACGATGAAATTATAGAGCTGTTCGTGAAGTACACAAATAAATACGCTACAGATCATAACCGCGAAGGGAATGTTCATGGCGATGAGATGCGTTGTTTCTTCGGAATTTTGCTGTTGAGTGGCTACGTTATTGTTCCCCGGCGGGAAATGTATTGGGAAAGTTCACCAGATGTTCACCATGAACTCGTTTCAAGCTCCATGACAAGAAACCGTTTTCGTTTTATTATGCAAAACATCCATTGCTGTGACAATCAAAACTTACAGCAAAACGACAAGTTTGCAAAACTTCGTCCACTTTTCGACATACTTGGAAGAAACTTCATTGAATTCACGGAAATTGAGGAACATCACTGCGTGGATGAATCGATGGTACCATATTATGGAAACCACGGAACCAAGCAATTCATCCGAGGAAAGCCAATTAGATGGGGCTATAAAATATGGATGGCGACGAACCGACTAGGATATATAGAATGGTTCGAGCCATACCAAGGAAAATCTACACCACTTCACGAAAGTTTCAGGCATCTTGGCTTGGTTTGTGGATGTCTTGCAAACTAGATGGCCTGATACTCCATTTGATATTTATTTTGACAACTTTTTCACTTCTACCAAATTACTAGAGGAACTGAAAGCCAGAAAATTGAAAGGAACTGGAACGGTCCGAGAAAATCGTCTTGGAAAGGCATTTCCTTTACAGAAAGGACGAGAGCTAAAAACAAAGAGTAGAGGATTCTATGACTACGTATCATCTTCTGATAATTCGATTGTTGTTGTAAAGTGGGTTGATAATAGTGTAGTGACTCTAGCTTCCAACAATAATACGGTTTTTCCAACTATAACGGCCAAAAGATATTCACAAGCAGAGAAAAAAAAAGTAATCGTTCAACAGCCAAATTTAATCAAAAACTATAATGACAACATGGGTGGAGTTGATAGAGCCGATCAAAACATTGGATTGTATAGAACTAGTATACGCGGAAAGAAATGGTATTTTCCTCTTATAAGCCACTGTCTAGACATGTCGGTGCAAAATGCTTGGCATATCTACCGTAATAGTGGTGGCAAACTGGATGGTCTAGCTTTTCGACGACAAATCGCAACAGGTCTTTTAGAAACATTCAAAAAGTCATCATCAACAGCTGCACTAAGACATGGCACAAACTTTCATTCGCACTCCCGACTTGATGGGAGAGATCATTTAATTATATATAAAGAACGGCAAACTCGTTGCATTGAATGTCACAAAAAAGCAAATTTTTCTTGTTTAAAATGTAATGTGACATTGCACCCAAAAGATTGCTTTATGTTATATCACACCAAAAAATAATTTTGAAATCCATATATATTTTTTTTATTTATGCATATAATACATACATAAAGTTTTTGTTATGATTTGAAGTAATATGAGTTGTGTTAATAAAATCAATAAAAAATAACCAATAGTAGTTTATTTTGCCACCGTCCTTTTAAAAGAACGGCATTTTCCGGGGAAACGGGGAAAAACTCGAAGAAAAGTCAGAAACAAACTTTGATCAGCGATGCATTTTAAATACAAAACAAAAAAAAAATTACACTTTTTGCAAAAAAAAAAATTCGGCGCCAAGTGGGTTAAAGAGTTTGCCAAGTTTACTAATCCAAAATTGAACTTGATTGACAACATGAACTTGATTGACAACATGTATACTTCAATGATTGATAAACTTAAAGAACAAATTAAATTAAACAAATTTGTATGCACAACAGCCGACGTGTGGTCAACTAAGCACCGTAGCTTTCTAGGCTATACATGTCATTGGATAGATGAAAATTTCAATAAAAAGTCGGTAGCTTTAGCTTGCAGACGCTTTTCTGGTCGACATACACATGACCGTATCCGAGATTTGATGGTAGAGATACATGCGCAGTTTGATCTAAGTATCTCTAATGTAACGGCGACAATTACAGACAATGGTTCGAACTTCGTGAAAGCGTTCAAAGAATTTGGAGTTGATAGTGTAAAGATCGGTGCAGAAATAAATGATGATGATGATAATGATGGTGACGATGATGATCAGGAAAATCTATTTGGAGAGCCTACGGAAATTTCAAGCAATATTTTCAATTCTTGGTTGCCAAGACATATACGTTGTGCAACCCATACCTTGAATCTGGTGGCGACAACTGATCTTTTAAATATATTGAAAAAAAACATAAAATATTTTGAAAAGCACCAATCAGTAAGTATTCTTTTGATAAAAAATCCTGAAGCTTTGATTAAAGTTTCAATCGTTCACGTCCAGATAATGCAAAAATGTTCACGTCTTTGGAGAAGAGTGAATAAGCCAAAAACTTCTGAAGATATAAGGACAGTATTAGGATGCCAACTGAAATATCCCGTGGCGACAAGATGGAACTCTATGTACGACTCGCTGAAAGATGTTATAAAGAGCAAGAGTAAACTCAACGAGTTGTGCAGAATGTTCAAGGAACCAAGTTTTTCAGAAAGCGATTTTATTAACATTGAAGATTATTTGATGTTATTAAAGCCAATAGCTGAAGCCATCGATTTTTTGCAGGGAAGCAAAGGAATGATCTACGGATATCTTTTGCCAACTTTGGCCACAATTCGAGTGCAATACATTAAAATATCAAATAGTCACAACAACGAATATATATCGCTCTTGTCCGGTTTAGTTTTAAAAGCAGTGGAAGCTCGGTTCCAAAACTATTATGATTTGACACAAGAAGTCAATGACGCTATCATAGCTTCCGTCCTTTGTCCACAAATTAAGTTGCAATGGCTAACAGCTTTAAATTCGTCATTTACTCAAGTAAAAATCCACGAAGTAATTGCTTTAGTCAAAAATGCTCTTCCCAATGAGACTCCATTGCCATCGCCCAAAGTGAATTTAAATGCATCCAGCAAATACTTCGATTTTTGCCTTGAAGGTATAATACAATTATATCAAAATAATCTATTAAAAAAATAATATAATATTTTTTCTTTTAGATAATCCTGTTAATTTATCGGAAACACAACAGAATCCCACTCATACAAGCTTTCATTCGTATCTTACAGATACGGACACATCGTTTGAAATGCTTGATCGGTATCCGACTTGTAAATCCACATTTATGAGATTCAACGCACCATTACCATCATCAGCTGCAGTAGAAAGGTTATTTTCATTTGCAACCTTGCTAAATTCTCCGCGTCGTGGATCGCTTTCAGATAGCAACTTTGAAAAGTTACTTTTACTAAAAGCCAATAGAGAGCTTTTTAATGTAAAAAATGCTCAAAGTAATGAAATCTGAAATATTTTTCATATTGTTTTGTTCATGTTATGTTTGTCATGACTTTTTTTTAATAAATTCACAAAATTAAATTTTTTTTTGTTTTTGACTTTTATTTTTCTGGTCAAATATAAGTGGAGGTTTGCAATAGAATCTGTTGGTTTTCACCAAAACTTTAGTGATTTTTACTAAAATCTAGTGGTTTCCACCAAAAATTTGGAGGTTTCCACAAGATTCTAGTAGAAACCGCTAGATTCCAAATGTAAATTATTTCATTGGACTTTTACTATAGTTGTGATTTTAAGGGAATTTATTGAAATCACATGATTTCAAGGGAATTTATTGAAATCACATGATTTCAAGGGAATTTATTGAAATCACATGATTTCAAGGGAACTTGTTGAAATCACATGATTTCAACAAAAATTTGATTGCAATCGAATTGATTGCAATTAAATTAATTGCATTCAATGATTTCTAAAAAAAATGATTTCAAAGTGATTGCAATCAAAAAATATTGCAATTTTGACAAGATTTCATTTTGAAATCTGAAATCATTTAGAAACCAAAGAATGAAATCAGTTTGGTTGAAACCACTTTGATTTCAATGTCAATTGATTGCAGCTTTTTACAGCTCTGAAAGTACGATCGAGTGTGACGCATCATATTGCACATGTGAAACATATGTGTCATGCACAATACACTCAATCGTACTGATATGAACTCAATAGGCTACAACCAATAGGATTGTAGCATAACTGTAAAACTAAGTAAAAGTAGGATAGACTAAGAATTAGAATAGTTAAGAAACGGAATAGGAAAGGGTATATGAACCCACACATTATAAAAAATAAATTAGTGACTTTACGCTTTTCTTTAAAAGAAAATCAGCGTATTGAAAGATCATTAGCACCTGGTTGCTGATCTTAGATAATAACCCAAACGCGCAACATTACATGGCGATCCTGCCAAACTAAAAAAAAAAAAAAAAAAAAAAAAAAAAAAAAAAAAAAAAAACGAAAAACATTTTTTTTTAGTCAAAAGAACATATAAGTTAACGCTGCATACGTTTACAAATAAAATAAATAAACAAACAACGCTACATATGGTTAACCAGTAGAACAAACCAACAAACAAACCATCATTTATGCTGACGATATGTCTACGGCACAATATGCAGTCAACATAAGTTCCCATATGAAATGATGAGCCAGCGTCTGTACTAAACAAAATACGTGGAAAAACATCAGGCGATTGCAGGTTGACGGTATGCAATGTAAGACAATTTATTTTGTAATTATTATAATGAATTTATTTTAATTTAGTTTTAATTCTACATTCGAACAATAAAGACGGAGCTCGCTCCTAAAAATTGTAATAATCCATACTAAATTTATGCGTTTATAATTTATATATATATATAAAAAAAAACACTAAATGTCAGAATACGTCCCCATAGGAATGAAAAAAGAATTCCCAACATATATACCAACTAAAATTGGACCGAAACCTCTGACTATAAAGGAATATCTACAAAGACAAATTAGAGCCAAAGAAGAAAAATTGACGGCTACAGTAGGTGTTGATTCCAACAGAATCAAAATCCAGAAGAACAAAAGAGGAGGCAAATTAACCAAACTAAAGAAAAGGTTGGCCTACCTATTAAACATCACCAGAGACGAGCTAAATCCACCTCCATGGGATATAGCTAACAAGCTATATGAGGAAATAGACAACCTAAAAGCTTCGCTAAAGGACAGAAGAAAAAAGAATGTGGTTCACAGATTCAAAGGACCAAGTCAACATAAACAATAATATATTTGATTCAGATAAAGAAACTTTAATGCTTGTAATAGTCATTTTTGTTATTCTTGGATATGCAGTAAGTATATAAAGTAAAGAAATATTTAAAAAATTATATAAGAAAAGAAATAAATGCAAATAATATAGTATAAAAACATATAGCCAAATATACATAGAATATATTTATTAACCCATTATTGCCCAGGCGGTAATTTAACTTACCAGCACTTTAATCACGTGTAAAACCTACATTATATAAAAAAACTAAATTTTCTTTGGTGTATACTTTAACTTAATGTGTTTTAAGAAAACAATTTGAAGGATATTTATTTTTTGTTATCCTTTCGCGTTTGGGAAGGACTTTCGCCAAGCTCCAAAAAAGATCATATTTTAAAACAACTATAAAAATATTATAAAAAAATTTAATTTTTTTTTACACACTGGTTCAAAACCCTCATTAAGTCAACTTTTATTATGTACATAATTCAATTTAATTTACCTCGACTAAATGTTTGAAATAACATCAATTATCCTTGTGGTAATTTTACTTACCATTGGGCAGTAACATATAGCAAATTAGGCAAGATTTAATAAAATCGCGAACAAAAGAACAATATACCCGCCATTAAGCGCTGTATGCTTAAATAAGGCGAGGGCAACGGCGAATTCAATTCGTCGTAGTCAATTCGCCGAAAACAAAATTTGTCTTTTATTTGTCTAGATGGTGTACAACAACCAGGTGGCGTGGTAACGCCACCTGGTTTTTAAATTTTTGTATATGGTGTTGACGTGGTAACGCCACCTAGTTGTCGATTCGCCTTGGGTTTGTTAATTCAAATTTCATTCGAATTGAAAATGGGGAATTCCCTTTTTATCCCAAGGTTAGCATGCTGTAATAAATATTTTGTTTCAAGACTTTAGTCTTGCTTTTCTTTTCATGTGTAACAAAAGTGTAAGAGTGTTAAAAGTGAAATAATTATTTTTTATTGCGAAAATGCCTTCAAAAAAGTATTTAAGAATTGAAGAAGTAATTGCCATTTTGGAAGATGAAGATGAAAATGAAGAAATTGCTGCGGTTGCATCATCCTCAAATGTCAACGTTGTGTATATTCCACCTGACGCAGACGAAATTTCAGATGAAGAGCAAATTGATGATAACGTTATGAATGATAATGGTGCAATAGATGTGGATATTGCTGGCACAGTTGAGCTTGAATATGAATCAGAAGACGAATCTGAAAATGATAAAATTGCGGAGCCTGCCACAAAGCGATATAAATCTATAAACGAATTTAATGTACCCAAATGGACCAGAAGAATTTCATCATTTGATAAAACACCAGTAGATGTTGAAGAAGAACGTGTTCGTAATGTTGTTGAAAAACTAAGTGGAAAATCACCAATTAAACTATTAAATCTCTTTTTTGATGATGAAATGCTTCATTTGATTATTGAGCAAACTAATATATACGCCTCTCAGTGCAACGTGCCTTTTATTGTTGAGTCGCATGATATAAAACGTTTTATTGGATTTTTGTTCTTTACTGGCTATCATAAATTACCAGAATGGAAACTATACTGGTCAAATGATCCATCTTTTGGTGTTGGAATCATTCGTAATGCTTTTCCACGAAATCGCGCCGAAATGATAAAACGATTCATTCATTTAGCTGATAACACTAAAATTGATCCAACAGACAAATTCGCCAAAGTGAGACCTATGGTAGACTGGTGCAACAAACGTTTTATACAGTTTGGAGTATTCGCTCACAATCTATCCATTGATGAGGAAATGATTCCCTATTTCGGAAGGCATTCCTGTAAAATGTTTATAAAAGGGAAACCTATCCGTTTTGGATTTAAGGCATGGTGTCTGACTTCATCAAATGGATATCTGTACAATATAAAACTGTATGGTGGATCGTCATCAAATTATGACAAGTCCATTGGATTAGGAGCTGATACTGTTCTCAGTTTGCTAAGAGTTGTAGAATCTCCATCGAGTCATACCATATACTTTGACAACTTCTTCACATCATACCACCTTATGTGTTTACTAAGCACAGAAAATTTTTTTGCTACAGGTAATTTGCGACTTTTATTATATATAAAACTGTTGTATTTGAATTTCGATATTTTAACAGGAACTGTTCGATGCAATAGAATCGGTAAAGCCCAATTGCCAGAAAAAATGACCAAGGGTGAAAGTACAGCTCTTTTTGATATGACGAATGAAGTGTTGGCCATACGGTGGAGGGACAATGCACTTGTCACTGTTCTTACAAATCATGGTGCCATGGATCCAAAATCAAACACAAAACGTTATGATCGCGTAACCAAAACGCAT
This sequence comes from Eustalomyia histrio, assembly GCA_949748255.1. Lineage (NCBI taxonomy): Eukaryota > Metazoa > Arthropoda > Insecta > Diptera > Anthomyiidae > Eustalomyia > Eustalomyia histrio. The sequence continues at coordinate 22,218,180 of OX456525.1, forward strand.
ATTAACGTAAAAGTTCCTGGCGCTATTGGGCAATATAACAAGTATATGGGGGGAGTCGATCTACATGACAACGCGTTGGCTAATTATCGGATTGCTGTACGATCCAAAAAATGGTGGTGGCCATTGTTTATAAATTTGCTTGGTAATATGATGGTTAATGCATGGAAGCTGCATGTGCTGGTATCAACAATTGAACAAATAAAACCATTACCGCAACTACAATTTCGTGCAGCTGTGGTTAATGAACTACTTACATTTACAAGATCACCCACAAGTGAACAACCTTCAATGTCTTCATCAAATTTAAGAGAAAAATTGCCAAACCTTAACACAACAGTTCATTGTATTTTAAGATGTTCTGGAAACCCGAGACGTTGCGTAATTTGTCATACTCATACGCCTTTTGAATGTCAAGTATGCAAAGTGCGGTTGCATCAAAAATGCTTTTCTTTATACTCAAAGCACTTGGATTAAAATTTAAAAGCTACCAAAAATTTAAAATGTAAAACAATTTAATCAAAATGTTTATTTTACTTGTTCTTTTTAATGATTTTTTTAATTTTTAATAAATATCTTTTACTAAAATAAGAATTTTAACTTTAAATCAAATTCTTGTATTATTCCAAAAACACTTAACATATCTGCCCACTGGTAAGTAAACTTACCATCTCTTATCTCAGAAACCAATTGTTCCATTTTCTCAAAACTTTAAATATATCTTAGTTGCACCCAAAAACTACTTTGTGCAAAGTTTCAGCGAAATCGGTTCACGTTTTCGGGTAGCGGGCAATAATGGGTTAATGATATAGTCCATTAGCGATATAATCACATTTGACATATACGCCACCTATGTGTGGTTACTTATAGCATTATTACATGCAAATTATTTTGCATACAGTCACATTTTAAAAAAATGTGCTATTAGCACATTGTGGCTATTCAAGCCACAGGTTTAGAAAGAAGCAAAATTCACAATTTACCTTTTTTTTTTGAAAAACTATCATACGAGGACGTATTATCTTAGAGAGGGAGGAGTTAACACAGAAAACATTCAAACTCCAAAAATATAAAAATAATTCCCATATTAACAAAGCTTACGTTGCATCTCCAATTACAACACATTCCAACAGAAACGTAGCTTTGTTCCCATTAATATTGATGACTATGCTGTTCACACGAGCCAACATGAAGAGGTAACGGCTGAATGCTAGGGTAGTTTAAGTCAAATGTTTTTAGGAATAATCACTTGTAATTTTACTTTCATTCAATAAAGACCTGTTGTGTGTCTAAAAAACACAAAATAAAAAATTTTTTTTTTTATAAAAAATTCGAAACGCGAATTTAATTTATATACTCCTACAATACATTTAATAAAGCAGAGCTAAATATTCAACCAAAACATACAGTTGTTCTTTCTTTACTTCTCATCAGCAATACTAGGTAAAACTTCCACACACATCGCTGTGAGGATAAAACTCCAAAAATATTTCACAATATCATTAAACGGAATCATCCAGCACTTTTGCAAGTTCAAAAGATCGTGTTGACCAAGTTTAAAATTATATTCCCCATTATTGGGGTAAAAGTAAAAAGAAATAAAAAGAAAAAATCTGTTATCAAACCAAGTGTCTGATTAGGGTGGTTTTAAAAAATCGAAGTCGGATTTTTTTTTTGAGGGCACCCCCCTAAAATGTTTCATTTTGTTAGATTTTAAGATTGCCAAAGTTTGAGCACAATTGGAAGGTGTTAACCCTTGCCATTGGGCCTCAGTTTTGAAAGTTTGGCGACTTCGGCGACCCATATCTCTGGAACAGCTAAAGCTATTTGCCCGTGTCATACATCAAATTAACCCATTACTGCCTGCCCATAGATCGGCTCATACGATTTTGATGAAATTTGGAAATATGTGCCCGGAAGACCATAGAAGGTGATCGAAAAAAAAATTTTTACCTCAGCTCCGACCTGAGATATGACATGGGTATTTAAATACCCGACAGGCATTGGTGTGAAGTATTTACTTTCACTTTACCATATCTGGCAAAAAAAAACACCCAACACTATTTTGTTGACATTTTCTTTATTGTTGACATTCGAAAAATGTTAAAAAAATGATAAACCCTTATATTTACCTATAAACAATTTATGCCGATAAACAATTGTAAGTATACATAATTTTTTTCATTACGTTTTACAAATATTTTTATTGTATAATTATAAATACATATAATAATTTTTAGATTATCGCAATCTAATACTAAATTTTTGGATTCAAAATGATTCGTCGACAGAAAATTCAAACTGCTAAAGAATTGCAAGCCCTTTTTGATAGTTGTTTTGATGAGGACAGTGATGGAGAAGAGAACTTTATCCAAAACGCAGACGCCGTTGATATCATCATTACGCCTCTCGATGATGTCGATAATCTTAGTGACAATTAAGAATTGGACGACAATGTAAATGCATAATTATTGGTCAAATCGAGAATCATTGGGATGTGCGCTAATAAAAGAATGTATTTCAAGGGACAGATTCAAACGAATCAAACAATTCTTTCATGTGTGCGACAACTCAGCAGTGGATCCGAAAAACAAATTTGCAAAAGTCGCACCATTGAATGATTTATTGAACAAAAAATTTCTTCAATTCGGTGTATTCTCTCACCACCTTTCGATTGATGAACAAATGATTGCATACTACGGCCGGCATTCGTGCAAAATGTTTATCAAGGGTAAACCAATTCGTTTTGGATACAAGTATTGGTGTTTGGCTTCGGTTGAAGGCTATTTGTATCAGCTTATTCCATATGCTGGTGCATCAGAACAGGTGGACCCAGGTTTCGGGTTGGGAGAAAGGGTAGTCCTATCGCTGCTGTCACATGTGGAAGATCGCGCCAAGCACACGGTTACATTTGACAATTTTTTTACAAGTCACAAACTAATGACTCGTTTGTCAAACGATTTATGTTTTGCTATTGAGCAGCCCCATTTGGTCAACCAATACAATCAGCGCATGGGCGGGGTTGACCTTTTTGACAACGCAATGAATAATTACAGAATTCGGATCCGGGGAAAAAAGTGGTACTGGCCATTGATAACAAATGCGTTCGACGCGGCTATGGTAAACGCGTGGAAACTACATTGCTTTTGCCGGAAGTATGAAAACAAGCCAACAATGCCACAATTCGACTTTCGAGTGGAGGTGTGCGAATCCATTATGATCAGGTCGAACTATCATCATCCTGGTAGAAAGTCGGCTTCTGGGGCACAACTGGAAATGCGTTACGACCGCATGGATCATTTTATAGGAAAACTCAATACTCGTCATCGTTGTCCGCAATGCGGTGGGAAAACTGAGTACGGCTGTTTGAAGTGCAAGGTGAATTTGAATCATGCTCCTTGCTTCTTGGATTATCACAACGGTGTTGCACCAGATCAGAAGAAGATTAATAAGGCTAAGCGATTTAATCATTTAAGTATCATGTTTTCTGAATAAAAATACAAAGTACTCGATTTAAAAATGCTTTTTATTCATTGTAAACAATTTTTTTTTATATAGAAAAAAATAGGCATTTTTAGTACACACCATGGACTGTCGGGTATTTAAATACCCATTGTCATTTGACCGTATCTGAAGGCCAGGTGTGTTGACATATCACTTCCGGATTTTTTTCCATTGCATAGTGAACAAGTTAAGCTATCTGATAAAAGTCGAAATTTTTAATTTTTCCCATTTTCCTATGTTTAGCAGCACTTTTCCTGAGCATTTTCCGACAAAGAAAAACATCGATTTTTGTCTGTGAAAAACAAAAGGAAAACAAAATAAAGGAAAATCCTGCTAAATTTTTTAATTTAGTCCAATCTTTCTTCTTTACTTAAAAAAAAAAATACCGCGATATCTCTCACCTGGACCGCGCAAATTTTTTTTATGTGTCAACACTTTCTTGGGTATTTAAATACCCATTAGGCAGGAATGGGTTAAAGGCCATACTGTTTTTAACATTTTATATTCTACACAATAAATACGCAACTAGTACTGAAACCGAAAAAATAGAGCCAATGTCCCTGAAAACGTGACTAGGTACCCCTGAGAGCGAAGATGCATTATTTGTATTATTGCTTATTATGTACAAATACTTGTACTTTGGAATCCCATTTCATTTAAATATGTTTGCTATGGCATACCGTTAATTTTAGATCCACAACAATGTTTTTTTTATGTCAGGTATGTATCTATTTTTCCCTCATAATGTATCACTGGCGACCCTAAGCAGGTAAAACCAAACTAGTTTAAAAATGTATTGGGTTACCCTACTATTGTTATATTTTAAGTAGAAGTCCAGGGGTTCAGAGTCTGTTATTAAAAAAAGAAAAGGATAGCTAGGTGGTTCTTGCTTTTATGATTTTGTTTCTTGGTGAGTTGAAAAGTATTCGCTGAACAGGGAAAGTCGTATTTTGTTCTACGTTCGTGTGATCGAGTTAAAAAAAAACACTAAATATTAACTACAAAAAACATTTTTATTTTAATTACACGTTCTCTTTGTTTTAGTTAGTGTCACTCTGTGTTATTTATTCTTTCTTCTAGTGAACATTTTTATTTCTCGTAAAAGTAATGTCTTCTACAACTGGCATTAGAAGTAGAGGTGGAGACAAAAATTTTCTAATTCACTATCTAGACCTCAACCAGACATATTCAAGAGATTTCAAAAAGAATGGTCGGCGATTGATAAATCCAAGTTCGATGTAGGCGAGAATGTTTTGAAACTACTGCCCAAAGAAGAAGTAGAGAATATCAAAGAAGAACTGCAAAGAAAACTAATGGAATGCCAGCCAAGAGACGACTACAAAGAGCTGTTACAGTTAGCATTGATATATCGTGGCCATCTTGACGGAAAATATGTGCGCTTTAGGTCTCCAGGTCCAGTACACCATGCCCGGTGGATGGCAAAAGCTATTTACTGTCTGAAAATACAACTCTTCCGTGACCAGTTTAAGCTGACTTCCCAAGAACATGAGGCCCTAGAAGGACTTTGTGTTTTCATAGATAATGGTTAGCTTGTTTAACCCCACTCTCCCATAAGCCACCGAAGTGGGGTGAGCGAGGAGGAGTAAATTTCCACGATATTCCATCTTGCTGGCAAGTTTCACGAACAGCTGTTATGTTGATCTGACAAAAAGGCGCCAATGAAGTTAGTGGCATTGTCGGAATAAATTGTTGAACATCGACCTCTTCTTGCAATAAATTGCTTTAGTGCAGCAATAAATGATGTTGTTGTTAAATCTGGTACCAATTCCATGTGCTCGACCTTGGTTGAAAAACAAATGAAGAGCGATATGTATCCCTTTATCGACCACGAATTTTTTATGTAATTTGAAATGGTCCACAATAATTGACTCCACAAATATGGAATGGTGAAGCAGGTTCTACGCGATCAAATGAAAGTGACCCCATTAAATGATTTTCTGTTATTGGCCGATATCTGTAGCATAATACACACACGTGTATTTGTTTAATAACATTTCTACCATTTATTATTTAGAACTGCTCGCGTAAAATGTTGTGAAGCGATGATACAATTAATATTTTTTACAAACGGGGTGCTTGGCAGAAAAAGATAATGACAAGTTTTTTAATCGCCCTCCAACACAAATTAAACCGTCATTTACAAACGGCGATAAATGAATTAATTTAGACGGAAAAACATGATATTTGCACAATTCTGCAACAGGTTATTAGGGCATGAAGAAAGACACAAAGTTTATTTTTTATAAAAATATTTTTTTAAAAATTCAACGTCTGCTCTAATACAGAAAAAACAATGATTGCCTATTTTTCTATAAAACAAAAGAATGTCAATATTAATTTAATGAAAATGTGATTTTTCAAATTATTTTAATACAAAATTATATAACAAGTAGTAGTCCCTACAATACCCCCTTCCAGTTTCAACTCTAGCAGAAACGAACCCTTTTGGTAAATCGTGATTTCTTTTCTTGGTTAATTTCAGTGGTATCCAATGTTTCGACATCTTCAGGGTTTCTTAAAATTTTTGCAGGCTTAATGCGGTCTGCTGACACCACCTTTTCTGACTTATTTATTTTAATGGTAAATGTTTTATCAGTACGACGAATAACGAGATATGGACCAGTGTAGGGTTGTTGCAATGGCTTAAGTACTGCATCATTTCGTAGAAATGCGTGTGTGCATGTTGCAAGCTCCTGGGAATATAAATTGGTTTTTTTCCATGTCGCTTAACTTCAGTTGCTTGAATGTTGTGCATATGTTCACAAAAACTTGACACCCATTCATTATGTGCATTGTATGCTTTTTCCGTAACAAATTGCCCTGGAATTTGTAAAGTACTGCCATAAGTCAACTCCGCAGGGGAATACCCGACATCTGGATTGACAGAACATCGTAAGCCTATCAGAACCAATGGCAGGCAGCGCATCTACCCACTTTGAGTCAGTGTGACATTTAATGGCATTTTTCATAATTCGATGCCATCTTTCAATTTGACCATTAGCCTGTGGGTGATAAGAGGTTGTGTGTGTCACTCTCGACCCAATTACCTTTGCGAATTCTTGATATAAAGATGACTCAAATTGTCTGCCTAGGTCTGTTGTGATTTGATTCGGCACACCAAATCTTGAAACCCATTCATGAAGAAATGCGTTAACTACCGTTTCGGCTGTTATGTCTTTTATTGGTATTGCGACAGTCCATCTAGTTAACCGATCAATACATGTTAAACAATACCGGTAGCCTCTCGATGAAGGCAAAGGTCCGACTAGATCAATGCTGACAAATTGGAATCGACCTTCAGGAACAGGAACAATATTAAAAACATCTTTCCGAAACTTTGTTGTGACAAATGGACGTAAAATTTTTGTTGAACAATCGCAATATAGTTCCAATTTTGAGTTAGGTATTTTGAGTTTCTTTAAAATTAAACTGTGGTCAGTAGCAGCCAACAGAGAAATTAATTCTTCATCAGATTCATAAGCTAACGTTTCTTGTGGCCGTCTATGAGAACTGATGTATCATCTTGGGCGAAAAGTTGTATAACTGACCAGGAGCCCGCCCACAAGCCATTTGTTCTGCACGGCACCTCCCTCCTCACGGAGACGGAGTTTCTTAATTACGTGCGTCGAATTGACAGCGATCGTGGTGTCCGCGCCCGGACCCTTCGTCTGACCGACTTGGAATTCCCCGAGTCATCTCCGATACGTTCCGGTGTCTTTAAGTATTCGGTGGTTATCGAGTTCGGGACGGAGATGCAATACGGCAAACTTCCGTTCCGGCAGTTCACTGATCCATTCGGAAACCGCTGCCGCATCTACGAGTCGAAGAACTTTTCTCTACCTGTTGTCACTGTCAACCTGATGCACCCAGATTGGACCGTCCGCACTTCGCAGCTGCTCACTCTCCTCGACCGCCATTACGCCGGACGTCAAATCCACGTCATGTTCCCCCCAATGAGGACTCGGGTTTATGAACTTTTGGACGCCTCAATTCGTGGTCGTTCGTGTCTCCGTTTCACCTTCGTCATACCGAGGTTTTCGGTGGAGAGGGCTCTTGCTCAGCTAATTACGATCATCCAGAACGACGTCGTCGAATACCGTCCCAACGATTCATACAGGACTGCGTTTCCCAAACAGGACCTTTTGAAGGATGCCTTCACCGGTCCTCTCGTGCCCGACGACATTACCCGTATAAGCAACTTGCGTAGTATGGCTTCGGTCGCCGCCAGAGAGTTCTATATTTATCAAACATGCTATCGCGCGGCTCTTGAGCTCCGGCTTCAGCCTGTCTATGACGAATTGCTCGCCGGTCGGGACATCGCAAAACACACCGGTGCCTCCTGTGACTTCATCACAGGAGGCACCTTCTATCCGGATCTCTGGAACCGCACGCTTTCCGGCATTAACGAGGAAAAGAAAACGTTTACTCCCGAAGGCAGTGGACGAACCCGTTACGGTCTTGTATGCGCGGACACGGAAACCATGATTGATCAGAAGTTCCTTACAAGACACCGTAACACCACCATCCACACCGACAAACTTCCCCACTTCTTCTGGCTTAATGGGCCCCCGGGATGCGGAAAAACTCATTTTTTGGTTAACAACTTCTCCATAGATAACTCTGCGATCCTTTCGTCGACCCGCGCAGGTGCGGAAGAGATTCGCAGTAAACTCATCAAACACCTTAAAGCGAAATCTCTTCGTGCGAGATTTGTTAAAAGGAATTTCGACCAAAGGATTGAGAAACGGGTTCGCACTATAGCCAGCGCTTTGTTGAGCGACAAGCCTGACAAGGACGTGGAGGCCGTTTTTATCGACGAGGCTACTATGGTTCACCCCGGACAGGTTGTCTACGCCATTCTCGCTTTCCCGAATGCGAGGAATGTGGTGATGGTGGGAGACGTTAACCAGATTCCCTTTCACGATCGCCTACACGTCGGTGTTCTGCGGATAACCGTACCTCGACTTATTGCCTCCTGTTTGCCGGAACTTCGGGCTACTTACCGTTGTCCAAAGGACGTGGTTTACTCCCTCCGCAATCACGTCAGGGCCACCAATGAAGAAAGACACAAAGTTTATTTTTTATAAAAATATTTTATTAAAAATTAAACGTCTGCTCTAATACAGAAAAAACAATGATTGCCTATTTTTCTATAAAACAAAAGTATGTCAATATTAATTCAATGAAAATGTGATTTTTCAAATTATTTTAATACAAAATTATATAACAAGTAGTAGTCCCTACAGGCACTATTCATTTCCCCAACTGTGATGGTTCCGGGATTAATCTTGGAGTTACAACTAAATGTTATAAATCTTTCAACATATACATCCATGCGTAATAGCTTTTCGTAACTATTTATAAATTTGTAGCTTTCTACCATATCCTTTGATGAAACTTTAACTGCTACTTGCGTTGCTAAAGTGATGGTAGATTCTTGTGAATCAGCTGTGGGTATGATAAACCGTGGTCATTGCGACTCATCTTCTTCTATAAAGTGCGGCCCTTTAAAATACAAATCATTGTCTGTGATACCGTTAACAGTAGCACCTCTAGATACCAAATCTGCAGGGTTTTGTTCAGACGGTACGTGACGCCATTTTATCTGGTCAAAAAGTTTTTGAATCGTGGTTATTCTGTTGGCCACTAATGTAGGACGCCCATGAGCCTCTCCTGCAATTCATGCCAAGGTAATGGTGAGTCCGACCAACAAACTGTCGTATTTAGTTGTTGAGGAAAACAATTTCGAACGAAACAATAAAATACACACATTATTAAGTTCTATCACCGTTTCCTAAAAAACATTCATTTTATCAGATAATTTTGAGTTAATGATCAAGGAGGAGGTGATCCAGTCGGTCTTTCGAAAGTATAGCATTACCCCGTTAATAGATATTGAGTCTATTGTGAACTCTATCAACAACAAAAAAGATATTAGAAGACATTTACATCAGTCTGTATCCGTCAATATTTTAATACAAAATTATATAACAAGTAGTAGTCCCTACAATACCCCCTTCCAGTTTCAACTCTAGCAGAAACGAACCCTTTTGGTAAATCGTGATTTCTTTTCTTGGTTAATTTCAGTGGTATCCAATGTTTCGACATCTTCAGGGTTTCTTAAAATTTTTGCAGGCTTAATGCGGTCTGCTGACACCACCTTTTCTGACTTATTTATTTTAATGGTAAATGTTTTATCAGTACGACGAATAACGAGATATGGACCAGTGTAGGGTTGTTGCAATGGCTTAAGTACTGCATCATTTCGTAGAAATGCGTGTGTGCATGTTGCAAGCTCCTGGGAATATAAATTGGTTTTTTTCCATGTCGCTTAACTTCAGTTGCTTGAATGTTGTGCATATGTTCACAAAAACTTGACACCCATTCATTATGTGCATTGTATGCTTTTTCCGTAACAAATTGCCCTGGAATTTGTAAAGTACTGCCATAAGTCAACTCCGCAGGGGAATACCCGACATCTGGATTGACAGAACATCGTAAGCCTATCAGAACCAATGGCAGGCAGCGCATCTACCCACTTTGAGTCAGTGTGACATTTAATGGCATTTTTCATAATTCGATGCCATCTTTCAATTTGACCATTAGCCTGTGGGTGATAAGAGGTTGTGTGTGTCACTCTCGACCCAATTACCTTTGCGAATTCTTGATATAAAGATGACTCAAATTGTCTGCCTAGGTCTGTTGTGATTTGATTCGGCACACCAAATCTTGAAACCCATTCATGAAGAAATGCGTTAACTACCGTTTCGGCTGTTATGTCTTCTATTGGTATTGCGACAGTCCATCTAGTTAACCGATCAATACATGTTAAACAATACCGGTAGCCTCTCGATGAAGGCAAAGGTCCGACTAGATCAATGCTGACAAATTGGAATCGACCTTCAGGAACAGGAACAATATTAAAAACATCTTTCCGAAACTTTGTTGTGACAAATGGACGTAAAATTTTTGTTGAACAATCGCAATATAGTTCCAATTTTGAGTTAGGTATTTTGAGTTTCTTTAAAATTAAACTGTGGTCAGTAGCAGCCAACAGAGAAATTAATTCTTCATCAGATTCATAAGCTAACGTTTCTTGTGGCCGTCTATGAGAACTGATGTATCATCTTGGGCGAAAAGTTGTATAACTGACCAGGAGCCCGCCCACAAGCCATTTGTTCTGCACGGCACCTCCCTCCTCACGGAGACGGAGTTTCTTAATTACGTGCGTCGAATTGACAGCGATCGTGGTGTCCGCGCCCGGACCCTTCGTCTGACCGACTTGGAATTCCCCGAGTCATCTCCGATACGTTCCGGTGTCTTTAAGTATTCGGTGGTTATCGAGTTCGGGACGGAGATGCAATACGGCAAACTTCCGTTCCGGCAGTTCACTGATCCATTCGGAAACCGCTGCCGCATCTACGAGTCGAAGAACTTTTCTCTACCTGTTGTCACTGTCAACCTGATGCACCCAGATTGGACCGTCCGCACTTCGCAGCTGCTCACTCTCCTCGACCGCCATTACGCCGGACGTCAAATCCACGTCATGTTCCCCCCAATGAGGACTCGGGTTTATGAACTTTTGGACGCCTCAATTCGTGGTCGTTCGTGTCTCCGTTTCACCTTCGTCATACCGAGGTTTTCGGTGGAGAGGGCTCTTGCTCAGCTAATTACGATCATCCAGAACGACGTCGTCGAATACCGTCCCAACGATTCATACAGGACTGCGTTTCCCAAACAGGACCTTTTGAAGGATGCCTTCACCGGTCCTCTCGTGCCCGACGACATTACCCGTATAAGCAACTTGCGTAGTATGGCTTCGGTCGCCGCCAGAGAGTTCTATATTTATCAAACATGCTATCGCGCGGCTCTTGAGCTCCGGCTTCAGCCTGTCTATGACGAATTGCTCGCCGGTCGGGACATCGCAAAACACACCGGTGCCTCCTGTGACTTCATCACAGGAGGCACCTTCTATCCGGATCTCTGGAACCGCACGCTTTCCGGCATTAACGAGGAAAAGAAAACGTTTACTCCCGAAGGCAGTGGACGAACCCGTTACGGTCTTGTATGCGCGGACACGGAAACCATGATTGATCAGAAGTTCCTTACAAGACACCGTAACACCACCATCCACACCGACAAACTTCCCCACTTCTTCTGGCTTAATGGGCCCCCGGGATGCGGAAAAACTCATTTTTTGGTTAACAACTTCTCCATAGATAACTCTGCGATCCTTTCGTCGACCCGCGCAGGTGCGGAAGAGATTCGCAGTAAACTCATCAAACACCTTAAAGCGAAATCTCTTCGTGCGAGATTTGTTAAAAGGAATTTCGACCAAAGGATTGAGAAACGGGTTCGCACTATAGCCAGCGCTTTGTTGAGCGACAAGCCTGACAAGGACGTGGAGGCCGTTTTTATCGACGAGGCTACTATGGTTCACCCCGGACAGGTTGTCTACGCCATTCTCGCTTTCCCGAATGCGAGGAATGTGGTGATGGTGGGAGACGTTAACCAGATTCCCTTTCACGATCGCCTACACGTCGGTGTTCTGCGGATAACCGTACCTCGACTTATTGCCTCCTGTTTGCCGGAACTTCGGGCTACTTACCGTTGTCCAAAGGACGTGGTTTACTCCCTCCGCAATCACGTCAGGGCCACCAATGAAGAAAGACACAAAGTTTATTTTTTATAAAAATATTTTATTAAAAATTAAACGTCTGCTCTAATACAGGAAAAACAATGATTGCCTATTTTTCTATAAAACAAAAGTATGTCAATATTAATTCAATGAAAATGTGATTTTTCAAATTATTTTAATACAAAATTATATAACAAGTAGTAGTCCCTACAGGCACTATTCATTTCCCCAACTGTGATGGTTCCGGGATTAATCTTGGAGTTACAACTAAATGTTATAAATCTTTCAACATATACATCCATGCGTAATAGCTTTTCGTAACTATTTATAAATTTGTAGCTTTCTACCATATCCTTTGATGAAACTTTAACTGCTACTTGCGTTGCTAAAGTGATGGTAGATTCTTGTGAATCAGCTGTGGGTATGATAAACCGTGGTCATTGCGACTCATCTTCTTCTATAAAGTGCGGCCCTTTAAAATACAAATCATTGTCTGTGATACCGTTAACAGTAGCACCTCTAGATACCAAATCTGCAGGGTTTTGTTCAGACGGTACGTGACGCCATTTTATCTGGTCAAAAAGTTTTTGAATCGTGGTTATTCTGTTGGCCACTAATGTAGGACGCCCATGAGCCTCTCCTGCAATTCATGCCAAGGTAATGGTGAGTCCGACCAACAAACTGTCGTATTTAGTTGTTGAGGAAAACAATTTCGAACGAAACAATAAAATACACACATTATTAAGTTCTATCACCGTTTCCTAAAAAACATTCATTTTATCAGATAATTTTGAGTTAATGATCAAGGAGGAGGTGATCCAGTCGGTCTTTCGAAAGTATAGCATTACCCCGTTAATAGATATTGAGTCTATTGTGAACTCTATCAACAACAAAAAAGATATTAGAAGACATTTACATCAGTCTGTATCCGTCAATATTGTTAATGCATGGCAGCCCTAACAGGGTATGTTCATGCAGTTTTGTCTTTTTCCCTCTTCTGCTTTGTCATACGATCAACAAGCAATTGGTTATACACTAGCAGTATAGAATTGGGGACACAAAATGATTTAATTGCTTTTTGATGTTGACTTAAAATGCTTTAATTGCTTTTTGATGTTGACTCAAAATTATAATGTGAATATTTAAACTATTTGACAATACTATGAAAATAAAGTGAGCAATTTATTGTAGAATCTTTAGGATACATTTCACAATATTTTGAAATAAAGAGTGAAGAATTAATCCGTCTTTGAACAAAAAGAGAAAACAAATTTATTCCTCTTTTCATATTAGTCCATGCAATTTATTGTAGTAATTTTAATATATAACAAGAAGTTTATTTAAAATTTAATTCATGTGAAAGTTTTATTCTTAACAAAGTCTTCAAAGAAACAACAACCATGAGCGCTGTATCAAAATCATTAATAAAAAATTTTTATGACCTCAACAACAAACCAATTCTCCATATTAAAGATATGGAGGATCTTAAATTATACAAAATATTGAAAGCAATTAAAATGCAAACGAAATATGGGGAAAGTATCCAGATTGAGGGAGAAAATTGTGTCATCTTTCTGTCAAAAAGATTTAATGCTATAACTGATGATGAGATAAAGGAGATATCATCTGGCAATTACTTCATCAAAAAATTACCTACAGTAGACGATAAACACTTCCGATTAGAGTTGGAGTTATTCAATCTAAATGAATATATTGTTCCTGAAAGTGGCAAATATCCGCTTTGGAGATGAAATTGTAAATTTGTATTAAACAACAAGAAATAAAAATATTAAAATAACTTGAAAACAAAAAGAAAAAAAAATGCGTTTTAATTTATTAATAATTTCATACAAAAATTTCAGGCATAAGTGGCCACAATTAAATGAATTATATTTTTGATGTCTTCTATAATTGTACACTATATTTGAGCCCAAATATGCTACTAATTCAAGTGGTGGCTGCAAATTTCCAAAACTATCGAAGTACTCCTTATGATCCTTTATTTTTGTAGCATGCTACCCAATGAGTGCCTGCTCCAATTGAGGAATCCAGATTAACAATGCCACATTCTATTCGTCGAGGATGTTTGGGGAGTGAATCATAAAAATACCTCTAAAGTGTGGAATATGTGTGGTAAACTTAATCAATTCGATATCAGTAAGTGGTCTTTTGGGGAGCATCTTAATTAGTTTTTTGACATTTTATCGAGTACAAGACCATACCCCTTCTTATATGGTTTAAGATAAAGACCCTTTCCCATTGCTATAGCCTCCATTCTCTTATTATGTCTAGTAGCCTCTTCGAGTTGTTTCTTAGCATCTTCATCTTTTGCAGCATTAATAGCTTTAACAATAGCTGCTCCATCAGATGACAGACCACCTAAGGTCCCTAAAGCAGTTAGTATTGGCACTATATATACATTCTACATGTGGATGTTTTTTTTTTTTTTTTTTCAAGTATGTCATAAATTGAATATTATCAGGTCCTTCAGTACATCTGTCGTCAGACCATTATATAATTCGAAATAATCAGCGTTCGGTGTGGTCTAAGTCACTCAAATGCTGTTGCTGCACTTAGTTTAATATGAATTAAATTTTAGTATATAAGTAAAATGTACCATTATAAGTGGTTAGTCCATAATAAGCAGTTTTAAGAAGCAGTCTTTTGAAGTAATCTTTAAGAATTAGTCTTTAATATTCAATCTTTAGTTTTGCTCATAAGTGAATTTTAAAATTAATAAATACATAATAAAATATCAAAAGGAAATTGTTGTTGTTTCTTATGACTTAACATCACATGGCGATCCTGCCAAATTTAAAAGTTATAAAAAAAAAAAAAAAAGTGTAATTAAATTTGATGCCTGCACATCAATATAACATCATACAAATGATCGCAATTGGCGAAGAACAAACAACAACAGACTACTACTACCTCCAATAACACCAAAATACTTTCAAGTAAATATCGAACACCAATCCTGCGACCGATACTGCCACCGATCCTGCCACCAATCTTGCCTCCTACAACAATCTAAAATCCAACATTGGAATCCTTGTTCATAGCCGGAACTAGAAGAGAGAAGGAGAAGCCAAGGAATCTTCTCCCAACGATTTTGTCATCAACACCAAAGATGCAATAACCGAACAGCACTACCATCAACACCAAAAGTTAAATGGGTATGTCTTAATAATTTTTTTTAATTTTATAAACAAGTTCTATTTAAGTACTTCACAGAAATAAACACTGTACAATATATAATAAAATATCAACAAAAAAAAAATAAGAAAGAAAATTAGAAATAAATTATAAATTAAGTGCATTTAGAATTTAATTAAAAAAAAAAATTCTCTAAATGGGCAATACCCAAAACAAAGTAAAAGAGGTAATTACGGCTACAGCCAACGCACCTCCAGCGATTAGCGTAGAGCTATGCATTCTAATATGTATTATATTCACTTTGAATATGATAATTAAATATTTAAGAAATTATATTAAAAAGTAAATAAATATACATACATATAATAAAAACAGACTTTAGAAGCAATAATGTTTAATTTTAAATTCAATACAAAATAAAATCAAAAAAATCATAACCATCATTTTATGTACAGTGCTAGCTCGCTAATCGGAAGGAGTGTAATCCGAATTATCCAGTAATCCGAATTGAATTTATGACGTATTACATACTCTATAGTCCGCATTGATTGCAAGCTCGCTAAACCGAATTTTTGTTTTTCTGCTTTTTTATTATTGTGTCAGTTTTTTTACAAAACAATGTGTGGAATTTTAAAACTAACGGGACATCATTGAGATGCAGAGCCTTCTATGATTGACATTGTACATACATACATATGTATATGAACGTAAATAATTATATTTGTTTTATGTCTTGTTAGAAATAGTTTAGTTGCTGAATGGTATTAGTCGCGAAACCTTTAATTTAAACTTGTAATATGGCAAAAAAACGTGCACATAAAACGCTATCATTAGCTGATAAGCTTAAAATAATAGAAGAAGTAAATCGCGGACAATCAGGAAAAATTTTAGCAAAGAAATTTGGTGTAGGAGCTTCTACAATTTGTGGCATAAAAAAAAATGCTGAAAATATTAAAAGGTAAAAAACCTGTGTTAAAAAGGTATTCTGCAAAAATTACTGTACATTCATATTTATTATTTTACTAGATTTGCTGAGAATTCTGATGGAAAACTTTTAAAGCAGCGCAAGACACTTACATCGGGAGAGAATGAAGAATTTGAGCATAAGTTATATGCTTGGTTTGAAGAGAAGCGGTCACGACATCAAACCATTTCATCAGAAATTTTACGACAGAAAGCTAAATCACTTTTTCAAAAAATGCATCCGAATCAATCATTTAAGGCTAGTGACGGATGGTTGCAAAATTTTAAGAAGCGATTTTCTGTGCGAACTTTGAAAATATGCGGCGAATCCTTATCTGCTAGACCTGATCTTGTACCTGATTTTCAAAATAAGCTCTATGATGTTATCGAGGCTGAAAATCTGATCGACGACCAAATTTACAACGCTGATGAATCTGGACTTTTTTGGAAAATGTTTCCAGACAAAACTTTAGTGCATTGTAAAGAAAAGTCTGCTCCGGGTACCAAAATGAGCAAAGAGAGAGTCACCTTCTTGTGCTGTGCTAATAAATCTGGAACTCACAAGCTTAACATTGCTGTGGTTGGGAAGTCAAAAAACCCACGTTCGTTTAAAAAACAACATATTGTTGAATATTACGCATCGAAAAATGAATGGATGACAACACATATTTTTACCGAATGGTTTTTTAAATCGTTTATACCACAGGTAAAAGACTATCAAATTGAAAATAATTTGCCTAAAAAAGCTTTATTGTTACTGGATAATGCAAAATGCCATGGAGAGCCGCTGGTTTCGGAATGTGGGCAGTATAAAACTATGTTTTTACCCCCGAATTGTACTAGTATTATCCAACCCATGGATCAGAACGCGATACGTCTTACTAAGTTGTTTTACAAAAAAGATCTCTTGTGTGAATTGGTAAACTCTGTAGCGGACAATTCAGACATTTTTTTGAAACAATTCAGTTTAAAGGACGCTTGTGAATTGCTTAAACGATCTTGGGACAGGGTGCCCAATTCTTCCATAAGGTCTTGTTGGAAGCATATCCATTCTCAGAGGTGGACTTCAGAGGATAACATCCCACTATCATTGTTACAACAGGAATTGCCTGAGCATGATTGTGTTGAAGAAACAGAAGAATTTCGCACAATAACCAACTTATTTCACCGCAATAATGACGTGCAAATTTCTGAAGAAGAAATTCTTAGCTGGATTATTAACTCTGACAATACTTCGTGTTGTAGTTCGGAGTCAGGCACAGAAAATGTGGAATCAGAGCCTATAATTGTGAAACACGTTAAAAATCGTGAAGCTGTGCAGGCCTTAACCCTTAAATGCATACTGTACCAAATATGGTACATGACTTTAATCATATGATACTCTCGCTAATATAACTAAAGAGTGGTACCGTTAGCTATAGATTATAAAAAACAATATCACTCTTCATAAAAATACCATTTAAGCTCACTTACGATTTGTTTTAATTGTCAGTAAGCTGCCAAAGTGGGTGTATGCACTTTTTGCACAAAATTTTAAAAGTGAATTTCAATAGTGAAAAAAAAGTTTTAAATACATATTATTCGTGTGGAAACAAGTATTGGTAAGTAAATTGGACTTTTTTTTAGCTAATTATGATGAATCTTGATCAAATATTATATCGTTTATTAGTTTTTTTCTCCATTTTTCTATGTACCTTATATGGTACAACATGCATCTGCACATGTGGTTCATTGTGTGCTGGATGTATGCATATTCTATGACTATTTTTATTATTTATTGTTTATTATTTATTATTTTTTATATTCATTTTTATTTTTTATAAGTTATTGTTTTTATTTATTATTGGCGTTGTTTATTTAGATATGGATGGTATTATTATTGACGGGAAGAGGTACAACGCTGATGAGGTGGCGGATATGCTTCAGGATTATGACGATAACGAAGTAGTTGGCATACCAAACAATGGCGATAGGTCTGATGATGAATTAGAATGGGTGGATGACGGACCGGATGAATTGGTTAATGAAACTCAAATGCCGCAACGTGTGAGAAATCGTGCCGAAACCGATTACGCCATATTGGATGCAGGGGAAATTTCTGACGAAATTCTCAATATTGACGAACTAGACGTATATATTCTTGAAGCTTCTGGAGTTCCTGTTCCTGATATTGGTACCTCAATATCAGTTGATTTGTCTATAGTGACTAAGCCGCCTTCTTCGCCTCCACGAAAAAGGATAAAAATGTTGGCTTCATCGACCCCTGTGCAACCTGTAGATGATCTAACAGAAAACGCTGCCACCGAAAATGCTTTCGTCGATCAGAATGAAAAGCTAACCCATGTACGTGAAGAATGCTGCAAGTATAAGGACGTTGTTGTAGACATAACTTCCAATGATTTTGAGAGAGTTCGTTGGAAAAAAGAAAACCTACAGTTGCACGAAGAGCAAATCTCTTTTCTTGGAAGCTCTAAATTGGAACCAGACTCAGCAGATGATTTCGCAACTCCTTACACATGTTTCAAATACTTTTTCACGGACGGGCTGATGGCAAAAATAGTGGACGAGACCATTCATTACGCAAAAGTTGAAAAGAACAATCAAAACTTCGTTTTTAATGCCTTGGAACTCGGTAAATACATTGGAATTATTTATTATATGTCTTACCACAAACTTCCTTGTGTGCGAGATTATTGGAACAGACAGAATGGGGTTGATGCAGTGCGTAATGTAATGACTGTAAACCGGTTTGAGAAGATTAGGGAGTACCTCCATATAAACAATAACGATGAGTATGATGCCGAAAATCCTGACCGATTATTCAAAGTTAGGCCAATGGTGAATTCACTTAACGATCGTTTTCAATCGATTCCTATGCTGCCTCGCTTATCGATAGATGAGCAAATGTGCTCCACAAAAGTTGGACATTATATGAAGCAGTATCTCCCAAATAAGCCAAAGAAATGGGGATTTAAATTTTTCGCACTTTGCGATACAACCGGTTTTATGTATAAGTTCGAAATTTACACTGGAGAAGAACATCGTAGATGGCCGGGAGAACCTGATTTGAAGGCATCTGCGAATATTGTAGTACGTATGACCCGTGAAGTTCCCCGTTTTGAAAATTACGTCGTCTATATGGATAATTATTACACGTCCATACCATTACTGATTTATTTGAGGACCCAAGGCATTCACAGCATTGGAACAATCAACCGTAACCGCATAAAGAATTGTAAACTTCCTGACCCTAAGGAGATGATGAAAATGAATAGAGGCGTTTCGGCAGAGTTTACAGCACACATTCATGGTGTGCAATTAACATCAATATCTTGGAAAGATAACAAGGTCGTTAACCTTGTGTCCACTTTCGTTGGCATAAAACCATTACTTGCTGAACATGGTGTTGCTGTTGACGTCCCTTCTGTTGAAAGATGGGATAAAAAGCACCACGAAGTAATCACGATTCCCTGCCCCCAAATCATCAAAGAATACAATATGCATATGGGCGGCGTAGACCTAATGGATTCTTCTTTAGGTCGTCTAAAAATTGGACTAAAAAGCCGAAAATGGTACATCAGAATATTCTACCATTTACTCGACATTTGCATGGTTAATGCATGGCTTCTTTTTAAAAGAGCAAACCCTTCAATCCCAATAACCCAAAAGGAGTTCCGTCTGGAGGTATCCCATGTGCTGACAAACATGACACAAAAGAAAAGAAAGTGTGGTCGGCCAGACGTACCTTCGCCAGTCTCTCGAGGCCAAAACGAACAGCAGCCAGCTGACGATTTGCGATATGATGGTATTGACCACCTGCCAGTTGTCGAAGGACGAGCTCGCTGCAAAAATATTACATGTGGTGAAGATAAAAAAGTTAACAACCGTTCCATTTTTAAGTGCAGAAAGTGTAATGTTCATCTTTGCTTGAACGAAAAACGTAATTGCTTCGTCGATTACCATACTAAAAAGGAATAATAAATATTATTTTAAAACTGGAAACTACCAATATTGTTATTTTCACACATTTTACATGAATTTTCCATTTATTTTTATGTTTTTTTTCATTAATTTCTAATAAATATTAAAAGTATTTCAACAAACTGTATTTTATTCTAAATATGTATAGAATGCATAGTGTACCATATATGGTACACACCACAAATCGTCGTTTTTCCGCTTTTCCGTGAAAACGGTGCATTTTCCAGGAAAACGAATGCCCATTTCGTGTTCAGCGAGCGATTTACCATAAGAGTAGCTTGGTCGCAATACCGGGGGCTGACCTCATGCATTTAAGGGTTAAATACTTCAATAGATTGGGCAAAGGAACGAGGTATGCAAACAGATTATATATTGATGCTAAAAGAATTACGGAACAAGGCTTTGGAAGCATGTGCTCTGAAAGAGAAGCAAACCTACATCACAAATTATGTATGTTAAAAAAAATTTATTTTTTATTAAAAAAAAAGCTTTAATTTTTCATTCTTAATTAACAAAAATAAAATAAAATTGTTTTGAAATCCTGGCTTGTGTTTTATTTTCGAATATAGTGAATTATAATACATAATAACAGCACATTCAGTAATCCGAATATCTCGTTAATCCGAATCAGGGTCTGCAATCATTAATTCGGATTATCGAGCTAACACTGTATATATATAGAATAAAATAAACCTTTCTTAAAAATATATAAAAACAAAGAGAAATTTCTTTAATAAAATTTGTTCATGGATAACATTTATAAACAAATAGAAACCCTTATAACATACGCAAGAAAATCAATAGGTAAAGCTTACGTGTCAGAGACTTTACTATCGAAACGGAAAGAAATAGAAAAATTGGAAAGAGAAGCTATACGAATTTTAGAAGATCCGGAAGTACAAGAATCATATAGACAAACACACATAGAAAAGTTTAATAAATTAAAGAAGGAAGCTCTAGGAGTACTTAGACAACACGAACAATCATCGTCCTAAGGAACTGATAATAACCAATCTAGCGAAGAAACGAAAAGCATAGATAACACAATGGCGAACAATATACTGAACACAACTGAGTTGGCAGCAATTTCGAAACTCATATCGGTATTCAATGGTGCGAAAGAAGAGCTTGAAATTTTCGTGGCAAACTTAAGTATAATTCAAGAAACGGTCGTACCAGAGAAGCATACAGCATTTTTCAACTTTATTTATAAGACAAAGTTGTCACCAAGGGTACAAAATAGAGTCAGACAGACAACGGTACCAACTGATATAGCCTCCTTGATAACTGCATTGAAAGAAGCATACGGAATAAAAAAAATCGCCTAACGTTATTCTAAATGAGATAACAACAATGGTACAAACAGACACGATTAGAAAGTTTGCAGACAGAATAGAAAGTCTAATGATGGAACTAAACGAGCTACAAATACAAGCTCTCGGTGAAGCAAGCAGAGAAACCATCAGCAATTATTTCATTACTTTGTTTATTCTTTTCAATTGTTTATAGTACATTTTATGATAACACCATAAACAATAAATGAAATAATGTTAACATATTGACCACCCAAAAGAATACTTGACACATATGCATGATATTTGAAACATATGTGTCACAGACATGTCTAACACAATCGGTGTGGTCTAAGTCACTCAAATGCTGTTGATGCACTTAGTTTAATATGAATTAAATTTAAGTATATAAGTAAAATGTACTATTATAAGTGGTTAGTCCATAATAAGCAGTTTTAAGAAGCAGTCTTTTGAAGTAATCTTTAAGAATTAGTCTTTAATATTCAATCTTTAGTTTTGCTCATGAGTGAATTTTAAAATTAATAAACACATAATAAAATATCAAAAGGAAATTGTTGTTGTTTCTTATGACTTAACATCACAACTTAACAATATATTTGACAAATCAAAATCAGTATCTTAGAAACATTCAATTACCGAAGAACGCAACAAAAAGCCATCGATATATATTTTTATATTAAAAAATAGAAAAAAATAAATATTTATTAATTAATTCAAAATCCCATCAACACAAGGAAAAAATGAATACTCAAGCCTTAAGCAGCAACAATAGTGCCGTAACTCAAGTCCTAAACGATGATTGTTTGGCAAACATTTGTAAAAAATTAGATTTGCGTGACCAGATTCTCCTTTCACACACATGTCCGCGTTTCAGTGATGTTTTCCGTATGATATCGAAGGCAGAATACAAAACGTTGTATTTAGATACAATGGGTGGATTGACGCTGATAGAAAAAATTAAATTTATAAAAATAGTTGGAACAAACATTAAGTCATTCGAAGGTACATTACCTTGAAATGACTATGAAATTGTATTGGATTGCATTGGACAGCATTGTAAAAATATTCAGTGTCAATACAGCAGAAAGTCATAATGGATTAAAATTCGAAAACATCTATTTATATTCGAAATCATTATTTCAACCTAAATATGAGTACTTAAATAAACTCGTATCAACGATTAAAGGAATGGGTTATTTTACATTTTCTAACAATGAAAGTGTTATTCCACCAGATGAAGCTAAATATAAGTCAATAATTATATTTGATGACGTTGCATGTGAAAATCAAAATAATATACGTGCATACTTTTGTATGGGTCGTCACAAAAATGTGGATTCATTTTACTTGTGTCAAACTTATACCCGAATACCTAAACATTTGATACGATATAATGCCAATATGATTATAATGTTTAAGCAGGATGAAATGAATATGAAACACGTCTATAGTGATCATGTTGGAACGGATATGTCCTTTGAACAATTTCGTAAAATTGACATAAACTGGGGACAAGTACCCCAAAGAAAGATTTTACGAGTGATGAATACAAAACAATTGATGAAAATGATGATGAAGATATTTACTATCAAACTGAATCCCCCAAACGATACAATAATAAACTCACTCGATTTATCGCATTTAGCTCGAAAAAATGAACTGGAAACGCTTTATGGTCCTCACAAAGATTCGAATGGTAAGTGAAAATTTGGGAATAGCTACATTAAGTTGAGTGATGATAAAATTATGCTAGGAAATCAAAATTGGTTGCTAACACCAGGTTTGGTTCAGTTAATGTTTTATAAAACTCCAAAAAATTATGATAAAACAGAATTGGAGATTTACAAAAAGATTTTAATGGAGACAAATGCTCACAGAAGAGACTATAAATCAGACGGACAAATTAAAGGGACAAGGGCCTACAAATATGTAAACATTATCAGCAAATTATTTAAAAATGACAAAACAGGAAGTGGTCTAATGAAATTAAATTCTAATAAACCTAATTATGTATATTGGAATGATCCGAATGAGTTAGTTGACCGCCTCAGATTATTAATCGCCTCTCAAGCTGCTGGTCATAACAATCATAACAATGAAATTGTTTCTATTATCGAAGAACTGCAGGAAGCTGATATAATATTATAATATATATAAAGTTTTGTGATTTAAGGATATATATTGAAAATGTCTGTCGACAAGTTCGGACACTATTACAATTCTAAGCTGAACTATAATAATATAATAAGAAAGAATGATTCGAAAATATTTGGCCCCATTTTGGATAGCGATAAGAACTTTAATATCCAAAACAAAAGACTTAAAAATGTTGCGAGCCCTGTGGAAGAAAACGACGCCGTCACAAAAGACTTTCTACTCTTACAAGTCAACAAAATGCAGACAGACATAGTTTTGAATATAGATAAAAATAATGATGTAGTATATAAGAAAATTTCTGATATAAATCATAATCAAAAATCGTACTTTGACAGAGAACTTGAGTTGTTGCGTCAACGAATTAAACTTTTGCAGAGTTTACTACTAAAATTGATGCCGAGGGAAGAAGTGTTACATATGATGTCTAACACTGATAACATAATAAACTAATATATGTTGTCGATAATGAATACAAAGAGAATTCTGGTAAAAGAGTTGCATAAACAGGCTCGAAAAAATTTTAAGCGTCGAAGAGTTGTAATGAAAAGTATTGATGATTTATGGCAAGCAGATCTAGTTGAAATGGGTAATTATTCATCGGATAACAAGGACTATCGTTATCTGCTAACGGTCATTGATACGTTTTCAAAGTATGCTTGGGCAGCACCTCTCAAATTTAAAAGTTCATCGGATGTTTGCAAAGCAATGGAAAATATATTCAATTTGGGTCGTGTGCCAAAAAATTTACATACTGATGATGGCAAGGAATTCTTTAATAAAAACTTTAGTAAATTGATGAAAAAGCATAATATAAATCACTACTCAACGTATAGTGTAATGAAGGCGTCTATTGTTGAACGATTCAATAGAACTCTTAAAGGTATGATGTGGAAGGAATTTAGCTACAACGGTTCATATCATTGGATTGATTTATATAAAGATTTAATTGATGAGTACAATCACAAGATTCATTGTACCATAAAAATGGCACCCATTAATGTCAATTCTACGAATGAGAAAATGTTACTAGACACAGTGTATAATCACTTGAAAATGTACAAAATGTCAAAATTTCATGTTGGAGATTCGGTACGCATCAGCAAATATAAGCATATTTTTGAAAAGGGATACACACCTAACTGGACAACAGACATTTTTAAAATCAAATCTATAAACAACACTTATCCAGCAACAAATATTTTGGTGGATTACGAGGGAAATAGAATTAAAGGTGCAATTGCTGAAAAGCTGAAGCGTTCTGACGCTATTGTTCGGAATTTTTTACGTGATCCTGATAAATATGGAAAAAACAGAACAGGTGGACCAAAAAGCAAGCTGTCAGACCGAAATAAGCGTTGCATTATTAAAAGTGCAAGCAATTCAAAGAAGACCGCTGCTCAAATCGCCCATGATTGTGGACTAAATGTGTCTAAATGGACTGTCCACAGAGTGCTCAGATCATCTGGGCACATTTGTCGCCAAAAATTTAAATCAGCACCTCGTCTGTTAGCTCGTCACAAGGCAGCAAGACTTGAATTTGCACGAAAAAATATGCAAACCAACTTCGCCAAGGTAAGATGTTAAATATAATGTTTGTAACCTACTTAAATTGTTCTTCTTCTTTTAAGGTCATTTTTTCTGATGAGAAAAAATGGAACTTGGATGGCCCAGATGGTTTTGATACGTATTGGCGTGATTTGCGAAAGGATCCTCAAATTTTTTCTAAACGAAATTTCGGTGAAGGCAGTTTAATGGTTTGGGGAGCTTTTTGCGCTGATGGAATGTTGGAACTAGCGTTTCCCAGTACTCACATGAACTCAGAGGAATACATCGAAGTGTTACGAATGAATTTATTGCCGTTTATACGAAGCAAAGGTGCAGACTATTGGCTTTTTCAACAAGACAACGCGAGAATTCATGTAAGTCGCGCGACTAATTCCTGGTTGAATGAAAATAGCGTTCAAGTTATGACGTGGCCAGCTTGCTCCCCAGACTTTAATCCTATAGAGAACATTTGAGGACTACTAACAAGAGAAGTTTATAAGGAAAACCGGCAGTATGACAACATTCAGCAATTAAAAATTGCTGTTATTGACGCCTGGCATAATTTCGACAAAAATACGATATTAAATTTAATAAAAAGTATGCCAAATAGATTATTTGATGTAATAAGTAATAAAGGTGGCGTAATTAATTATTAAACTTTAGCTTTGTTTGATTTTATTTCGTCATTTTATCAAATTCTTTGCTTGCGTTTATAGTTATGCTCCGGCAGAATTTGAGCAAAGTAAAGATAACGGTACTTACTCTGATTAGTTGTTGTTAATTTTTTTTTTATCCAACTTCTTCTTTCTAAACTCTAAAATTTTTCGAATAATAACGGTGTTTTACATTGTAAATAATAAAAATATGAGCATATTTTAACTGCGTTTATAGTTATGCTCCGCTCTGTATATTAGCAGGAGGAGAATGGATAAGATTTTTAAGAGCTCTGAGATTAAATATGAACAACTATAGTATTGTAATTATTGTGGTAGTAATGATCACAATGAAAATAAATGTAATCAGAAGAAAGATGATAATAAAGTTAATAAATGAGAATCTTCGGGAAAGAATGTTAAAATTGATATATATATATAGGTATATACTACATGTACTTTAAGTATTAATATAAAATTATCTAAAATAAAGAAAATGCAACCCTTTAAAAAAACAATATTTTGTTTTATTTCCTACATTAACCATTTGGTAAGCAAAATGTCAATTACACTAACATTGAGCGGAAACTCCTCAAATTTATCAGCAAATTACTTTCCTCCAATAAATTTAAACGGCGATTACGAGTGTGCTCTCGTAGATTTTCACACATACAACAGCATACCAAATGTGGACAAATACAATAATTTGTTTCACATTGGTAGTAAAATTATTACAGAACCTATTGGATCCTATGAGCTGAATGATATTGTCGATTTCATAAAGGGGGAATATGAGAAAGATGGGTTGGGGAAGAAGAAAATTATTATTGAAGCTAATAACAATACAATGCAAGTCAAATTGTATAGTTCCGAAGATTCGATATACTTTAACATGAAGAATTCGATAGGAAAATTGTTTGGTTTCAATAAGAATGTCCTCTCTCCTAATGTCCCCCATTTCTCAGATCTATAATGTAATATTGTGGTAAACACATATATAAACAATACTCATGCACATACATTACACGAGTTTGCAATAAATGTTCCACCTGGCTATAAAATGGATGAAATACCTACAAATCTCATCTATTTGCCAGTGAATTCCAAAGAAGTAAGTTCACTAACACTACGGATAGTTGATCAAGACGGTGATTTGATTAATTTTCGAGGAGAAGAAATTACTATTCGATTACATTTAAGGCCAAGAAAATAGCATTCCTTATACCACATTGTTATCCCCAAAATCCATATTATTGCCATCAGTCAAACCAAAATTAGCGTCCACGCTGTTCTCATCTTCACATTCAGCCAACAATTTAACAGAATCAAATAGAAATTTTCTCAAATCATTGAATTTCCAATTGAAGAAGCAACACCAAAGAGAATGAGATCAATAATTAATGTTTTGGATAAACCCTTATCAGATGAAAGCATTATAAAAAAAGATTATCACACTTATACTCCATACTTGCAATCATTTAAAAATAACGATGAAATAAGAATATCAATACTAAATCAGGATTTGAAGGTTTAGTAGAAGAAGAAAGCGGCGATAGTAAAAAAGTGGTAGCATCTTCTGCTTTCAGATTGAAAAATAATTTTGTTGCTCATCTATTTGATGAAAATCGTTATGAGCTAAATGGCATTGAAATTGATCGCACTAGACACCTAGGAGTTTCAACTAATATTCAAAATTATGTTTCTTTGATGGCAACGGATGGTGCTGTCATGGAAAATGCTGCTTGGAGTAAAGTAGATGACCTAAATGTACTAAATGGACACTTTAACTTTTATGTACCATTAAAAATATTATTGGGATTTGCTGAAGACTTTAATAACATTATTTTGAACTCCAAACATGAATTGATATTACTTCGTAGCAAAAGTGATGATGAACTCGTATATTCAACAGCATCTGTTCAAAAACCAAAAATTACTATTAAGAATATTTCATGAAGGATACCACATGTACAGCTTTCTGACTTGAGTAAAATAAATATGATAAAAATAATACAAAATGGAACAAATTTACCAATAGCATTCCGCAGTTGAGACTGTCATTTTAATCCTCAATTATCAAGCAGAACTAATCACATTTGGAATGTTAAATTATCTACAAATAGGGAACGACCTCGCTTCGTTTTGATAGCCTTCCTGCGTGAGAATAAATTTTTTAATTGTGATTTAACCAACATCAAAGTTCACTTAAACTCAGAGTCATATCCTTATGATATGTATGTCAGATTTCAACAAAACTACTATATGAGAGAACCTCAACCTCTACTCACTTGTCAAGAATTCAAAAATAAAGCTCCTATTACAGTTATTGATGTAAGCCATCAAAATGAAACGGTTGCAAGGGGTCCGATTGATATAAAAATTATGTTTGAGACTGGCATCAATATACCACCAAACTCATCAGTTTACTGCATTCTTATTCATGATCGTTTAATTGAATATACGCATTTGACAGGACAGGTTCATAAAATTGTTTAAGCAATGGAAATGCCAAAAATAGAAATACCATCAGAAAATTAAGTTCAGTATCTTTATTATTCGACTCGCTGCCTGCGTCTCATTCGCTAGTGGCAGAGGAAGATGTACTGAAGGACCTGATACATGTAGTTGCATCATCTATAAATTTAGAGAAAATTCAGTCAACGATCTTATAAATCTCTATCATAAACATCTAAATTTTTAATTAAATAAAAAAAAAAATAACCGAAATTATTATATTATACGTATTTAAATTTATAAGAAATATTTAATGAGATTTTAATTTGAGAATTATTTAAAAGAAAGTAAAATAAAACCAAATACATAAAACTAATTTATAGTATTGTTTTTTATTATACACAACTAAACAAACAAACAAAACACTAACAGATTCCAATTACCGCTTTATTACAAGAAACAAAACCGAACAAGAAACAGATTCGAATTTCATTAAAACATAAAAAATTGTAGATTAATGAAAATGTCACATTAATAAATAATTAATTTATGACCTACTTGTACATTTATATGTAGAATGTATATACCAAACACAAAAAAAAATTTCTCTTAATACAAAAACAAATATGTAGATCAATGACTTTTACTTAATGCAAATTTCCTCTTAATACAAAAACAAATATGTAGATCAATGACTTTCACTTGATCCTAAAATTTTGTTATAAGCATACAACCGACGACAGCGTTGTAAAAGTGGTGGTTATACAAAAATTGTCATGTGTGTGTTTGGCTAGATGTGATGTGACGAGGATCTTTTTGAAATTATGTGGTTAGTGTGGCCGTCGGTTGTATGCTTATAATGAAAATTTTTCTTGTGTGTGTTTTGCTAGAAGGTGTGATGTGACGAGAAGTTTTTTTTGAATTTGTGTTAGTGTGGCCGTCGGTTGTTTGCTTATAATGTAAAAGTGGTGGTTATACAAAAATTGTCATGTGTGTGTTTGGCTAGGTGTGATGTGACGAGGATCTTTTTTGAAATTATATAGGGTAGCGTTACCCTATATAATTTCAAAAAAGATCCTCGTCACATCACACCTAGCCAAACACACACATGACAATTTTTGTATAACCACCACTTTTACATTATAAGCAAACAACCGACGGCCACACTAACACAAATTCAAAAAAAACTTCTCGTCACATCACACCTTCTAGCAAAACACACACAAGAAAAATTTTCATTATAAGCATACAACCGACGGCCACACTAACCACATAATTTCAAAAAGATCCTCGTCACATCACATCTAGCCAATCACGCACAAGAAAAATTTTGTATTACAACCCTTTTATATTATAAGCATACAACCGACGATCACACTAACAACACAAATTCAAAAAGATCCTCGTCACATCCCACCTAGCCAAACACACACAAGAAAAATTTAGTTAGGGTAGCGCATGAAAACACATTAAAGCATTCTGATACCCCAGCTAAAAGCAATTAAATCATTCTGGTACCCCAGCTAAAAGCAATTAAATCATTCTGGTACCCCTGCTAAAAGCAATTAAATCATTCTTGTACCCCAGCTAAAAGCAATTAAAGCATTTTGTGTCAACATCAAAAAGCAATTAAATCAATATGAGTCCTCAATTACATACTACTGGTGTGCATCTTAAAGATAATAGGGGAAAACATAACAACCATAAGACAATAGATTCAGAGCTGACCGATGGTGTCAAAGCACACATCAATTCAATACCCCGCATAGAAAGCCATTACTGTAGGGCGCGATCGACTCGGGAGTATATTGAGGGCGGGCTTACAATCGCGGCACTACACCGACATTACGCAGACAAATGTGAGTCTGAGGGTGCACCACACGTTTCATATCAAGTATACTACAACATATTTATGAATGATTTTAACTTATCTTTCTGGCAGCCTAAGATTGCATTGCTTACCAAAACGCTGAAGATAAATCGTTACTACAAGAGACATACGACGAGCACTTGAAGAGCAAGACTCTCGCTAGAACTGAAAAAGATAGAGATAAAGAGCTTGTGAGTAATACCTTCGTAGTGGCTGTGTATGACCTCCAAGCGGTGATGCCTTGTCCACGGGATGAGATGTCTAGTTTCTATTATACGTCTAAATTTAATTTACTTAATTTCACAATAACCGAGCTCGGTACAAAGGACACAACTTGTTTTGTATGGCATGAGGGAGAAGGCGCCCGAGGTGTTAATGAAATTGGCTCCTGTGTTCTAATGTATCTGAGAAAATTGAATGATAATGCCACGGAACTTTGTGATGTCACTTTCTATAGCGATAATTGCTGTGGCCAACAAAAGAACAAATTCATGCTGGATATGTACCAATATGCCACTCAAGAATTGCCGAACATAAAGAGTATTACTCATAAGTTCCCAAAACGAAGGAGACCGTGTTCATTCTGTCATCCAACGTAACATTACGAGAGCATTGAAATCATCTCCAATTTACGTTCCAGAGCAGTATATCACTTTGATTAAAACAGCAAAAAAAACTGGAGAGCCTTAAACTGTTAGAGAACCGACACATGAGGATTTTCTTGACCTCAAACCTCTAAGTGCAGGAAACTGCAATGTAGATGACGATGGCAATAAAATCAAATGGACCGATATAAAGATTCTGAAGGCGGATAAAGAAAGCAATGGCATATTTTTCTTTAAAACATCCTACGAGGAGGAAGAGTTCAGGTCGGTATCTACATTGAGAAAATCCCGCACGAACTCTAAGGCACCACTACGTGATAATTTGTCTCTAAACAAACTTTACACTAAAAAGCTTACAGTTCCTGAAGCAAAAAAGCAAGGCATTCTAAAGCTAATACAAAAAAACGTCGTGCCAAGATTTTATGAATCTTTTTATGCTAATCTCTAAATTAGCTCATAAGTTACTGTTGGTAACAGATTATTAATGTTTTAGTTTAAGTTTTTTTATACCTTTACGAGCAATACGCTCAATGTAGTTTTAAGTAAATGTTTTATAAAAATATTTTTGTTTGAAATAAAACTCAAATTTTCCTAATTATGGTTTAGTTTTTAAAATTTTAGTGTTCTCGAAGTCAAAGTTTATATACAAAACTAACTTATTTAAATTTTTTCGAGAACCCATTCGAGGTATGTTTAAGATTGCTTTATTGAAAAATAGGCCATTTAATTACGCATATTTTGATACCAAAAAAATCTATGTAATACACATAGTTTTTACAAAAATCATAAAATAATTAAAACTATTTTTAAAAATGACGCTCCTGTATAATTTGCTTATTTTGACTTGTGGTGCTTTTGTATTTAAGGAGCGATATGTAATCTTATGAATATAAAACAAACATTTTCTTTACCATATCACCACCAAACTATAGGTGCACTTGAACGAAATCACAGAACATTGAATGAATATTTACTATCATTTATAAATGACAATGAATGGGACAAATGAATTTCATATTTCACATTTGCTTATAATACGACACCACATGTTGACACGGGTCATTCGCCATATGAGCTTGTTTATGGCAAATTACCATGTTTACCTACAGACACGATAAAAAAAGACAAAACAAAATTTTATGACTACGACAATTACGTTCATGAGCTACGTATCAGATTGCAATATGCACTAAAAAAGGCAAAAGAAATGACGGTCAAGGTTAAAGAAAAACGGACATTAGACTACGCTAATAAATATCATAAAAAACTAAATTTGGAAATAGGGAGATTTAGTGTTAGTCAAAGTAGAATATAGAAGGAAACATATGGCACCCTGCATGGGACCATTTGAAATATTACAACGAAAAGGGGTAAATTCAGTAATAAACCAAGATGGTTTACATAAGGAAATACATAATAACTTATTAAAACCATACATGCCAAATATAAAATAAGTAAATTCCTATGCTAAAACGTTTATTTTATTAAGAAAATTTTAGTATTAAAATTAAAGCATGTTTAGAACAATAAGTAACAAATACAGAACTGATATATTTAATCATAATTATTATTAATATTACAATTATTATTTTAACCCTAAAATTTTTTCTTAAGGGTGAGGGTGTAGTGTATCCACTCATTCTACCACTACCTAAACATTATTGTAAAGTACGATCGAGTGTGACGCATCATATTGCACATGTGAAACATATGTGTCATGCACAATACACTCAATCGTACTGATATGAACTCAATAGGCTACAACCAATAGGATTGTAGCATAACTGTAAAACTAAGTAAAAGTAGGATAGACTAAGAATTAGAATAGTTAAGAAACGGAATAGGAAAGGGTATATGAACCCACACATTATAAAAAATAAATTAGATTACAACTAACTCGTACATCTCAGCGTTTCATTTGAACATTTAGTGACTTTACGCTTTTCTTTTAAAGAAAATCAGCGTATTGAAAGATCATTAGCACCTGGTTGCTGATCTTAGATAATAACCCAAACGCGCTACTTTACAATTATCGAGAATCCCAAGTAGCATCCTACATGACTGTGACAAAATAGTTATAGACATTAATGTTGACGGCTTGCCATTATTAATAAAAATTGTTGATTTTCCGAATATTTCGATTTTACCCATTGGAGTATATGTTGGAAAAAGTAAGACACACAACATATCTAACTTTCTTTCTGATTCGGTGGCAGAACTTACGGAACTAATTAAAAATGGAATACTAATCGACAACAATGTGAAACCATTCGAAGTTAGGGCACTCATTTGTGATGCTCCTGCAAAAGCTTTTGTTTGTGGCATAGTAGGGCATACTTCCTCTCATGGATGCACCAAATGCACTCAAATAGGCAGGAAAATAGGCAATACACTAACATACTCCGAAATATCAGGCGAACCAATTTCTGATACCGATTTTATAGAAAGAAAATATCCACATCACCACCAGAAGGAATTCCGCTGCAAGCAAACACCATTTGAGGAACTTGGCATTAAAATGATAACGCAAGTTCCAATTGATGCTATGCATCTAAAAGACTTAGGAATTATGAAGAAAATATTAGTTCGAATCAACGCCGACAAAACTAACTTCAGAATAAGTAAAGAAATAAAAGAAAACATTTCTCAACACCTAAAATCCTTAAAACAGTACATTCCAAAGGAATTTTCTCGCTATCCCAGAGAATTAAATGAATTGTGTAACTGGAAGGCAACCGAGTTTCATCAATTCTTGTTTTACACGGGTATACTAGTTTTAAAAGACAGACTTAATGAGGACTTTTATTATGAATTTATTTTACTTCATTGCGCTTGCCGACTCTTATCTTGTCCGAAAACGTATGAAAGAAATGCTGAAAATGCTCGTCTTATTGGAGCTCTTTGTTGAAAACTTTCCTGTAATATTTGGGGAAAACAGCATATCCCATAATGTTCACTGTCTTTTACATATAAGTGACTGCGTGAAAAAATTTGGTCCATTTGCCAATTTTTCTTCGTATCCATTCGAAAACTGTCTTCAAAAATTGAAAAACTACGTCAAGAAACTGACAAATATCCTTCAGCAAATTTATATTCGAACACAAAATGAACATATTATAACAGAAGAAAGAAAACTAAAATTAAATACAAAAAAAAAGGCGCTGTTGTTAGTATCACAACCACAGACTATTATTTTAGTGCTGTTCTCCCCGATAATTTTTGCGCTATGCGACCTTTTGTACCGATAATGATTACGGGATTCTCCAAAGTATCGAGAGCTTTTTTATGGAGCCATTTGATTCGGATAAGAATTTGGGAACTTGTGTAGTTGATCCAAATAACTTGGGTGATGAGGAAGTTTTATATTAAAAATATTGAAGTTAAATTTGTAGGATTGCTCTTTAAAAACCTATATCTAATGGTGTCACTCTTACATGGCTGCAAGTAATGCAAAATTGAAGCAATCAGTAATTTTTTTAAGTTAAAAGTATATGTACATATGTATGTATGTCAGCCATTTTTCACAAAATTAACTCTAACATTTGTATGTATCTAGATGTCTCTTCCACAAATTAATCGCCGTACTCTTGGTTTAAAACCCGCAGCTGCATGTAAGTAACAATTACGCAAAAATTTTTTTGTTAATAACTTGTATTGATAAATTATATTACAGATCAGAAAAACACAGAGCCATGCCAAAATTGTGAAAAATATTTTGAATAGCATTTTAAGCAAATAAACAGTAAGACCAAATAAATAAAAAATAACATTCAATGTCCAATTTACATATGTATGTATATTCTCTTTCATTCAAATGCATTGCCAATTTTTGTTTCTTACGCATTTACAAATCACAGAGACGCCAGGTCATATATTTTGAGAATTTGTTACAATTTTCTTTAAAAGTATCAAAAATACCACTAAACTGCTTACAGACAAAAACAACCCTGTTTAACAGTGATCAGCTGTTTTTGACAAATGAAATAAAAAAATAACAATAAACAAATCAATTTTTATTTGGAAAGTGTGTTTATTTGTGAAAATTTTTGTTATCGATTGGTTGTGGGTGAAATTGTTGTTTGGAGAGCTTTTCTGTTGCCTCTTGTCTGTTCGGTCCGGTCACTGCTAAAGTCTTTGTAAAATAAAAAATGTAAATATGAGCTTCTTGGGCAAACGTTAGCCACAAACAACACACACATACCTTTTACCACTCAGCAACAGCGTAATAGGCGGTGAAACGGAGTTTAGTTTTCTGGTCAAATTTTCCTCCTCTGCGGAAAATTTGTTTTCTCCGAACACTAGAGTCCTTCTGGCAAAATCAGGCCTTTCTTCAGGATGGTCCATTGTTGATTTTTTTTAACTAAAATTTAAAATTCTTAATAAACTATAAATATTTGTATTATTTTGTACTTACTTTTTGTTATCCATTGCTTTTTTTACTTCATTTTGCTTTTAAAAATATCAAATATATATTTACTCGACAAAAAAATAGCAAGTGACTGATTTTGACATTTGCGTTCGAGCTGTTCGAAATAGAGAAACCAAATTTTGTATGAAAACAGTTACGTTTTCGTTCGACTTGTCGTTCGAGTCATCGTTCGCATAGAAATAGAGTTAGTGAAACCCAAATGAGTTTTCTTTCGACTAGAAAGCGAACGAACGTGTTCTTTCGAAATAGAGGAACAGGCTAACAGTCTTTTTGAAAATGTATTGGCCTTTAAACGAATAAATATTTATTTGAATAATTTTTTTTCTTTCCTTATGACATTTTGTATGCCTATAATTCTTTATCTACAGAAATTATTGGAAACCAAAATGGTGTCATTTTGAAAACCCTGGCTAACATCAAAGCATTAACGGAAAGAATTTTGTACCAGGAGGAAACACAAAATAATTTGTCATCAACATTCCCTTTAGATATAATAAATGCCTTGATGGCAGTAAATAAAACCATAAATGAAAATAATCGGAATGACTACGTAAGTTTTTTGGCCGCTATTCGTACTTGCGAACAGTAAATTTACTCGTTTTTATCGCCAAATTACAAACTCCATTATTTAATATATAGTCTAGATTTTAATTAACCGTAAAAAAAATATAAAATTTATCTTATATTTTACCTGAAGGGGTATTTAACAAATGATGTTTGTTACATAATTTTTGGCAATATATTATACAAAAATCAATTTGTTAGAAAATTCCGATGGCTTTGGATGACAACAATAATGGTGCAGCACAATCACTTGAAATAAGATGGTGGGTGGATATATAATGAATTAAAGGAAGCAAGAGCCATAAAGAAAAGATGTATATCGTCATATATAATCAAAAAAGCCGTAAGTTACAAAAAATTTAAAATCGACTTTTTGATTGATTATGATGCACCGTATCGAAATACATGTTCCTGCAAAATTTTACACTCCTACGACTAAAAACGACGATTTTATTAACAAAATTATAAAAGCCTTAAGTGCAAGCCCAAAAAATTCATAAACCAAAAAGGTAACTTACGCCTTTCGAATAAAAATAACATACACAAAGAAGAATGCAATTTTTTTTTTATAAAAACAGTTAGTTTTTATTTTGTTATCTTCTTATGAAAGATCTTTCTGTTTTGTTTTTTGCTTTTTTTTATAGAAACAGTTAGTTTTCCTTATGTTGTGTTTCTAATAAAAAATTTTTCTTGAAGCAAGCAGTTTATCAAAGTAAAATAAAAAAAAAATTGTTAAAGTGCATTAATTAAAAATGGATAGTAAAAATAATTTAAATAATTCAGTGAATAAAAAAAAGTTAATAAAAAACGTTTGAATGACAATGACCGAATGACTGGCAAAACGTATATAGGCCTCAATAAAGGAATTGTGTGTGAAAAAAATCCCCGAAAAATGGGGCTAAGATGTAAGTCTAAATATTGTGAAAGGAGCTCATTGCGTCATTGCACACAATTTTCTGAAAATGTGCGCAAAGAAATATTTGATCAATTTTGGAATATGACGTGGGGAGAAAAAAAGGTGTATGTAACAAGTCAAGTAGAAGTTTTTGAAAAAGTACGAAATCGTAAAATATTTTCACGGCGATCGATATCTAAACGTTATTATTTGAAAGCTAAGACAACACGTATCCAAGTTTGCCAGAATATGTTTATGTCAACTCTTGGAATAAGTGAAAAAATGATTAGAAATTGGGTAGATGCAAACATTTTAAAGGACGCACAATCGGATAAAGAAGAGCCGAAAAGAAAAATCTCAATTAAAGATAAAAAATACGAGAATCGTCTTAACTTTTTAAAAAATTGGTTAAACAATATTCCGAAACTTGAATCACATTACCGAAGACAATACACCAAGAAACTTTATTTGCAAACAGATTTTAAATCATACAGCCAAATCTATAAATTATATTGTGAAGAATGCGGTAATAATAATGATGCTGAAGTTTCAGCAGTATCGTATCCAAACTTTATGCTTACAATAAATGAACAAAATATTTCCTTATTCAAACCAAGGAATGATATGTGTGATACTTGTGTATCATACGAAGCCAAAACCATAACTAAGGATCAATATGACAGCCATAGATCAGAAATTGATGACATGAGAGAAGAAAAGGCAATCGATATCGAAAATGCCAAGTCTGGATTGTGTTTATTATTATGCATGGATATGCAAGCAGTAAAATTGATTCCCCAAACAAACGCAAGTGCCTCATATTATAAAATGAAATTGCAAGTACATAATTTCACTTTTTATAATATCATTACTCACGAATCGGACAATTATATCTGGGATGAATCTGAAGGGAATCTTGTAGCGTCTACTTTCACCACATGTGTTATAAAACACTTAAAAAATGTTATACTTCAGTCACCTGATATTCACCATATTATAATATATTCTGATGGCTGCTTTTATCAAAATCGCAATGTAATATTATCAAACGCATTGATATCATTATGTATTGAAAAAAACATAACAATAGAGCATAAATATTTAATAGTTGGCCACACGCAAATGGAGTGTGATTCAACACATTCGCTAATTCAAAGAAAAATTAATAATAAAAAAATTAATCTTCCTTCTCAATTCGTTGATTATGTTAAGGATTCCCGAAAGTCTCCATTTCCACTCAACACCCATCATCTAACTCATTCGTTTTTTTTGGATTATGATTCTCTTCCTAAGCTTTACTCTTCAATTCGTCCAGGTAAAATTATTATATTAAATATATATGGCCTGTCAGTACAATCAAAAATATTTTACATGAAAAAAATCTGGAGATCCCACAGTCAACAAGATTCGAGCATTGGGATATGATCCATCTGGAACTATATATTTTAAAACAAATATCAAAGAGGAATATGCAATTCTTCCACACCGAAGTGCAAAAAATATTCAGGGCAACGAACCGGCTCCATTACATGCACATAGATTAAAAATCTCCAAAAAAAAGTGGGAACATCTTAAGGATCTTAAATCCTTCATACCAGAAGACTGCCATGCTTTTTATACAAATTTACCCTACGAAAATTAGGAATAAAAACATTGTAATATAGTCATTGTTTTATCTTTTTATGATATGAATTTCATTTTATTTAAATTCTTTTATTTTTTTTTGTGAATTACTTTTTATATTTTATTAGCTATAAATAGTTAAAAATAAAAAAATAAACTATATTAATCTATTTAATGAAGAAAATAAAAAAACATTTCATAAAAATTACCAAAACCATTTTTTTAATATGTCTTACGCCCTTTTTGGTTTCAGAAAAAACTAATCATCAAAGGCGTAAGTTTCACAGCTCTGTAAGTAATACAAAAATTTAAAATTTTTCTTCAAATACTAATTCGATAATAAAAAATAAGCTTAACCTGAAAAACTGTTGAACAAATTTTGATTATTTATAATTTTAGGATGTTTTTTGCTTCTCCTGTAAAATTTTTCAAATGTAACTTACGGCTTTTTTGATTTTACATGACGATATGTACAAAAAAAATGGTACTGCTTCTATGAAATGCGCTTGGGTAACTGATGCTCAAAGGCAAGATCTGTTTAAATACTTTTGGCTTATGGACTGGAATCAAAAAAAAATATATGTTAATACATTAGTTCATACTAGTCAGCCTTCCCAGCCTCGAAACCGTAAGAAACCTGATGAATCCAGAATATCTCGTACTTTAAAATACCACTTCAAAATTGCTGATAAATACATACGCGTGTGCAGAACATTTTTTATTAACACCTTAAGCTGTGTACTTAATTGGGTGAAGAAACCTTTGGTTGCCCATGAAAATACGCCGAAGAGAGTTCAAAAAGACTGTTCTGAAGAGAAAAAATGTTTGGATTTATTTTTTGATTGTCTCCCAGTGATGGAATCCTATTACTGTCGCGCTGTAACATCCAAAAAAATATCTTCTGCCCGAATGGAGATCAAAGCAAATGCTTTATGATACTTACTGCAAAGATTGTGTCTAACACACAACGTGCGCCCACTTTCAATAGCGATGTTTTATTCCCCATTTTCTATCAGGAACTTGGGCTTGTTTTTACCAAAAAAAAAGACCAATGCGACATATGTTCAGGATATTCTGTTGGCAGCCTTCCGTTAAAAAGATATAGTAACCATCAACAGAAAAAGGATGAGGCATGAATAGAGAAGCAAAAAGATAAATTGGAAGAACCAAATGTCTTCGCAGTCGATTTGCAAGCAGTGCTTATGGCTCCGAAATCGCAAGTAAGCAGCTCATATTACCGCACTAAACTTCAGGTACACAATTTAATTTTTTTACCTTATCACCTTATTTGCGAGTGTTTGGGTGTATTTTATTGTAAATAAAATTCTTCCAATCCTTAGCTTCAATGATGGTCCTCCTAAAATAATTTTTTATAGCGATGGGTGTACATATCAAAACAGAAACTGTCTTATGAGCAACGCACTTCTTAATGTAGCTTATGAAGTACAACATTGTCATAGAGCAAAAAATTTTAGAGCCTGGTCATACGCAAATGGGGGCTGATAGCGTTCATTCAACCATTGAGCGTGATATGCGTAAAGGAAATGTCGATGTCCCTGCTGAGTACATTGAAATATGCAAAGGAGCACGAAAAAAACACGAGCCATACGATGTAACTTATGTAGATTATAATTTTTTTTAACCCTGCTGCTAGGTTAAAAAAAACTTACGAATTCGAGGTTAACGGACCATTTTGGTCTATACCAATTTTTTTTTAAAACAAGGGGCGTAAGTCTATTTTTTATACTTATTCCCAGCAAAAAATTGTGGAACCTGTTGCTATAGCTATCTGTTCTAGAACAGGTTCTCTGGTAACGAGGCCCCGTTCTATTTATGGTTCCACTGAATCGGTGGCACTAAACATGTTGTAGAACGCGTTGTAGAACTAGTTCTTCAGAATTAGAACACATCGAGTTTAGAACATAGCTCCAAAAACACGAAGTTAGGGGTAAAATAGATGCCCATTTTTTTCCAAGTTCTTGTTAAGCTTTACGGAATCTATTCCTTTTTTAAAATTTCCATATAAAATTCACCAATGGAACAACATATTCCAGAACAGGTTCCAAAGAACGGGTATATGTTCTACTTTTGCGTTAAAGAACCAGTTGCTTTTGGGAAAAACTCAAACAAAACCTAAAGTAGAACAGGTTGCATGCAAGTACAAGTTGTTCTACAACCGGTTCTTTGCAGCCGATATTTTTGCTGGGTTTATTTCAATTCAGTATTTGGCAACAAATATTTTCACTAAAAGTTATATTTGTATGCTTAACAAATCGTTTGGGCTATTCATTTTGTTTTTAATGTTTGTTATTATATTTCATACAAATTAAATTTGAAAGCCAATAGTGGGATTCCCCTAATTTTGTTTTGTTATGCCATCAAATCAGCTATTCAAGTTACTGTTGACATTCAATAAGTTGTGTTTTTTGTGTGTCCCCTTTTTGCATTTTATCATGCAGACATGTGTGTGTATGTGTGTTTTTTTTTTGTGTTTTTGTGATTCCCCTGATTTTATTTTGTGATGCAGTCGTGTAAATTGTTTGCATTTCAGTTTGTGTCTTGTTTGTGTTGTGTTGTGTTTATTTCTTGTTAGAATGGAAAATCGACGTTTTTTGGACACCGATGCTATTGCTGAAATCCTAAATGACAGTGCCTCGGATATTTCAAATTCAAGTATTTTAGAAGAAAATACTGAATTTGAAAATACCGAATCAAGTGATTCTGAAACAGATAGTGAAGAAGATGTGGCTGCTGCTAGCACTGTAGATCCATTGTTTATTGCAAAATATAAAATGCAATGGAGTGCTGTTCCCTTACCCTGTTCTATTGGAACTCGTTCTGAAAATATTATTTCAATACAGCCAGGACCAACTCGATTTGCTGTATCCAGGTGCCAAGATATTCTTTCATCTTTTTTTACTGTTTTTTCCACCACCATTAGAAAAAATAATTATTGAAAATACCAATATGTATGGCAGAGTAAAATTCGAGGGTAAATGGAAAGACATTGATGAAGCCACTTTGCGTGCTTATATTGCAGTACTTATTCTTGCTGGTGTGTGTCGGTATGTATATTTATACAG
Source organism: Eustalomyia histrio (assembly GCA_949748255.1). Classification (NCBI taxonomy): domain Eukaryota; kingdom Metazoa; phylum Arthropoda; class Insecta; order Diptera; family Anthomyiidae; genus Eustalomyia; species Eustalomyia histrio. The sequence continues at coordinate 22,259,631 of OX456525.1, forward strand.
ATTTTTTATTTTGGTTCAGTAAAAGAGTAGGCAAATTTATTTGTATATGGCAGCGGCAAAAACGAAGACATACATGGTTTGTTTGATAGACGTTTTGGTCGTCCTATATTCCGTGCAATTATGTCTGAGGATACTTTTCAAATGATTACAAGAGCGCTCCGGTTCGATGATGTTATGAGCCGAAGACAAATGCAAAGCACCGATAAGTTTGCTCCTATACGTGATTTGTGGAACCGTTGGGAAGGCATTCTTTCAATGAGTTTCAACTGCCATGAAAATGTTACTACAGTAGATATCGGATATAAGCACATCTCATATAAGAAAAAATCGCATATAAGAAAGATTAGCAAAAACACCGAGCCTTTTTACATCTTCTCAGTGTAAAAATTGCTTCATATAAGAAAATCCCGTATAAGAAAAACACTGATATAAGAAATGTTTGTCAAACACCAAAGCTGACAAACGTATTTAAAAAGGTTTCATATAAGAAAGTATTTAAGATTGTTGGCCACACTGAATATGTTTACATATTCAGTGCAAGTGTGTAGGCAACCCTGAATTTCATGAACATATGTACATATACACATGTTGTCAAAACGATAATGGACGATAAAAAGAAAAGAAATACAGTTTCCATTAAAACAAAAATTAAAATATTGAAAGACATTCAAAAAGGCAAGCAAAGAAATGAAGTTGCTAAAGAATATAATATTGGAGTGTCAACGTTATCAAAAATAATGAAAAATTCAAAACATATAGAAAACAATTATTTTGCATCGAAAAATGTGGACAAGAAGAGAGACAGAAAACCAAAATTTGAAGCTCTAAACAAAGCAATGTCAATGTGGTTCGAGCAAATGATGCAGAAGGGCGCACTAGTGACTGGACCAGCACTTATGGAAAAGGCTCAACAATTTGCTATAGATTTGGACGTCCCCGACTTCAAACCAAATCCTGGTTGGCTTCAAAGGTGGAAAAAAGGCGAGAATATAAATTTTAGAAAACGCCACGGCGAAGGTGCTTCTGCCGACACTGAGTCTGCCACAAATTTCAGGGAATATATTTTGCCTCCATTATTGGAAAAATATGCGTTAGAGGACATTTATAATGCAGACGAAACTGGCCTCTTCTATAAAGCACTGCCAAATGGATCCTATGGTTATGGAGGTCAACAAGTTAGAGGGGTCAAGACACCGAAAGACCGAATAACATTGCTTTTTATATGCAATGCAACTGGTTCCGATAAATTTGTTTATTCAATCGGAAAATTTAAGCAACCAAGGTGTTTTCGCGGAAAAACCGTTCCCATTTCATATAAATTTAACAAAAAGGCTTGGATGACCAGCACTATGTGGTGTGAAATCATTAAAGAGCTAGATGAGAAACTTAAAAAAAAGGACAAAAGAATTTTGCTGCTGGTTGATAACGCTTCGTGCCACAAACTTGACTTCACACCAGAAAACATTGAAATTAAATTTCTACCACCATGTACCACAAGCATAATTCAACCATTAGATCAAGGTATGTATGTAGATATGTAAAGAATTTTAAATTCACATTGAAACGCAACTTAATGTTGATAATTTTATGTTTTATTTAAATTTATTTCAAGGTATTATTCAATCCTTTAAAGCCCAATACAGAAAATGCCTAATTCGGGAACAAATATTAGCAATAGAAGGTGATTATATGGACAAATTCTTAAAAAGCATTTCAGTTTTGAGGGCGTTGTATATCGTAAAACGGTGTTGGTGGCTTGTAACGCCACAAACGATACAAAATTGCTTCAAAAAGGATGGAGTTTTCAAGGAAGAAGAATCTAATGAACCTGAGATAATTGAAAATATCTTGGACGATGAATACAATACCTTTTTAAAAGAAATGTCTGATTTGGAGAATCATGATTGCTTTGGTACCTTAAATGATACTGAAATAATAAGTGAAGTAAAAGGTCACAATAATGACGAAGAGGAAGTAGAGCTAGTACCTGAGACAACATCTAAGCCAAGCAGAGAAGAAGCTATTAAGGCGTTATTTGTTTTAAAACAGTATATGGATTCTGATGATAATAATATTATTAACATTGAAAACGTTTTATTTCATCAGCGTGATAAGTCACTAGTCCAAAGAAAATTAAAAGACTTTTTTCATTCTGTTTGAAAGAATATTATTTATATGTATGGAAACATATGCAAATATTTTAAGTCAAACTGTGAACTGATTTTAATTTTGTTATTTTGTTATTTTTGTTTATTTAAATTCAAGTTTTTTATATACTGAATTGTTTTGTCAAACTGTGAACTGGGGCCAAATCACCGCATCCGTGTCGCATCGTAATTATACTCGATAGTACAAAAGTTTTTTCATAGCATTGACGATAGTTAGCTCAATTTTTATCCAAATGGAAAAAATTAAAAAGTGAATTATTCTTAATAAAATTTCCTTCTACACAGACAAAATATATCTTTACAAAATAAAGTAGTTCTTCTTTTGTATGAGATGTTAAAAAAATATCAGTTTTGCGGAAAAAACTAGGTTTTTTAAGGATATATAAGAATATAAAAGAAGAGTAAACTTAAACTTTTTAAGGCTATATAGTAGAGAATTTAATAAAGAATAATAAGCTTCTTAACTTTTTTTATTTCGATTAAAAGTGTGCTCACCATCGTTAATACTGTGAAAAAACTATCGCACTATCGAGTAGAATTACGATACGACACGGATGCGGTGATTTGGCCCCTGATTTTATTTTGGTTATTTTGTTTTTTTATATACTGAATTAAAAATGAATTATAAAATTAAAAATGAATTACTGAATTGTTATGTTTAATAAAATGTTTTTCTTTAAAACATGTTTTTTTACTTTTCATTTAAACATTTTACTTTTAGAGAATATATTCGTATAAGAAACGCTTATAAGAAACAGATTTCTTATATGCGTACGTACGCTTATAAGAAACCACTTTCTTATATCCGATAATTCCATATAAGAAAAAATCGCATATAAGAAAGAAATCTCTGGCTTTTTTTGAGTTTCTTATATCCGATATCTACTGTATTGATGAACAACTGGTGTCTTTCAGAGGACGATGCTCTTTCAGACAATATATGCCTTCAAAACCTGCCAAATATGGCTTAAAATTTTGGTTGTCTGTTGACTCTAAAACAAGTTATGTGTGGAAGATACAGCCATATTTAGGAAAACAAAGAAATGATCAGCCAGAGAAAAACCAAGGACAGCGCATCATATTGGACTTGACTGAAGGTTTGAAAGGTCAAAATATCACGGCTGATAATTTCTTTTCGTCGTTTGATTTGGCGCAAAAGCTTTTGGAAAGGAAACTGACATACGTGGGTACAGTTCGAAAAAATAAAACATTTATTCCACCGAAGTTGCTCATATTCAAAAAAGTTCCTTTATATACATACTTCAACATTTGCTTTCAATGAAGTCGCAACATTAGTTTCATACAACAGCCATAAAAACAAAGGTACTGTTTTGATGAGTATGATGCACAAAACGGCAGAAGTTGATGCCAATGGACCAAAAAAGAAGCCTGAGATTGTGTCTTATTATAATTCAACAAAAGGTGTGTAACTTTTTGCCAGTGCTCATAGATTTTTAGTAAACAAAATTTAATTTTGTTTTCTTTTAGGAGGCGTAGATACTGTCGACCAAAAGATTGGCTACTACAGTACTAAACGCAAAACAAATCGATGGCCGAATGTTGTTTTTGCAAATATGATAGATATATCAGCATTAAATGCGCTTATATTGTTTTCTGAAATCAATGATTCGTGGGCACCCAGTGATCAAAATCGTAAGCGACCAGAATTTTTACGACTATTAGCACTTTCTTTGGCCAAAGAACATATGATGAAACGAACCAACATACCCAAACAAAATTTCTCAGCAGAGTTATTGGCTGAGGTAAGAGCATCTACCATAGACCCAGTATCTTCTACAAGTGATACAAGAAACCCACCTGCTAGAAAACGTGGAATTTGTGGTTGCTGCAAATCAAAATGCGATAGTAAATGTGTTATCTGCAGAAAATTTATTTGCAAACTAAGCCGAAAAATTGTTTGTACATCCTGCATAGAAGCGAATAAATAAAAAATTACAATGGACCAAAATGGTCCTTAACATAAAAATTGGTAACTGTTTATTTGTCTCCCTTCCAATTTATGTTAGACACTTAATTATTTGAATAAAAACATTGATTTAGAAAAAAACCACGTGAGCTGACGTTTCAAGTCGATATGTTTTACCGTTGAAAAGATAGAAAGGAAAGAAAAAAAATTTGACCAAAATGGTCCAAACCTAACAGCAGGGTTAACAAATTTAACCCTCTAACCGGCAAGACCGTCTTAAGACGGTCTTCGATTTTTGGGCTCCAAAGCCGTATTTTATATTTTTTTGCTTCCAAAAAGAGAAAAACGTATGTAGACAACATTGTTTTACACTTGTTTTACTCCCCATTACATTCTGACAAGTCGTTTGTCAGCTGTTATCATTCAAGTGCAAAAAGTCAACAAATTACCATCGAAAATTATTTTGTAAATTTAATTTTTCGCAATTATTAAAAAAACACATTTCGATATTCTATTTGAGTTTTATAATGTATTTTAACTAAAAGATAAAAAATAATTGTGCTTTCAAAACGAAATAGTGGAGACCGTCTCTAGACGGTCTTGCCGGTTTGAGCGTACAAAAATCTCCCCCTCATTTTAATTGTTGTTTTCACCTTTTGTTCATAAAAACACTATTATTTGCCTATTGTTTTATTATTTTTACCCTTTTGTTGAACTATTGTGTTAGAGATGGATCTTACTAAACGTTCCTTTAAAAAAAAGATCAATTTGGAGGAAATGTCTGATGAACAATTGCTCGATTTCATCGATTCTGTAGAGAGTTCTGTAGAAAGCTCAGATGAAAGCTTTGATAGTGATGACAGTGTTGCTGATCCCACTTATGTTTTGGATAATATCGAGACCGATACATTGCCAGAAAATGCAGAACAGGCCATAGATGAATGTGTTCAAAAACTGGGTGTAGCAGAGACTACCAATGCATTTGTGGAGGCGATTAATTTCTCCTTGAATTTTAGCGCGATGGACATACCTTCGGCTTATTCAACTTTCGTTGAAGATGTAGCAGCGGTCGAAAGCGTTGCGACACAAGAACCGTCGACATCAACTGCAACAAAAGCATCCTTCAGATGCAAAAGAGCCAGATCTCCATTGCCAACAGTTGAAGCTACTGGACCATCAGTTCAACCTAATACTGGGGGATTCATTGGAGGTATGACACTATTTAGCTTATTTTATAAGTATTCATTTTCACTTTTTTATAAACAGCTCTAAACTCAATAACTAAAAACTCGACAGAGCTATCAAAACTGGTATGGCGCAAACGCTCGATGTGTTTACATGTTAACGAGGTAGCCTTTCGTGGCGATTCGTCACTTCCATTGGCCGTGAAAGAGCTCAAAACACCAATGGAATTCTTTAATTACTTTTTCACTGATGATATTATTGAATTGATCGTTGTAGAGACCAATCGGTGTGCTCTGGAGGAAAATATAAACACAACGTTTAGCACAAATTCCACAGAAATAAGACATTACATCGGCATAATGTTATATATGTCAGTATACCGCTTTCCTAATTTAGAAAGCTATTGGGGGAAGAATGCCTTCTTGCCAATTCAGAAGTGTATGCCATCGAAACGTTTTCTTGCTATCAAGAAACATTTATCATTTCAAGACGAATCACTGCGAAAGAAGAAAGGTGAACCGGGCTATGACCCATTGTTTCGCATCAGAACTTTGGCCAACAAACTTAACGACCGATTCGATTCAATACCAAAAACGGCAAGGTTATGCGTCGACGAACAGATGTGCAGCACAAAGACGAAACACCATCTCCGTCAATACATGCCTAATAAGCCGCATAAGTGGGGGATCAAATTGTTCGTGCTTTGTGATTCAAACGGTTTCCGTTTTGAAATCTACAATGGCGCCGGAGATAATGTCATCTTACCCGGAACACCGGACCTTGGAGCTACATCAAATGTTGTAATTCGTTTATCACAAACGATTCCCAATTTCGTTCATCATGTACTTTATTTTGATAATTTTTACACCTCTCTGCCGCTTTTAGTCTATTTAAGAGCCAGAGGAATTTATAGTTTGGGAACAGTGAGAGGTACTTAATTCTTTTTGTCATATTTTTTGTTGATCATAATTTGCTTTTTTATTTATAGCCAATCGTATTCCAGCGTGTAAGCTGCCGACCGACAGTGAAATGAACAAAGAGCAGAGAGGATTTTGCGTAGAATATATGACCTCATTCAATTGAGTCGATGTGCATACTGTGTTATGGAAAGATAACAAATGTGTCCGCCTGGCATCGACATATGTCGGTATTGAACGCTTCGAAAGAACTAATTCTGATGAACAACCATCAAAGGCTCCTCGGTATGATAGAAAGCAGAAGAAATACATCGAAATTAACTGCCCTCAAATTATCCGAGAATACAATGCACACATGGGTGGAGTTGATCTTATGGATGGCCTCATGGGTCGATACCATATCGGGCTAAAACTCGTAATATAATGATACGATTGTTCTACCATTTTGTGGACATGGCCGCTACAAATGCGTTCATCTCATACAAACGCTTACACGCCGAGAAAGCCAATGCTTCCAACAATGTGTCCGAAGATGAACTGCTTTTACAGCTTCCAGGTTTTCGTGAGGAAATTGCTGCTGGACTTGTTTCCTATAAAAACAAACGGTCTGTAGGGCGACCATCATCTGCTCAAAATCTCGATGAGCCTTTATCACCACAGCCTGGCACATCAGGTGTTGGGAAAAGAGCTGTTCATCAAGTTCCTGATGTTCGGTTCGATGGTGTCGATCATTTTCCTGTTTGGGTGGATAGAAAAGCCAAAAAAAAGGTGCAAACACTGCAAAAAATCTGACACCCAAGTCGTTTGTTCCAAATGCGACCTGCATTTATGCGGGCAGGTCGATAAAAATTGTTTCTGGGACTACCACCATCGAAAATAATATGTATTTAAACTTTTTTTGCTTCTTTTTCTCAATAAAACTTTTTTGTATATAAAATTTACCTTTGATATTTTTTACGTGCAAACCGGCAAGACCGTCTGTAGACGGTGTTCACTATTTTTCACCTGGCGCTCTTTAAGAATGTTTTTTTTACCTGAAAATGAAAACTTACGTTTATTTTGACTATATCTACCTGAAAAAATTACCACAAGTCTGAACATTCTCCCCCGCGTTGAACGGATGTTCAAAACCAAAAAAAAAATAAATAAAATTTTATTGTCAACTTAGGTTGATAAATGATAATTATCGATTTTCGTTTTTTGATGAAAATCGATTATTTACTATTATTTGCGTCATCTCTAAAAATTTCATAACTGTAAAAAGTTCCGTTACGAATTTACCACAAAAGCAATTTTAAGGTAAGTGAACATTCTTAGTTTGTTTACATTTTTTGTGACAGCGAAGTGTCGCTTGCATTAAAATTTTCTGTAACAAATAAAGTGATATATTACAATATATATGCGATTTTGGTATTTTTTTTTGTAATGTCGTTAAATCAACTTGAGGTAAGTGTGTTTTTTTAAATTTATATACAATATTTAAAATAAAATATAAGTAGTATTATATTTTTTTGGTTGTTATAAAGAAATTTCTGTTTCAGTTTTCAACAAAAAAAATCGCTTGTTCCATACAGCGACAGCGATTCTGATTCTGTGGAAATAATAAATTCACAAACAAGTTTTTCTTCGAAGACTACTGAATTAGAATTTGAAGATCCATCGGAAGATATTGAAGAAGAAACGTGTGTGGGTAAAAGAGCTTACAAAAAGCCAAAATCATTGCCTAAAAGGCTACAAAACATGAAAAAATCGGATACAAGTGTTCAGCCGAATCCATGTGCAAATTAAAAGTGTGGGAACGCATGTGGCGTTAAGTTTGCCGAATCCGATCGTTTAGCAATAAATGAACATTTTTGGGGTTTTGGGAATAAAATTCGACAAAAAGATTGGTTGATTTCCTGTATGATGCGTAAAAGCATTCGCAGGCAAAGAGGGGATGGCAACAAAAGGCAGTTTAGCTACAATTATGTTATTAATTATAATAACGCTAGTCACAAAGTCTGCCAACAGTTTTTAGTGAAAACGCTTCACATATCACAACAAATGTTAGTATCCGCAAGAAATAATTCAAATTGTTTAAAAACTTTTACCACGAAGAAAAAGAGTTCCACGCCTCATAATAAGTCTGACGAAGCCAAGGTGACACTTTTAAAATCTTTTATTGAACTGTTACCAGCAATTTCATCGCATTACTGTCGCAATAAGAGTAACAAACTGTATCTACCGCAAGAATTTCGCAACATTAAAGGAGTATATGATCGGTACACTGAACATTTGAAAGGTATCAATAAGGAATCGGATCTGTTATCCTTGAGAGTTTTTCGAGATATTTTTAAAAATTGTTTTCATATCGGTTTTCACTTGCCTAAAAAAGACAAATGCGTCACGTGTGAAAATTATAATAACTTGAACAGCGAAGCCCAGAAGATTTTGGAGCAAACAGAAGTATACCAAACACACATAAGAGACAAAGACAAGTCTAAAGAAATATTTTTGGAGGAACAAAGACAAAGCAAAGAAAATTCCTCATTATTATGTGCTAGTTTTGATCTTCAAAAAGTTTTAAATACACCACACGGTAAAAGCGTAACATTATTTTATTCACGAAAATATGCATACTATAATGAAAGCGTATATGAAAATGGCACAAGAAATGGTTACTGTTTTTTGTGGGGAGAAATTGACGGAAAACGAGTTTGTAATGAAATTTCCACAGTTGTTTTTGAATATTTAAAGCTTGTGGATGAAAAGAGAACTCACTCTTCAATAAGTCTTTACTGTGACAGCTGTCCTGGTCAAAATCGGAACAGAGCTATGCTTGCCACATTAATATATTTTATTGAAAATTCAAGCTATATTAATAATATTAAAATCACGTTTTTGTTACCTGGACATACCATGATGCCCGTTGACTCCATTCATAGTACTATTGAATCATTTATTCGGGAAAGAACAGTTTGGGCTCCAAGTGAATGGTTTACTATGATTTCTAACGCGAGAACTAATCCAAATGCTTATAAATGTATTGTAATGAATCATCTCGATTTTAAAGATTGGAAAACATTTTCTCAAGCAATGCTTCCCAATTCAACAAATATTTCTTTTCCAACTTTACGTTCTGCATCAATTGAAAAAAATAATCCTATAATAAAACTTAAATATGGATATTTTGATCACTCCGAAATTAAAGAAATTGATCTCACCTCGATTGCGCGATCAAGGCGCAATTCTGCCATCATAACCAATGGACCTCATTCTTTATATGACGATTTTTTAAAAATTTCTTTAAGGAAATACAAGGATTTAAAAACACTTTGCGATAAAAATACAATACCGAAAAAGTTTCACAACGAATTTTTAAATTTAAAACATGATGAGTCTGTTAAAGATTCACTACCTGAAACAGACCAAGAAGACGAAATTTAATCTGAAGTCACATTTTTGGTTTATTTTACATTCTTATCTTAAACATTGATTTTAAGGTTTAATACTTTAATTTTTATTTATGTATATAAGAATAATTCGTACTGAAATTAAAAGTTTCGTTTAGTTTCTCTAAAGTAATTTTTCTAATTTATTTTTTTTATATTATTTTTATAACAACCATTGAATTTAAAGTTAAAAACTTTAATTTTTATTTGTGTACACAAACAAATTTTTAAAATAAAAAAATATGAAAACAGAAAATTAGTTTTTAAACTGTTTTAACGTAACCGACACAACATTAGTCCGTAGCTTGCCAGCATGACAGCGAAAATAACGTAAGCGACAAAAATACCCGTTATGTTGTGGATATGTAAATAAAACCAATGTTATCATAAATATTGGACAAAATAATGCTAACATATCAAATTTCACGGTAATACTTAAGCTAGGATCCCACTATCGGTACAATGTACCGATTTTTGTTAAATTTAATGTACCGATAGTGTGAACGCACATAATTTATCAAAATGCGACAATCTGTGCCGAAATCGTGCTGACTAAAAGTTATCAAATACAACCCTGATGTGCCGATAATGTGAACACTCTTTTGCCAATAAAATTGTAAAAAATGCGACGATTTTTGTCGGTGACTTGCGCGCCGATCAAAGTTGGCAATCTGCGCCGAATTTCACACAACACTACTTACAAACAGATGTTTTCAAAATAAAAGGAACAAGCAAAAAAAGAAGAACGACGCGCAGTAAGTTTTTGTTAAAATTAATTATTTTTTTATATTGTATTGTTATTATTGTGGTTAATGTTTGTTGTCATGTATTTTTTTAATATATTGTATTTTCTATTTATAGTTAACATTGAAATGTATTCAGACGACGAAGTATTTGAGTATTTGGAAGATTCCGTCTCTATCGAATTATTGACTCTAACACTCTCCGGTAAAAAAGGAAGAAGCCACATATAACCTCATCATGGACGAATGAGTCAACGAATGATCTTATTCAGGCCGTGGAACCAAACTCATGCATTTGGGAATACTCTTGCGCGGAATATAAAGACCGCAACTTGAGAGATAAAGCCTGGCAAAGTATTGCTGAAAAGTTTCCAGAGCATGGCGTAGAAGGTTGCAAGGCTAAATGGGCCAACATAAAAACAGCATTCTTAAATGTAAAAAAAAAGATGCAAACAAAATCAGGCCAGGGAGCAGTATCTACAAAGCCACATTGGCCGTTTTGGACAGCCATGCAATTTTATTGCCAGCACGACCGAGCTAAAAGCAGCTCTTCAGTGTCAACTTTTGAGGTTTCAGAAGACAGTCTACAAACTACGCCTTCCTCTACCAAAAAAACCAGAACAGCTTCTGTGGAAGAAAGATTGCCACCAGAAATAATAATCGAGCGCGCACTAAAGTTTTTGGATGCAGATGTTGATAAATGGCATGGGGTTGGCATGTATTTAGCGTTGCAGATGCGAGATCTTGCACAAAAAAATTCAAAAGCTGCTAACAAGCTACACGCCGACCTGATAAAAACAGCAATGGTAGCAACGTTAAAAGAAGACCAGTAAAATTTTTGGCTTAAGTTTCCTTTAGCGACGCAGCTCAGATTTTCTTTAAACTTTTACCAGCAATTAAACTTTTTATGTTGAGACCAACAATATATTTTTTTTTGTCGGCGGACCCGGGCTTCCGAGTTATGGACCTTCGAAGCTTCGACACTTATTTCCCTATATCTTCGTTACTTATTATCGGATCACAACAAATTATACATCATTGGAAAGTTAGTTATAGTCCACAATTATAGCTTTAATTTAAGATATCATTTGACCTGTTAACCCTTTAAATAAAGAAGATATCCATTAAAAAACTGTGTGTAAAATTCCATTAAAAAACTGTGTGTAAAATAAAACTATTTATGTTAACAGCAAATAAACGAAAACATGTAAACAAAAAAAACATATGATTTAATTCAGTCAATAAAGTGCGACGATAGTGTGATCATATTGTACCGATTATTGTCACATTTTTGTTTTGGCCAACATGCACCGATAAAAAATAGCACAATATGCGAGACTGCTCAAAAAGTAATTGCGACAATTTTTCTCATGTGCACCAATTTAGCACGATTAAAATCGGTACATATTGTGCTATTTGTACCGATAGTGGGATCCGAGCTTTAGACCAAAAGCAGAGATAATTAGAAAAAACCTTCTCCTGTAGAATTTTGTTTTTGTCGCTTACACTATTTTGGCGGTAAGGGCTCGATTTGTTCTTTCATTTTTGTTTTTATTATTAGCGTAATCTTATTGTTGTTTTTAATTTATTAATTGCAATGCAAATTGTATATTAAGTGATAACATTCAATCGCGAGGGAGAAGTTGTGACAAGCACTGCTTATTTATAAAAGTAAACATTTTACATAATTTGATAATGGGAAGAAAACGGAATATATACATACGTGATTTCTATATTATTGATGGCTCCAATGGAAAATGTAAAATTTCATATTCCAAAAATAAATTCTAGAAATATTTTACAACATTTGGAAGATAAATTTGATAAGTTGCAAAATAATATAAAAAATATAACAAAAAATAAAATAGTTTGCATAAAAATGGATACAGCTACTCGCCATGATCGTGCTATTTTGGGCATAAATCTGCAAATAATCTAATCCAATACTCTTCAAATATTCACACTGGCCATTCTTGAATTAAAGCAGAAACATACTGCACAATATTTAACGACTCAAGTGGAAAATGTTTTGAAAAGTTTCAATATAGATAAGGCTCAAGTTTATGCAATAACCACGGATAATGGCAGAAATATGGTGAAAGCGGTGGAGCTGTTATCATTGCATAGTGATGACGAAGAAAGTGACAGTGAAAGTGAAGACAATAACGAAAGTATATTGAATAATGTAAGATTCGAAAATATTATTTCTACTAAATGTGCTGTTCACACATTGCAGTTAGCTGTTAAAGATTTTTTAGATAACTTAAATACAAATGTAGTACATAAATCACGGAAAAGTGTAAAGTATTTGAGAACACCTGCATATCGGTAAGTTATTTCCTTAAACTTTTCATGTGCAAAATGTGTGTTTGTTAAATTTTTTTATTTCATTCCAGACATATAAAAAGTAGCCAAAAACCTCAAACCAATAACACTATGGAACATTTTTGGGATTATTGTCTGGGGGGTGAGAAATTCCAAGTCAGGGTGATGGTAGGTACTAGGTCAGTATAGTAAAACCCTCAAAGGGTTTGGCGTTCGTATGTGTCAGTTTTTATGACCTTTTAAATTTTTTCCTTATCTTGATGTTTTTTCGCTTAGTTGTAACATTTTGGCAAAATCGTAGTTTAACATAACTCGAGAACCACTTGTCCGATTTTGCTAAAACAAACTCAAAAAAATTTAGAATTACAATTTCTTTAATCCGTTCATATAACGTTTTTCTTTATAATCAACAGTTTTGCCGGTAAACATAAATTTGTGGAGAAAAAAAATATTTTTTTGCCTAAAAATTAAAAATTTTTTTTTTAAATTCATAAAAAATCCAAAACGGAAAAAAGGATCAAGTGTTAATAATTTCATGTAGTCACATAACCTATAAACAAAATGCGACATAGATCATAGAAATCGATTAACGCGTTCTGCTTTTATTTACAATAAAGTGAAGGTATCCCATTTTGACAAGAATATTGATATTGACATTTTTATAATTTTTTATTTTTATTTTATTTATTTATTTTTATTTATTTTAATAAATATTGCCTAGACTTTTTCGATGGTGGTTGTTTGCTATCATCAGTTTCTGAACCACACAAAATGTCAATGTGTGACTCCACTGTTGGCCCTTCTGCATCTCCTGAAAATTCTTTATCATCAAGATCATCCTTGTCTTGCCACACAAGCTTACTCCACCAGCAAATTTCCGCAATTATTGCACTCGGCGAATTTGCCTCTATATCTGTAAGTTTTTGTTTTATTGACCTTGGAGCAGCAGCAAATGTGGTTGTTCGATTGTCACGCAATGTTCCAGATTATAAAAACCAAATAATATATTTCGATAACTACTACACTTCACTGCCGCTTCTTGTATATCCCAAATCACGCGGAATTTATTTCTTGAAGACTATTCGTTCAAATCGCATTCCGAATTGTAAGCTGCCAACCGACAACGATCTCAAGAAACAACCACGTGGATATTCTAAAAAGTTTTGTGGATCTGCTTCTGGAGTCGACATTAGAGACGTGCACAGATATATCCAAACACACCAGTTTCTGTGTGTTTACTGCTGTTGGTGCGTATTGATACGTATTTTTGTGTTGCAGTTATAAGTAGATATTGTTATTTTCTCTAACAGATATGGTGTGTATAAATAAAAAGACAATGAGAGCACTATATTTGTTTTACTATAATTCGCTCAAACAGATAATGACAGTCGTACAATAAGTACTTATTGTACTCTGCAAAGAAATATATGTAAGAATTGCGGAAATTAAGATATAATGAAGATATATAATATTCTTATAATTCATATATTTATTATATATATTATATTATCTATTATTTCATTTAAATATTGTACATTTTGTTATAATTTTTACCACAAATTAAATACTTATTACTGTTGTACCACAAATACTTTAATAATACTTATGGTACAACAGTTATTTGAGAACAAGAAACAAATAAATGTGTTACTCAATGCAAAACAAGAGGCAACTGTTATTGTTTTTATGTGTATTGTGAGTGCAAGTTAAGATACGCATTGCAACACTACAGAATATTCGTGGCAAACATAAGTGCTACCCTGCAATTTTACTTTTTATGAAATATTATCGCTACACGCGCACTCAAAATATTATTATGACATTAATTTGGTAGCAGACGCTACCTTGCATTTTTATTCTTTATTCTTGTTCACACAAAACGTGTGATTTCCGATTTGCTGACGAGCATAATTGCTGTGGGTTTGTTTCAATTTAAGTTGTAGAATTCTTTATTAAAAGTTAGTATTAAAAGAGTGATCAACCAGACTCAAGCCTACATAGTAGGTAAATTAAAATAATTAATTTAATAAAGTTATTCTAAAAATCAAAGAAAATAAAAGTGAAGCCTACATAGTAGGTAAATTAAAATAAGTAATTTAATAAACAGTTATTCTAAAAATCAAAGAAAATAAAAGTGAATAAAAATTTGTTAAAGCAGCGAAAGCTAAAAATATTGTTTTAATTTTAATGAACAAATAAAATAAAAAGGTAAAAGATAATTTGCACAAAAACAAAATCATACAATATCAGTTATACTCATTTGCTCATCTATACCAGTAGTATATGGTATTTATCTGTTATATTTGTTTTGACAATACTTACAGATATACTGTTGCACGTCTCTAGTCGACATTTCTTTATCACTTTGGAAAGATAATAAGGCTGTGCGACTCGCATCGACCTACGCAGGCACGAAACCTTTTCAAAATGAAACAAACCCACAGGTATCCCGTTTTGTTCGCTCAGAAAAAAAGTTTGTTGACGTCGATGCCCCAACATAATCCATGAATACAATAGCGATCTCATGGATGGGCTTATTGGCCGATATAAAATTCCAGTGAAAAGCAACAAGTATACAAATCGACTGTTCGTGCATTTGCTTGACTTAGCCATGGTAAACGCCTATATTTTGTTCCACAGAATCAACAAGCCTAATGCTAATGAAAGGCGCTACCAGCTGCCAAACTTCCGAGCAGAGATAGCATCCGTACTCTGCACGCACGCTTGTTTGAATTAACTTAAAAAATCTGAATTTCTTGTTTATTTTCTACACATTACTGTTATAACCTGTTCTTTTTTTGATAATAAAACATTGTACTATATGAAAAAACAAAAATAATTTCTGTAAAATTTTTTGGCTTGTTTTCCTAAAGCCGCCTAGAGGCGGTCTTACTTTATGGCGCTATAAAACCCGATCTGACCAAAAATTTATTTTTTTTTTTAAATATCATTTACTTTTAACATAATTCAAACCCAAAAATATTTTTTTTATCCAGAAAAAAAATTTGGGTACTAGAGGGTTAAGCGTAGGTAGACGCTGTGTACTTAATTGGGTGAAGAAACCTTTGGTTGCCCATGAAAATACGACGAAGAGAGTTCAAAAAGACTGTTCTGAAGAGAAAAAATGTTTGGATTTATTTTTTGATTGTCTCCCAGTGATGGAATCCTATTACTGTCGCGCTGTAACATCAAAAAAATATCTTCTGCCCGAATGGAGATCAAAGCAAATGCTTTATGATACTTACTGCAAATATTGGTGTCTAACTCACAACGTGCGCCCACTTTCAATAGCGATGTTTTATTCCCCATTTTCTATCAGGAACTTGGGCTTGTTTTTACCAAAAAAATACCTATGCGATATATGTTCACGATATTCTGTTGGCAGCCTTCCGTTAGAAAGATATAGTAACCATCAACAGAAAAAGGAAGAGGCACGAATAGAGAAGCAAAAAGATAAATTGGAAGAACCAAATGTCTTCGCAGTCGATTTGCAAGCAGTGGTTATGGCTCCGAAATCGCAAGTAAGCAGCTCATATTACCGCACTAAACTTCAGGTACACAATTTGATTTATTTTTAACCTTATCACCAAAAAAGCATATTGCTTTCTATGGAATGAAGCAGAAGAAGGAGTGAATGCTGAAGAATTTGCGAGTGTTTCGGTGTATTTTATTGTAAATAAAATTCTTCCAATCCTTAGCTTCAATGATGGTCCTCCTAAAATAATTTTTTATAGCGATGGGTGTACATTAGGGGTACAACTTTTTGCATTTTTTGAAAAAAAAAAATTTACATGGCATAACACGATGAGGAATAGTAAAAAAATGATAACTGCGTTTTTAGTTTTTCGATTTATTTCAAAAACTTCACGCAGAATTTAAATTGAAAATTCGTATGCAAATTTCATACATATGCCAAGAAAAAACACCATATGAGATTATGTTCTTTTCTTTGTGTCTGTTTTGTTTTGCTCTTCTTCTGTTATTCATCGTATTTTTGCATATGACAAAAGTACATAACGGTAAATTTGAGTAAATGCTTTATGAATGATTGAAACTTCGTATAAGCGTCGCGCCAGTTGCTTTTATTTAGCTGTCGATCTCTCATTCAGTGCGTGGCAGCTTGAGTGAAAGTGTCTTTTTTAATTAACAATGTCTTTTAAAAAAAGTGGTGCTGAAGTTTTAAAAAAATTCAAAAAAATGGGAAAACAATTTAATAACATTTGAAAAATCTAAGAATAAGAGAAATCAATAACATTGAAAAACCCTTGATTGAATTGTGTAAGATTCCAAAACAGACCGTGATTATAGGAAGGTATAATGAATTAGTAAAAACGGAGAAATTTAAAAAGAAAAGATGCCAGATTATTACAAACGAAACTAAACTTTCCGAGCATAACACGTATAGCTGCAGAACGGAAGATAACAAAAGTTTTAAATGATTATTCAACATTTTTAAAATTCCCGGATGGCAGAAATGTTACAATGACGTTCAACAAGTTATGTGATATAACTGATTTAAATGTTGTCTGGCTAGGAACTGAGGACAAAAAGTTGTATGAACTCCAAACAACTACAAATGGAGAAGTTGGGTACACGACAGCTAAAGCAGTTAATGTGCATCCCTCCAAAGCTGCCCTTTCAAGAAAAAATTTTCAAAGCACCTCGTGTTTAAATAAAGTGGCGCTCAACACGTCAACATCATCAGCTGAATCTGTCGAGCAATCACATTCTCCACCTGTTGCTGAATATAAAGCTCCTGTTCAAAGAAAAAGAAATGCGAAGTGTTCAACAAAAGCAGCAGTGACAATGGTAACAACAGCCCATGTAAGCACCAAAAATGCCGCTAAAATTTGCAAAGAATTGTCCAAAGAAGGAATAAATATAGCAACACCAACACAAGCAGGTATTCACAAAGCGATGATTAAAGCAGCGCTGAACTTGGAAAAAAAATTATAAGAATTCCTTAAGAGATGACATTTGGTGTATTCATTTCGACGGCAAGAAATTTGGGAAGAAAGAAGTGCAGGCCGTGGTGTTAACAAATGAAACTAAGGAAGTAAGAGTAGCGGCAATGGTTCTTGAAAACGGGAAAAGTTTGTCAATTTTTGAAGGTTTCTATTTAATAATATATTTTTAGAGCATTAATTAACTTTCTATAACTTTTTTAAGGAATAAGGAATGTCTTGGATAAATTTAACCTTTGGAATTCCATAAAAATGATTGTTAGTGACACAACAAACGTTAATACAGGGGTTAAAAGTGGAGTTGTTCGTTTACTGCAGAATTGTTTTAAGGAAAAACATTTGTCCCCACCGCAGTATATTGGATGCCAACATCATGTATTAGATTTAATTTTGAAGCATGTGATGAATGAGTTACTAAGTGGAAAGTCGACATCGCCAAACATCAGTTATGACATATTTACCGAATTGATTATGAACTACGAAAACCTAAAACAAAACTACAAACAAAACGAAGAAAAGTTGACCTTAAGATCTATTAAATGGCGTCATGACATGCAATTTTTATATGAACTAGGGCAATATTTTAAATATTATGAAGTAAGCAACATAAAATTTAGAGTTTTACCAGCGCTCAGCAACGCTCGATGGAATTCTAGAGCTTTTCTAGCGATTTTAACGTTCATACTAATACCGGAACACAGAATACAACTTTTGCCAATTTGCCAATTCATATGCAGCGCATGGTATGATGTTTGGTTCTCGGATCACCGTTTTCATAACAATGATTTTGAAATATTGGAAAAATCCGTCAAGCAATTCGGAACTGCACATAAGTGTTTTCTAAAACACTGGGTAAAGGAAGATTCTGCCATTCTGAATTTAAAAAGATCTAATATTTGCACTGAAAGAGCCATCAAAGTTATTCAGGAAATTCACCCTTTTTGTAAATCTGAATATAGTTTAAATCTTAAGTTTATCTCAAATAATATAAAAATGAATTAAATAATGAACTAAAACGTATATTTACTATAAAAATGTATTTGTCTTGTACTTAAATTAGTTTTATTGCTTCTAAATCAAAATTTGTCTTCTTCTTCTTCGCATATAACATATGAATTTTTTCAATTTAAATTCTGCGTGAAGTTTTTGAAATAAATCGAAAAACTAAAAACGCAGTTATCATTTTTTTACTATTCCTCATCGTGTTATGCCATGTAAAGTAGGTGTTACAAAAATAGACTACCCCTAGTGTACATATTAAAACAGAAACTGTCTTATGAGCAACGCACTTCTTAATGTAGCTTATGAAGTACAACATTGTCATAGAGCAAAAAATTTTAGAGCCTGGTCATACGCAAATGGAGGCTGATAGCGTTCATTCAACCATTGAGCGTGCTATGCGTAAAAGAAATGTCGATGTCCCTGCTGAGTACATTGAAATATGCAAAGGAGCACGAAAAAAACCCGAGCCATACGATGTAACTTATGTAAATTATAATTTTTTTTTAAAAATTTAACAAAATAGAATTTTGTAAGAGTATTCGTCCTGGACGTGCCAAAGGCGATGCTAAAGTTACAGAAATTCGTGGCTTACGATACAGCTTTATCAGGAAAGAAGACCAATAACAGAAAGAAAATTTGAAGACTTACAAATTTTAAAAATGAGTTTGCCAAAAGACCATCATAAATATTAAGATGATTTACCTCATTTATAATTTAGTTATATTTGTTTTAGTTTATAACCCAGCAGCAATGAAGTAAGACCGCGAAATCATTTTTTGTTTACTAATTTTTTAAAAATTATTTTATATCATTTTACGAATTTACAGCAACGAAGTAAGACTGTACTTGGGTCATTCTTAAAAAACATGACCAATTGGTGTCCCCAGACTTTACTATTTTATATTTTGTTTCTCCAAAAAGAAAATAGAAAAATATCTGCATTTTTATAAATTATTATCAATTTTACGTAACTATATTATAAAAAAAAAAATAATTAATTATCTGAAAATAACTTAAAAAATATTTTTAATGTCAAAGGTTTAGCAAAAACCTGTGTCCCGAGCGAATTTATAAAAATTTAATAGTTATTTTCAGTTAAAATAAAATAACTTAACTTAGCTAAAATCAACAAAATGTGTTTTGAACTGTTCAGTCTTGTTTAGTGCGTGGTTGAGTAAGCAACATAATTGTAGGCCGGGTACGTACCCTTATTGATAGCCTGTTCCTCTATTTCGAAAGAACACGTTCGTTCGCTTTCTAGTCGAAAGAAAACTGATTTGGGTTTCTCTAACTCTATTTCTATGCGAACGATGACTCGAACGACAAGTCGAATGAAAACGTAACTGTTTTCATACAAAATTTGGTTTCTCTATTTCGAACAGCTCGAACGCAAATGTCAAAATCAGTCACTTGCTATTTTTTGTCGAGTAAATATATATTTGATATTTTTAAAAGCAAAATGAAGTAAAAAAGCAATGGATAACAAAAAGTAAGTACAAAATAATACAAATATTTATAGTTTATTAAAATTTTAAATTTTAGTTTAAAAAAAATCAACAATGGGCCATCCGAAGACGCTTGTATTTATATGGAAGAAAGGCCTGATTTTGCCAGAAGGACTCTGGTGTTCGGAGCAAACAAATTTTCCGCAGAGGATGAAAATTTGACCAGAAAACTAAACTCCGTTTCACCCCCTATTACGCTGTTGCTGAGTGGAAAAGGTATGTGTGTGTTGTTTGTGGCTTACGTTTGCCCAAGAAACTCATATTTACATTTTTTATTTTACATCTTTTATTTTACAAGGACTTTAGCAGTGACCGCACCGAACAGACAACAGGCAACAAAAAAGCTCTTCAAACAACAATTTCACCCACAACCAATCGATAACAAAAATTTTCACAAATAAACATACTTTCCAAATAAAAATTGATTTGTTTATTGTTATTTTTTTTATTTCATTTGTCATATACAGCTGATCACTGTTAAACAGGGTTGTTTTTGTCTTTAAGCAGTTTAGTAGTATTTTTGCTACTTTTAAAGAAAATTTTAACAAATGCTCAAAATATATGATCTGGCATCTCTGTGATTTGTAAATGCGTAAGAAACAAAAATTGACACACGTAAGTCAAGTCGATCGAAGCCTTTCGAAATAGAGAAACCCAAATTGACTCGAATTCGAGTGACTTGCTATCGGTCGACTAGTTTTTCGTTCGAGATCGAGGAACAGGCTATGAGTGTCAACTCTGTTACTGTTGAAAAACGGTGAGTAAAGTGATTTTTTATTTATTTTATAATTTTTTTATAAATATTTTATGTACACTAATTAAGTGGACAAATAAATTCTACAAAATTCTAATAAAAAGCTAAAATATCGTATTTTTGAGTTAATTTGTCCCCTCTGTTACCGGTCCACTCTGTGACTTATTAAAAAGTAACAGAAGGGACTCAAAAGTAACAGAGTGTACAATTATGCTTAAATTTGCTATTTGTTTTTCAGAAAATGGGCAAGAATAAACCATTATCTGCAGCGAAAAAACAACGCCGATATAGGGAAAAAGGAAGCTTAATAAGGAGAAAGTTGAAGAAAATAAGAAGAAAGATTTGGAAAGGTATCATAATAAAAAAAGACTTATAAGTGATATGAAAATTAGAGAGGCTAGGTTAGCAAGAAGAAAATGGCGCACAAATAAAAAAAACTATCGTGAACGTGTAAAAAAATTGAAAGCCGTCATCGATATTACACCACCATCGTCGCCTTCTACAGAGCAGGTTCGAAATGTCGTCTGTGGCCGTAAAGAAATGCGTATGGAAAAAGCAAAAGTACATAGGAAGAATATCAAATTGCAAGTCGAAGTTAATAAGTTAAACAAAAAAGTTGAGAAATTGAAGAAGCAGAGACAGCGATCCAAAAAAGTTAATATTATCAGTTCAGCGTTAAGCCCACTTTCAAAAACCAACGAGTTAATAAACACATGTTTGCCAAATGTACGATGTGGTGGAGTTGAAACTGTTAAAAAAAATTTACTGAAATACGCCACACTAACTGAAGGGTTAAAAAATAGGTATGCGGAATTGCGAACAAAGAGCCAAAAAGATGGATTTAAATCAATTTTGAGCAATAAACTTATTCGGAAATACAAGCTAAAAATGCAATTTCATCGCGATGTGTTCAATTTAACAAGAGTACGTAAGAGTTTTTCAAAAACAAAACCAAACGCCGATATCTTAAGTCTGCAACGTTTTTACGAAAGAGATGACATAAGTCGTGCTACTGCTGGCAAGAAAGAAACTAGAACTAAATTAAAACAGAAATTACAAAAACGATATCTTCTTGATACCTTACAGAATATCTACAAAAAGTATAAGTCTGAAGGAGGTCGGTATTCTTATTCATATTTTGCTGCTCATCGTCCATTTTATGTGGTTTCACCAACAGTTGCATCAAGAGATACATGTGCATGCAAACTCCATGCAAACTTTGAATTCAAATTGTCCGCTTTAAAACAAATTAATGCAATTCATGTCAGCAATTTAAATGAATTGTTAATGTCTGTAGTTTGCGATATGAACAGCAAAAGATGCATGTACAATGAATGCACCTCATGCAAAAATAAAACTTGCACTTTAAGTATTCAAAATGAGTCTGAAGTAGCCTGGAAAGAATGGATTCGAAAAGAAGAGCGGTTCGAAAAAAATGAAAAAGTAACTGTTGCTATTAAAATGATACGAGAAGAGCATACCACAACAACATCGCTATTAGCAGAGAAATTTAGTTCAACATAAAGCATATCGGAGCTGTATCGATCAATTAAAAACCAATGAGGCTGTATTAAACGTCGACTTCAGTGAGAACTATAGTTGTAAAATGGGTCAGGAAATCCAAAGCCATCATTTTGGATCTTCGCGTAACCAGATCACACTACATACAGGGGTATTATATTCTCAGGTAAGGTGAACTTAACCCATTCTTTTTGTACACCTATCAACCGTATATTATATTTTTCAGGTGAAAATAATCCTTTTTCTTTTTGTACTATATCGGCCTGTAACGAACACAGCCCCAGCGCAATATGGGCTCATTTGCAGCCAATATTTGATTTGATAAGAAATTCAAAAAAGGATGTTAACACAATTCATATTTTCTCAGACGGGCCCTGCACTCAGTATAGACAAAAACAAAATTTTTACCTTTTCGGAACAAAACTTTTTGAAAATGGATTTCAGCTAGCAACGTGGAATTTTTTTGAAGCAGCTCATGGTAAAGGAGCAGCCGATGGAATTGGTGGAGTGCTAAAAAAAATTGCTGATAGAATGGTCGCACACGGATCAGACATCATGAACAGCCAGCAGTTTTTTGAACAGGTACAAAAAGAAACAACAATAAAATTATTTCTAATTGATAAAGCGGCAATTGATTGCATCAGGAAGACACTTCCGTCCAATATACCATTACTAAAAGGTACCATGCGTCACCACCAACTTATGACTAAAATTCAGGGTACTGTTTTATATCGTGATGTTAGTTGCTTTTGTAGTAACATTCCAAGAGGATTTTGTAGCTGTTTTGAAATCAAAGTATATAAAACTAATTTAATCAGAATAGAAGAAGAAAAAACTACTCAAAAAAATTAATTTATAAAGAAGTCTATACTCCGTCGTCGTCAGAAGATGAAAGTGAAAAGGAAAATACGGATATTGAAAATAAGAATGGAATTATGAATGGGACATTTTTACTAATTCAAGTTTTAGGAAAAAATGTAACTTTTAGATACGTTTGTATAGCACAAACGTGTGTTGATGAAGATGGTTATATCAAAGTAATTTTTCTACGTTCGAATGACAGCACAAGTGCAAACTTCACGATTGAAGAAAATGACATTTCGTATATACATACAAAAAGAAGCAGTAATTAAAATCCTGGAAAATGCGAACATAAAATTAAAAGGTGGTCGAATTTACTACAATTTCAACCATCCAATAGATATATTAGAAGCACAAAATTAATAATCTACTTTGTAAAAAAAGTGATGGTAATAGCGGATACTTAAATAGTACAGTGCCTCAGTAACAGTGTCTCCTCTGTTACGTTAAGTCTCCTCTGTTACCATCTACTTTTCTTAAATTAAGAAATAAGGCTAAGTCATTAGATTTATTATATGAGTGTAATTTAATAAGGTACACTGGCCTAAAGTCATTAAAAATAATTAACCAGTATTAAACTATTTAATATTTTATTTATCATTAACTTAGTTCACCAAAATGAAATTTGAATTAATATGGGTGACATTATATACAGTGAGTGACAATACAATGGAAACTTTTAAATAATTCCAGTTTCCTGCACTTTGCTCTTAAATTATTTTTTTTTCCAAAACGATAATTGAATAGTTTTTTTTTTTGTTAATTACTCTTTGTTATGTTTTCTCTTAAAATAAAATGATATTAAATCTCTTGAAACAATATGTAATGAGAATATTGCAAAAATGAAAAATAGATAATTTTTATGGTGTTGGCAAAACATTGGAAACTTCTAAGGCGAGTTACAAAAGATGATGAAAAGTAAGAAAAATAAAAGAGAATATTAAAAGAAATATTCCAAAAAATTACCGTTACATATTTATTTATAATTTTAGGTAATTTCAGGTTCAAAAGCATATAAAAAAACACATTATTTTAGTTTTATAACATTTGTAAATAAATTGATTTGAAAATGGCTAGAGTTAAATTTTGTGAACAGCTAAAACTTAAAATAATTAGTGATTTTAATGCTGGACTTAAACAAAAAGAAATATGTGAAAAATACTCAATGAATAAGTCAATAATTTCAAAAATCATTAAGAAATATCGTGAAAAAGGTACGGTGAAAACGCAGCATTTAGGAGGCAGGCCTCGAAAAACTACTCAAAGACAAGACAAGTTAATAGCAAGAGAGTTTAAAAAGTGCCCAAAAATGCTTCCCCGAGAGGTCATCAACAATTTAAAATTGGAAATAAGTCAACGAACTGTTGCACGGCGTGCTGAAGAGGCTGGTCTTGGTTGCTACCGACCTGTCAAAAAACCACTGATATCAGAAAAAAAATAGAATTGCTCGTATTAAATTTGCCAAAGAGCATATAAATTGGTCTAGACAGAAGTGGAATACTGTACTTTTTTCCGATGAGTCCAAATACAACTTAAGAGGTCATGACGGAAGAACTTATGTAAGACGACCGAAAGGAAAAAGATTGGACCCCAAATATACAACCAAAACTGTTAAGTTTGGCGGTGGCAATATTTTGGTATGGGGATGCTTTTCGGGTCAAGGAATGGGACCAATTCATGTCATTACCGAAACTCTAACTGGAGCTGGATACAAAACTATTTTAAACGATGTAATGTATCCATATGCGGAAGAAAACATGCCACTAGTCTGGAAATTTCAACACGACAACGATCCAAAACACACCTCCAAAGTTGTAAACGAGTGGTTACAATCAAACGGAGTTAGTGTTTTGAAATGGCCAGCCCAATCACCAGATCTCAACCCAATAGAGAATCTATGGGAAATTGTAGATCGAAAAATAAGATCGAAAAACTATTCTAAAAAGGCTGACCTTACAGATGCAGTAACTTCGGAGTGGCAAAAAATTCCAGCCGAAACTATTGATACTTTAATTGGTTCCATGCCTCGACGTTGTGAAGCAGTTATTAAAAATAATGGATACCCTACAAAATATTGAACAGGCAGAGTGACAACATATATTTAAGTTAAGAATCGTAAAAGTTTCCAATGTTTTGCCAAATCCATAAAAAATAATACTTTTGAATTATTGTTATTTTTGGTAAAGTTTTACTATTAATCTAAATATTTTTCCTTATTTTAATCAAAATATGTACTAGTCATAAAAGTAATGAAAAAAAATTATAGAATTATCTTTTGTTTTAAACTTTTTGAAATTTAAATGTGAAATAAATATTTTTTTAAAAAGTTTCCATTGTATTGTCACTCACTGTATATTATTACTATAAATTTACTTTTTAAATTTTTTATAAAATAAATTAAAATGAATTATCTTTCCTGGGGAAAAACAATAAAAAGAATTTAATTTTCAATTGTTGATGTTTTTTTATTTGGTATTTAATTTAGGTAACAGAGTGGACGAAAGTGCATTGGTCTCTTCATGTTTTTATCTGTAAAAACTCCAAAAATTAAAAAAATTACTGCTGGTTATTGATTCCTATTGTTGATACCATCCGTAACCACATGAGGCCAATTATAAACATATTTGGCCAACTTAATTTTTAAAAATTACAAAATTCAGAATGGTCATGTTTTTTAAGAACGACCCATAAATATAATAATCTTTCCCAACTGAGGTAAAAGTAAAAAGAAATAAAAAGAAAAAATCTGTTTTCAAACATAATTAGTAAAGTTATAGTTCTTAAATGATACATAACTGAAAAAGAGTAAGATTTTTACTACTACACCTCTCGTGGTGTACATAAGAAAATAGGAAGAGAAAAACGGTTATACGAAGGAGAAGATATATTGAAAACCAGTATTGGTTTGTACTGCTTTATTATGTCTTACAAACATTCAACTAGTAAAGGTTGTTTTCTTTATAATAATATTTCACAACTGGGGTAAAAGTAAAAAGAAATAAAAAGAAAAAATCTGTTTTCAAACATAATTAGTAAAGTTATAGTTCTTAAATGATACATAACTCAAAAAGTGTAAGATTTTTACTACTACACCTCTCGTGGTGTACATAAGAAAATAGGAAGAGAAAAACGGTTATACGAAGGAGAACATATACAGTAATTTTCGTTTGTAACGAACCCGTTTAGTACGAACTTTCGCCTAAAATGAACCAATTTCAAAAGTACGCGTTTTATTTCTAATAAACCATACAATTTTTTTCGCTTATTACGAACCCGTTTAAAGCGAACTTTCGGTTATAATGAACTTTATTTGCACGCAAAACTTGTTTATTTTTCGGTTAAAACGAACCAAAAAGTGGTGAACAACAAATTATATTTTTGCACTGGCACCTCTAAAACGCAGTGTTTTTTTTTCTATGTTCTCGATTCCGGGAATTTCCCTAAGTTTAATGTTTGTTTGTGTGAAGACGATGTACAGACTGCAGTTGAAAATTGCAAAGTTACAAGATGGACGTAGTACCAAAAGAAAAACAAAGAAAATGTTTTTCTTTAAAAGAGAAATATGAAATAATAAAACGCTTGCAACAAGGTGTAAAACAAAAGCAAATATGCCAAGAATTGGGCCTCAGCAAGTCAACAATTGCTACAATTTGGAAAAATAAGGACTTGGTCCTAACTAATTTTGAGCAAAACTCCTCAAACATAAAAAAGGTTAAAACCCCTTGTTTCATAGAACTCGACCATTGCCTATTAAAATGGTTTACTCAGAAAAGAGCGAGTAATTTGACTATAACCAATGCCGTTTTACAAGCGAAAGCACAAGAATTTGGAGAAAAGCTTAACTACTCCGAATTTAAGTGCAGCGAAAGTTGGATTGTTCGATTTAAAAGACGCCACAACATCACTAGCGGAAAAATAGTTGGAGAGGCGGCTGAAGTCAATGTGGATGTGGTCAATGATTGGTTGCAAAATAAGTGGCCAGATATAAGAAACAATTTTAAAGATGAGGACATATTCAATGGCGATGAAACTGGTTTATTTTATAAACTGACTCCTAATAATACACTGCGCTTCAAAGGTGAGACCTGCCTAGGTGGAAAACTATCAAAGGAACGATTAACAGTGCTCGTAGTAGCAAATATGACGGGTACAGAGAAACGAAAACTTTTAGTAATAAGAAAATCAAAGAATCCCAGGTGCTTCAAAAACATAAAAAAATTACCAGTTAATTACCAAGCTAATAAAAAAGCTTGGATGACATCCGAAATTTTCAACAATGAATTAAGACAATGGGACAATAATTTACGCCGTGCGAATCGAAAAATTTTACTACTGGTAGACAACTGCCCAGCTCATCCAGATACAAAGGACTTAGAGTGCATTAAATTAGTGTTTATGCCTCCAAATACTTGCTCAGTTTTACAACCTATGGACCAAGGTGTCATTCACGCATTGAAAAGTAAATATCGCCACATACTTCTCTCAAAAATTGTTTATTCAGTTGATATGGGTGAAGATGACTTCAAAGTTAGTATACTGGACGCAATAAATTTTTTGCATATGGCATGGTTAAAAGTCAGCAAAGCAACAGTTGCTAATTGCTTTCGGCACGGCGGATTTACCAAGAATGAGGGTGAGTTCGACTCGGAAGATGATCTGCCATTAATAGGATTGATAAATCAACCAATGGAAACTTTTACAGATGGTAATAAAAAGGGTTTGCTAAGTTATCGCACTTTTAATTAATCTTTATGATTTTCATTTACAGTTGGGACAATAAGCTTCAATGATTACATATGTTTTGATGACGACCTTGAAACTACGGAAGCATTGGACGACGAAGCTATTTTGCAGTCTGTTTGCGCTGGTGATGACGACCTTGACGATGATATGGACAACGAAGAGCCCACCCCAGTCACAACTGCTCTGGATGCAATGTGTAGCGTAAGTTATGTAAGAACTTTTCTTCAGTCACGCGATACTCCACAACAAATTCTTGACAACTTGGCTCAAGTGGAATTATATATAAATGAAACTAATATTGGTAATAAGCAAACTAAAATAACTGATTTTTTTAAAAACTAATTTTTTGTATTAAAATATTCTAATAATGTTTTAAAAAATAGACAAAGGAGTTTCACATGCATGTGCACTTATATAAATGGTTTTTTCAAGTCTTCATTTAAAGCGAACTTCGTTTAAAACGAACCATTTTGCCCAGTCCCTTCAAGTTCGCTATAAGCGAAAAGTACTGTATTACTTTCCAGGAATGAGTGGAAAAATTAAGAGAATCATAAAATTATGCTCCACATGTAAGAAAAACAAGTATGAACGACATACAAATGATCCAGTACTTAAAGAGACTCCAATTCCAACGTGTCCAGGCCATACTATTCATATCGACATATTTTCTACAGACAGGAAACTAATATTAACATCAATTGCTAAATTTTCTAAATATGTGCAAGTCAGACAACTACAAGGCAGATCTACCGAAAATTTTAGGAGGCCTCTAAGGGAACTCTTGTTTTTTTATGGAGTGCCAAAGAACGTGGTTATGGACAATGAACCTTCATTAAATTCGCAGGAAACATATCTATCAATAACTCAACAATTGTTTTAAACGGCACCTTACCTTTTTGATTCACCATCTAAATTCTACAGTACGGATAGCCAGGTAATGTAAATTTTCAAGAAGAGGTTATAACTTTGGAAAGAATCGAAGCATTAAATGTCAACAATTCTCACATTATAAAACATCAACAAGTTGAAAACAAAGTTAATTTGTCCATTAATATTGTGTTAATATTAGCTCTTTTACTACTGATCATTATTATCTCGATCATATGGCGAAATCGCAATAAGACAATCAAAGAACATAAAGTTCCTGAAACCGACAAGAAAACACAAACGCCAGAAGAAGAAACAAAAACAACAGAGGACATTAATGTTTGCCTAAACCGAAGGAAATCTTTATCATTGCCAACGAATGGTTTAGAAAGAAGCAAAATTCACAATTTACCTTTTTTTTTGAATAGCTATCATACGAGGACGTATTATCTTAGAGGGGGAGGAGTTAACACAGAAAACATTCAAACTCCAAAAATATAAAAATAATTCCCATATTAACAAAGCTTACGTTGCATCTCCAATTACAACACATTCCAACAGCAACGTAGCTTTGTTCCCATTAATATTGATGACTATGCTGTTCACACCGATAATGCTGAGTATGCGTCTGGCGAGTACACGAGCCAACATGAAGAGGTGACGTGATCGGCTGAATGCTAGGGTAGTTTAAGTAAAATGTTTTTAGGAATAATCACTTGTAATTTTACTTTCATTAAATAAAGACATGTTGTGTGTCTAAAAAACACACAATAAAAAAAATATTTTTTTTTTATAAAAAATTCGAAACGCGAATTTAATTTATATACTCCTACAATACATTTAATAAAGCAGAGCTAAATATTCAACCAAAACATTCAGTTGTTCTTTCTTTACTTCTCATCAGCAATACTAGGTAAAACTTCCACACACATCGCTGTGAGGATAAAACTCCAAAAGTATTTCACAATATAATTAAACGGAATCATCCAGCGCTTTTGCAAGTTCAAACGATCGTGTTGACCACGTTTAAAATTATATTCCCCATTATTGGGGTAAAAGTAAAAAGAAATAAAAAGAAAAAATCTGTTATCAAACCAAGTGTCAGATTAGGGTGGTTTTAAAAAATCGAAGTCGGATTTTTTTTTGAGGGCACCCCCCTAAAATGTTTCATTTTGTTATTGTCTGTTTTTACAAGACGTGTGACTCAATTAAATCGCCAAGAAACGTCAGAAAATGTTTTTGCGGTTTTGCATCGCGTATGTCATTTCAAAGTGAGTGAAAACGTAAGAGCTATCATTTTTTATTTTTTTTTTTTGTTTTTATATGGCGAAAATAAACGTCAAAAACGTCGAAAGCGGACGGAGAAAAAAAAGCCATCGTCCGCGGTAAAAATTAAAAAAATTATAAATATTTTTTAGAAAAAATAGATATTTTATCAAAACATGAATTCCACAACAAAGAAAAAGTAGGAATAAATAACAGCTATGAATTTATTGTTTTTATGTATGTATGTACATCTCTTATTTAAAAACATGTTTCATTATATTTCGAAAAGTAAAAGCCCTATTTAACTAAAGTAAATTTTGTTTAAAAGTCCAATGACTGTTTTAAATAATTACAAAAATATAACTGTAAATATGTCTTACTTTTACAACAAAAACATAATAAAAACAAACTCAAAAATTTCTCCGTACAGCATCAATAGAGCAAAAAATTGCACTACTCTAATATAACGGTATTTAAATTTCTGTTTTTATTGTAAAAGCCGATTATTGTTCATTCTTTTAAAGTGATTTGTTTGGCCACTACATTTCAATTTCTATCAAAATGAGTGTAAATGATAAAAATCATACAAAGATTCCTATTGACATCAAAAAATTGATAATAAAAATTCATAATGATGACAAATTGCTGATAATGTTTCTAGAGCAAGATCTTCAGTCCAATACGTGATACAAAATTACAAGAAAACTAATTCACTTGAATTTACCCCAGGAAGAGGTCGCCCAAAAATTACTGATGCTCGTTTGGGAAGAAAGATTGACCG
This sequence comes from Eustalomyia histrio, assembly GCA_949748255.1. Classification (NCBI taxonomy): domain Eukaryota; kingdom Metazoa; phylum Arthropoda; class Insecta; order Diptera; family Anthomyiidae; genus Eustalomyia; species Eustalomyia histrio. The sequence continues at coordinate 22,290,591 of OX456525.1, forward strand.
CGTGGTGAAGCTAAATCCAAAAACAAGTGCTGTGCAAATAGCAGAAGATATTAAAAAAGATGAAAACGTTTCCTTAAGTGCACAAACCATACGAAATTTTCTACATATGAACCAATATAAGGCATGTAAGAAGCCCTTTATATCCAAGAAGAATATAAAACAACGTTTAGACTATGCCAACAAATATATAAATAAGTCAGATGACTATTGGAAAACAGTTATCTTTACGGACGAGAGCAAATTTAATATTTTTGGGTCTGATGGAAGACGATTTGTGTGGCGGAAAGCAAATACAGCGTTGCATTCAAAAAATCTTAAAGCTACAGTAAAACATGGTGGAGGCTCCGTGATGGTATGGGGTGCGATGACAGCTGGAGGTGTTGGAAACCTTGTGTTTGTTGAAACCACAATGGATAAATTTTATTATTTAAACATTCTGAAAGAAAATTTGAAAGAAAGTGCGACCAAATTGGGTATACAAAACGATTTTCAGTTCCTTCACGATAATGACCCGAAGCACACTTCCATGGTTGTGCGCGAATGGCTGCTTTACAACGTGAAGGAAGTGATCCTTCATCCTCCTCAAAGCCCCGATTTGAACCCCATAGAACATTTATGGGATATTTTAGAAAAAAAAATTCGCCAGCATACAATTACCAACAAACAAATGCTGAAAGATGTAAACGTAGAGGAATGGCAGAATATTGGAACAGACATCACACAAAAATTGGCTTTCATCAATGAAAAACCGCTTACGAGAAGTAATTGCAGCCAAAGGACATCATACTCGTTATTAAAATTACATTTAAAAAACATAATTATCATTTTTTATAGCTGTACGGACAAATTTTTGAGTTAATTTTATGAAGTTTTTTTTGTTTTTTTTTTTTTTTTGTGAGAAATAAAAGTAAAACTGTTTTAGAATATTTTTCATTTGCAATTATTTACAACACTTATTGGACTACAATATAAAATTTAGTTAATATGAATCGGGTAAATATTTTTCTACTGTCTGGTGTATGGACAATTGTTTGATATAGTGTATGTATTCCTAGAGATATCAGACGCAGATTTACATGTTTTTGTCAAAAATAAATAAAAATAATAAAATTTTTTTATATATGTAAAATTTTACCTCTTTTAACCGTGATTTTCGGTTATCCGTGATTAGACCGGTCCCGAGCATCACGGTTAATCGAAGTTCAACTGTATGTATATAGTCATATAGTCAAACGACTTCATTCCTTTTACACCCTGCCTTTTGCTTTTAACACATTCCATATGTCTCTGTTAGAACGACAGACATTGAAGTGTGATTACTTTGTTGTGTGTTTATTTGGCACTTGTAGTTGAGGAATTTTTCTAAGCGTGAGATTCTGCTTACATGGCAGAATCTGCAATTCTTTTTAAGTAGTTTTAAGATATTAAATAAAAATAAAAGGCAGTTCTAATAAAGTAACGAAAAGATAAAGTAGTTTTATTAGTTCCCTAAACTTAACTGGCGATGAGGAAACCAAGAAAAAAAAATTGAAGAAAAAAAATTTTTTTTCAAATAACTAAATAAAAAAAAATAAATTAAAAAAAAAAAAAAAAAATAGTGGCATAAATTAATTAAATTACAAAAAGTAATTAAACGAACAGAATTACTAAATTGCTTCAAAACAAACAACAATAATCTCCAAAACGAGTGATGAACTGTTTTTATTTATAAACACAAAAAAAAAGAAGTTAAAAGTTAAAGAAGTTAAGAAGGAAGTTAAAACTTATTTAAAATTGACAAAAAAAACTAAAACTGACAAAAGAAAAAAAGTTTTATAATTCAAAAAAGAAAAAAAAAACTACAAGTTTGGAAATTTATGTAAAGAAAAAAGGGGAAAAACTCAAGGGAAATCTAACAAGACAAACCACCCAGTTTCTCTACCAAACAAGGGCAAAATTAATTGGTAACGCAAGAGATTAGCAGAATTTGCAGCAGAAGAAAAAGAACTAAAACAACAACAACAACAAACATTGAAGCTGCAATAAACCTGTTTACCTATTTCATCTGGATCAAAACTGTAAGAATAAATTAGTATTTATGTTTTATTATTTTATTATATTTATATTTTTATTATAACTATCATTATTTTATTAAAATTTTACACTGATTGTGAGTATAACAATATTTTGTGTAAACAGTTTTTCGTACACACGTACCGTTGATTGCATTCTGTTCGACAGGATAGAGTAGTTGTCAGGGACACAAACGACCGTTACAGTTACTTGCAGTTTTACAGACATAGACATAGGGTAATTAGTGGGAACGGATTTTGACATTCCCTAAACGGGATTTTGTTTTGTTGGGAAATAGATGAATTCTGGGATTTTCATTTTATATTTTTTTTTCACAATATTTTACGGGAATGGAGATGAATGTAATTCATCAGTTCAATCTGGTGTTGGGGTGCACATAAAGGAGATCCCGACATTCGACGGCACTGATTCGAATCAGTTACCGGATTTCTTGACACAGGTCGAAGCACTGTTGCCATCTATCCTCCTACTTACAGAGAACAACAGAAATACCTTATTTGGTTACCTAAAGAACAAATGCACAGGAGCAACGAGGGAAGCACTTCACCGACATGGAACCATATCGAATTGGCAAGGATTAAAAGAAGTTCTGCTAAACAATTTCGGCGAAAAACAGACAAGCAGAGAGTTGCTGGACAAACTCAAAACTTGGAGAATGAACTCCACTATGATATAAATAAATTAAGAAATAAACTACATAACAGACGCCTGACACATGGAGAAGAGGGCTTTACAACAGAGGAAATCAAAAGAATTTCTTTACAGGTTGTTTGCGTCGATCTTTCATGGCATGCAGCGTTTGTCGTGTCATGTCGGATCGACGTAGGAAATCGCTACCCTTGGTTGTCGGCGAGGTGGTACTTGAGCTTTTTTGTGTTGGCAACACTAAATGTTTGGGTTATTTTATTTCATGTTGCTCATTCTTTTTTTGTTACCACAACCGACAGCAAGAGCAACAGGTGCCTTAATATAATAATATAAAAGAAAACTTAAAGTTAAAAACAATTTGCTTTTTGTGAAAATTATAAAAAACCCTAAAAACTATTAAAAAAAGGAAACAAATTGTAAACGGAATTTATAAAAAGAAAATAAAAACAGACAAAACCAAAAAAAACAACAAAGGTGATTTTCTTAATTTCCCTCCACTGTGGCCGCAGTGAACTACTGTAAACAGCAGCAGCTTACCATCAACACCGGCAACCCAGGAAGACGGCATAGGACGACCAACAAACCGAACTCCACAACACCTTAACATCTGTGGCAAGAGGCAGTATCCCGATCATTAAGGATCATTTACCTGAACCAACAGAGACCATGATCTTTGCAAGGAACCCGAACACACTTGAAGCAGCGTTTAAAATAATTTTGGAGGCAAGGCACTAGAATTACACTGCTCTTGGATTTAATAAAAAAAAATGAAATTCCAAGTTCTTCATTTAGAACAAATTTGAGTGATAACGTAAACAACAATTATAACAAAAACCGGAACTATGGAAATAAGAACCAGAATGGTAACAATAATAACAATAACCGTAATAATAATAATGTTGGTTGCTCTGGAAACAATTACAACAATACCAATAGCGGTAACTTTAGAAACGGTAATAACAATAACCGTAATAACAATAACCGTAATAATAATAACAATTATAGGAATGTCGGAAATTATAATAATAATCGCAACAATGATGAATATAGTTACAATAATGGAAATAATCAACAACAGAATTATCAGAATTCTGGAAACTCAAGGAGACAATCCAACCAGTCGAGGAATCTCAATAATTCAAACGGGAATAATGGGGAACCGATGGACATTGGAAACTCCAGTATAAATTTTCCGCAGGGCGACCGAAACTTCTGCCCTATATAGTAATCGAAAATCCAATTAAAACAATGCGCTTTATAATTGATACTGGAGCAGAGTTCAGTATCATAAACGAAAATTTGTGTAGTCCAAAGTGGATGCATGACATAAATGTTCCACTAACTTCAACGGGTGGGGAATTTCGAGCGAGGAAACTTTGTAAATTTCCACTTTTTAAAGTATTCGAACGTGAAAACTATTTCTGCGAATTCTTGGAGTGTAACTTTAGATTCGATGGACTAATAGGTAATAATATTTTGGAACCATTTCACCCAATTATAGATTATGGCAATAGGCTGATGACGGCGGGGAATACAGTCATCCCTTTTTATCTTAATAGAGAAGAAGAGGAATATGGGGGTAAATGTTGCTCGGAAAATGTTTTGGAAATTCTCAATAGCGAAATAGATTATGGAGATGAACGTTCTAAATCTGAATTGGAATTACCACATTTGGATACGGCCGTTAGAAATAAGTTAATATCGACATTGAAGAGGTACAGCAGATCCTTTTATCAGGAAAAGGAGAATTTGTCATTTACGAACAAAATAAAACATAGAATAAATGCGCAAAATCATATTCCGGTGTATGCTAGACTCTATAGGTACCCGGAAATCCACAGAAGGGAGATCGACAAACAAATAAGGGAAATGCTGGAACTGGGTATAATCAGGGAATCATCGAGTCCTTACAACAGCCCTATTTGGATAGTTCCAAAGAAGCTGGACGCGTCAAACATTCGGAAGTGGCGCCTTGTTATCGACTATAGGAAATTGAACGGCATTACTATTGAGGATAGATTTCCAATTCCAAATATAAATGATATATTTGATAAATTGGAAAGATGCCAATATTTTACAACTCTTAATTTGGCCCAAGGTGTTCACCAAATTTAAATGGATGAAAGGGACATCCATAAAACAGCTTTTTCAACTGCGAGTGGCCATTACGAATTCCTTCAAATGCCTTTTGGATTAAAGAACGCACCTTCAACTTTTCAGAGGCTTATGAACGACGTCTTAAAAGAACACATGGGGAAAATTGGCTGGGTTTATTTGGACGACATATTAATATTCTCCACGAGCATAGAGGAACATATAGAGTCTTTAAATAAAGTTTTGAATTGCCTAAAGGAGGCAAACTTAAAAATCCAACTGAATAAATGTAGTTTTCTGAAACAGGAGACGAAGTTCCTTGGACATTTGATCACTGATAAAGGCATAAGGCCAAACCCAAGATTCAAGATTCAAATGATTTCAACATATTCTCTGCTGTCCAAATCGGATGTTACAACAGCCAGTTTTGTTATATGGGTGATCCATTTCGAGATACTTTTTTCAATAGCCTTTTTTTGACAGATCACGTGTGAGTGGTGTCATGCTGTCGTGTTATTTTTGTTTAGTATTGTTGGGCATTTCATAATGGAAAGACTTACGCGTCGTTCGTTTACAAATCGTTCAACTTTATTACGAAAATTCACGTTCTGTGAGGAATGTGTTTCGAGCACTTCGCTCAACTTATGGTCAACATAATCGGCTACTGAGCGTACTATTTGCAACACCATCACCCATTTTAAGACCCAGCATTCATTATTGGATAATATTCGACCGAATAGACCACGTCCAGCACGCTGTGAAGTGTACACGTAGCTGAGAGTGTACACGAAGACCGGTGCGAACGTAAACATCAATGGCGAACGTTATCGTGCCATGATAACCTACTATTTGATGCCTGAAATTGAAGCTCGTGATCTCGGCGACATTTGGTTTCAACAAGACGGCGCCACTTCCCACACTTCGCATCAATTTATTGAGAGAACACTTCGGTGAGCACATAATTTAACGTTTTGGGCCGGTCGATTGGCCACCAAGATCGTGTGATATTACACCGTTAGACTTTTTCCTGTGTGGATATGTAAAGTCTAAAGTTTATGCAAACAAACCCGCCTCGATTCAGGCCTTGGAGGAAAGCATAACGCGTGTCATTCGCCAGTTACCAGTCGAAATTGTCGAACGAGTCATCAAAAATTGGACTCAACGGATGGCCCATCTGCGACGTAGCAACGGCCAATATTTGATAGACATAATTTTCAAAAAAATAAATGCCAAAGCATGTTCTTTCAAATGATAATAAACATTTCCCATTAAATTTGAATTTTCTGTGTTTTTTTCTTTAAAAAAGTAGTTTGAAAATTAATTTTAAATTATTGCGAACACTGATTATTATTAGTACGAATGAACAACTAACGATGATTGGGCGATCAAGCCGATCGGATCATTACTTTAGGAGTTATTGAGGTTTTAGTGAGAATAGTACGCGGACGTGTGAATAGGTTCGTATGGACCTTGTACTGAATTTCACTAATAAATTCATGTTTTTGGGCATCATTATAATTTTTTTATTGTTTCAACACATAATTTACTTGTTCTGAACACAAAGACCTAAACTCAAAGACATTAGGGATGATGATAAGAACAAAAAATTCGAAGAAAAATTCGAAGACATGAACTTTTTTGCTTTCAAGGAAAGGCACAATATTCTAATTTTATACTACTAGCAATAAACCAGTTCTTAGAATTTTTTGTTTTTATCATCATCCCTAATGTCTTTGAGTTCAGGTCTTTGTGTTCAGAACAAGAAATTATGTGTTGAAACAATACAAAAATTATTATGATGATGAAGTAATCCCTAAATGTCTTTGAGTTCAGGTAGACGTACGAAAGAGTATAAAATAAGTTGTAGTTTCGTAAACCAAATCAGTCAAAGTTTAGACAGCGAAGAGTAAAATCGTGTGTGATAGAAACAAAAATATAAATATGGTAGATGCAAGTAATTTGGACGTTGCTCAAATGGTTGTACGCCACAATGCACTACACCTGCCGCGTTGACAAGCAAACCGAGAAGCGGAAGCCCTATGCCGTATTAGATTACAACGCCAACAAATGCGGCGTTGATACCATGGATCAAATGCTAGGCACTTACAGCTGCAAAAGAGCAACACAACGATGGCCGTTGGCCATGTTTTATAATATGCTGGACGTCGCTGCATTGGCTGCTTTTACGATTTACAACGAAATGATGCCTATAAAAAGGAGTGACAGACGGCGGTCGTTCTTGTTACTGCTAACGAAACAATTGGCCACACCAAATATCGAAGAACGTGCCCTGAACAACCATATAACCTCATATCCAAGGATACGCAAAGCGATGGAAACATTCGATGTCAGGGTAAGAAAAACATCTTCAAATTCAAGAATAGAATATATATTTATTTGTTTTTTTATTTTTCTTTTCACTTCAGGTATTACCAAGACCGATGGAAGGCAATGCACCGTCGTTTGCGGCTAGGTCAAGTAGATTGTGGTGTATGCATACTGTAGAGTATTCAAATAGTGCTTGAATACTGAGCATGGGGTGACTTAGCACAATTAAATTGAAAACATTTAGATTGACATTGAAGTACATACATATGTTAACAACGGGACATTGAAAAACCCAAAATGCAAACTAAATAAAAGGTTTCTTATTTCATTACTTTGTTTATTCTTTTCAATTGTTTATAGTACATTTTATGATAACACCATAAACAATAAATGAAATAATGTTAACATATTGACCACCCAAAAGAATACTTGACACACATGCATGATATTTGAAACATATGTGTCACAGACATGTCTAACACAATCGCTGTGGTCTAAGTCACTCAAATGCTGTTGCTGCACTTAGTTTAATATGAATTAAATTTTAGTATATAAGTAAAATGTACCATTATAAGTGGTCAGTCCATAATAAGCAGTTTTAAGAAGCAGTCTTTTGAAGTAATCTTTAAGTCTTTAATATTCAATCTTTAGTTTTGCTCATGAGTGAATTTTAAAATTAATAAATACATAATAAAATTATCAAAAGGAAATTGTTGTTGTTTCTTATGATATAACATCACAAGACCGTCATGTCGCCTTTGCCGTTCTGAGTACGGGCGGCAGCGGAAAACGCGGGCATACTGCTTCGGCTGCGGCAACGCTGTTTGCGGAGAACATAGCACACTTTTACATCGCTGCAACACTTGCGCACAGGGCGGGGGACAAGAAGTACACGCTCAACAACAATAATTTTTAAACTTTTTTATAATAGTCTTAAGAAAATTCAAGCAAAAAAAAAAAAAAAATTAAAAAAATTGAAAAAATTATTTTTGTATGTAGAATTTAGTTATAAACAATAAAAACAAAAAAAATCAAAAAAAAATTTTTATATGAAAAAAACATGATTTACAAAAAAGGTCCGTAGGGACCTTTTCACACGGCTGTGAAGTTCAGAACTGTCACTCATCGGAGGGCTAAACATCAAAATAAGTTAACAGTTGTTGCAGTAAAAAAATACCGTATAAATAGACGTAACTTTTGATGCAACTTTAAAAACAGAATTAAAAAAGTTGCATGCAATCAATTGCATCGTATAAATTAAAATAAAGTATTTTCAAATAATTGATTTCAATAAGCTCTTTCTTTGGTTTTCCCTAAAAATAACCCGTTTTCTGTTTGCCGGCAAAAGGTATTAACGGAAGGTAAGATATTTACATAGCCTTGGAGTTTTTTCAAATAAATGTAATCATAATTTGTACGATTATATATGACGCAATGCACATATGCTATTAAATTCATGTAAAGTATGAAAGATAAAAGCAAATTTATAAAATCCCTTTTTTACACATACATATCTAATTAAAATGTTTTTTTTTATAAATTTTAAATTTAACTTCATTATAACACAATCACACATATTTCTATAGTATTTTTTCTCATGTTTTCTTAAAAACACACGCATTTGCATTCACACATTATATTAAAATGTAATTATTATATATCAGTCTTGTTAGTTATAAAAATTAATTTCAAAAATGTATACAACTTAATGTGAATTAAAAATGGACTAGATTTAAATATTCTTTGATTTCAGCACACACAAAAAAACTATAAAATGTTAATTAAATCTCTATGAACTGCACATAGAGTTGACCAGAAAAGGGTAATATTTGTAAATTAAAAATAGTAATTAATTATAAATAACTTACATAAATATTGTGTAGAACTGCAGTAAAGATGGTGAGAAGTTCATTAATGATGTTTGTTGATAAATTTAAGATTGCGCAGTTGGGAGAGATAAACAATAAAGTTAAACATCACATATTCAAAAATACCAAAAAAACATCAGATTTTTCTCTTAATCATGATATTAAGGCAGCTGCTGCAGTTGATGTATTATTGTTTCTATTAGCAACATAATTTGTACTATTCTTTATACAAGATGATGAAATTGAAGAAGATGATGATATTGGCGTTTGTGACACTTTATGAACTTCTTTTTCAATTAACGACCACTTCTTTTGAATTTCTCTTCTGTTACTTGATGGTACTGTGGATTCTTTGTTTTTAATGGATTTTTGTTCGTTTATATTACTGGTGTAAATACATCTAACCGTATTTTTTATGGAAGGATCTTCCATTACTACTTGTTGATTTTTGGAAAAATATTCAGAGGCAGCTGCTGTGGTAGTAAGATTTTTAATTACTGATTTTGTCAATTCATACTGCTCAAAATTGACGTTCGAATTTGTTTTAATATTTGACGTTGTAGTTGTTGATGCATTTGCAGCTGTTGAACAGGGCTGTGATTGCGATGATGGTGGTGAATGTACAATAATGGGAGCAAATACTGAATTTAAATTGAGTGTTTCTTGTAAAATACGCCATGATGCCACAAATACTGCCTTAACACGTTCAAATGTATCGTAATCATATACAGAACGTGCAGTATTAGTTAAATCAAATGGTTCTATAATGTCAAAAAAAAAAAAAATAAAGAATATTAAAAAGAAATCAACACAAAAATGTATTTTTTGTTAATCAAGGATGTTGTTTAACTATTTTTACTACACTATTAGGAGGAATATGGGCATAAATGCCATATAGAGGTACCAAATAATTTAATTTGGTAAGAAAAAAACGCATTTACTTTTTATATGTTTAGCACATACCCGTGATACAAGGTTATTTCTTTGGCCTAGCTGTTGTAACTAGACTATTGGTACATCTCCATAAACCCTTTATAAATTTCTCATCGAGCCTCCAAATAATTTAATTTAAACTTCTTTGTCATTAATACAAAAAAAAGTATAAAATGTACTTTGTAGTACAATGGAATTTTTGTTACTAAAATATTTAACCACTTTAGAATAAGAATAACTAAAAATGTGCTCATTATAATATGGGGTTTCCTCAAACGTACGTACGATGAATGAGTGACTTAGACTGCATGTATTTTATTTTCGTATTGCATGTGTATTGTATTTTCGTTTGGCTGAAGCACACCATGACGATGCCGCTCACGTAGTAAAAAACGTTCTCTTTCTTTTGTATGTGCAGATTTCAAAGGTTCAGCATCTTTTCAAATTGGTTTTTTTTGCGATTCCAATTGAATTTCTTTGCAAATCCAATTAGTTTTAGCAGATTTCCCAATTGGATTTGAAAAAAAGGTTTAAAAACAGGGAAATTTACTCAAATTTTTGCAGAAATCAGGGAAATTTGCTCAATTTTCCCCTGTTTTCTCCAAGTTTCCGAACCTTTGTATTCTGTATAAAATTTTATTTGGCTGTTGACGGCGTTGCATCCTCTATACTATTCTTCCTCTATGGCTGAAGTAAACCGTTACCATAACAGTGTTGCCAGTTTTCCTAAAGACTTTATCCTATCGATTTGTCATCCCCAAATTGTTTCTCTCTGGTCCCCAAAAATCCCCAACATGTATTTTCTATAAAAAATCAAAATAATTTGTGATTCAAACTCAAATAGTTATTCAACCCAAATAATCTAATCGACTAAATAGGTCGAATAATCAGTCCTTCAAAAATAAAGCAAATTATTTTTAGCTAGATTGTAAATCGATCTGGCAGGAGATCACATCAGAACTCAAAGTTTTAGAAAAGCTCGAGCAAAAAATGTATACATTACTCAATTCTTGTCTTCTTAGCAATCAAACAAGCACGATTGAACAAATATATCGCATAAACCACTCGATCGAGATTGCATTAGAAAAAAAAAGAAAAATGCTCAGCTTTATTTTTAGATGTGTCAAAAGCCTTTGACGATGTATGGCACAAGGGCTTGTTATATAAAATAAATCTAATTCTTCCGAAGCAATATTGTCAACTGTTAGAATCCTACTTATCGGACAGATACTTTAGAGTCAAACAGGATGATAATAACTCGAACCTCTAACCTATAAGTTCAGGAGTTCCCCAAGACAGCATTCTAAGACCTTAACTATATTTGTTATATACATATGATCTACCAGTGAATGAAGACTGTATTGTAGGTACATTCGCTAACGACACCGTTATCATGTAAATTGGACAGAACAATCCAACAACCCAATCTGCCCTTTTGGAATTAGAGCAATGGACTAAAAAATGGTGCATTCAACAGCTTGAAGTCTACCCACGTAGATTTCACAAATAAAAATATTGATTACAAAGCAATATACATAGACCAAGAAATAATTCCATTTGCAAATACAGCGAGGTACCTTGGAATGACACTCGATGCAAAATTGCTTTTGAAATTCAAATCAAAGCAGAATCACATGAAGTTAAACTTTTACAAGACCAAAATAGTGAAATTCCGGCCCTCTTAAATACTTCAGGATTGCCAAGAAGATTAAACAGCTACAAACCTCACGACCTTAAATGGCGCTTCAACCAGTAAGAGGTTTTTATCAAAAACTTCGTTTGCTGTAATTAATTTGATATTTAAATAAATATATTTTGTATTATGAAATTTAAACTGCTAGTTAGTCAATATTGACTAGTTGTAGTCCTTAAGTGGAAATAAAAAAAACATGTTATAAAATAATAAAAGATAATTGATTTTAATTTGAAATTTTTTTTCTTACAACAGTTTCGTAAAAATTACATACAAATTTTCATAAAATCTAAAAAAAGAACATGGAATTTTGTAAATTCTTTAATTTAAGTTGTTGTTAAAAAAAAATATTAAAAAGTTTAAGACCTTAGGTCAAAATATTTAAGAATTCGCTTATTCTTAATGACACGCACACAGAAAAAACTTAGTTAATAGGTGATGATGACCTGATAGTAATATGCGTATTCAAGTTTTATTGATTACAAAAAGTTTGAAAATATTTTTTAAGTAGACTTAGTTAAGTGCTTTTTGAAAAGTCCACAGATATTTATTTGTTGATTTTTCAAATACTTTATACACTGCGTTTATTTGTTTTCGATTTAAATGTTTATTTCCACTGAACATGTCTGACAACATCTTATCGTTCGAGTCCCCATAATCCATTCGAAGATTCATCGAAGGCATGATTATTTTTTAAAAGTCTCAGGATGCTTTGAATTATCCTCAACAAACAGTTTATAAACCAATGCAGTAGACTTACTTTGATATTTCACAAAAAAGCAACTCTTTGTGATCTTATTGATGAAAGAAATGTATTTATTTTGCATTAAACGATTAATCAAATAATCGCCAGTTTTTCCGATTAATCGACACTCGAATAACTGATAAACTGATAACCGGCTAACCGGCAGGGTTGAATAATGGGAAACTCTATTTAAAATTTGTCACTGTTAATTATAAAATAATAAAAGGATTGAAAAAACAACAAAAATTAAAAAAAAAAAAATCATCGCCAACAAATCCTCAAATACCCAAAAGGAAATTTTAATCCCCTTTCACGAAATAAAATTCCCAATCCCCAATTTGGAGATAAATCCACTAAACTGACAACACTGCACCATAAAGTGAAATATGCTCTCAAGACAATTTGTTCGTGCTCTTTAACGCAAACGATTATTTTGTGTACGATACCCTGTTGGCCATGTCTGCAAGACAACCTCGAAGACGGCTGCACAATACATAGTAAAATCGCTGACGATGCTTTGGCGACAGTCCATGCAAAAGTCACATAAGCCACAATATGCTTGGTTTTCTCGTCGATGACTATATACAGTGGCAGAGTAAAGTCGTTGAAAAACGAGGTTGTAAGTTTTCTGTCAACAATGCAGCATTTAAATATATTTCAAACAAATTCAATCTAACAAATAATATATTTTGCAAACACAGAAAAATGTACATACTATGTATAAAAAAAATTATTTCACGTAAAAGTAAATAAAAAAACAACAAAATTAGTACTTGGTGGGAGAACCTTGGCTTTGGAGAACAGCATTTGCTGGCTTTTCTAAATTCAGCACTTTTAAGATTCAACTGAATAATGAACCGTTATTTTGCATTTTTTTTCTAACACAACATAGACGAGATCTTAAAAAAATAGATAACGAAAACTTGAAATACATTGTCACCTATCTAGTCGTCAATGTTGTATGAAACACGACAAAATAGATGCAAATGTCGTCCGTTTTGTCCCTACGAGTTAAAGACATTGTAGCTCTTCTAGTCGTCAATGTAACTTAAAACACTACAAAATACATGATATGGTCGCTCATTGTGTCCTCAATATAGTTTTATTGACAAGTTTAGGAATCTGTCGCTCATCTTGTGATTAATTGAATACATCTTTGACGACAATTTCATGTAAGTCCATTTGGCCAACTGGGATATGATGTATGTATGGTATTTGGTTTGTTTTCTTTCTATCTGCTCAATGCACATAAAAGCAGAACCAGTTTAGTTAAATCATAGAGGAAGAATAGTATAGAGGATGCAACGCCGTCAACAGCCAAATAAAATTTTATACAGAATACAAAGGTTCGGAAACTTGGAGAAAACAGGGGAAAATTGAGCAAATTTCCCTGATTTCTGCAAAAATTTGAGTAAATTTCCCTGTTTTTAAACCTTTTTTTCAAATCCAATTGGGAAATCTGCTAAAACTAATTGGATTTGCAAAGAAATTCAATTGGAATCGCAAAAAAAACCAATTTGAAAAGATGCTGAACCTTTGAAATCTGCACATACAAAAGAAAGAGAACGTTTTTTACTACGTGAGCGGCATCGTCATGGTGTGGTTAAATTGTGCCTAAAACAAGTATACTAAATTTTGCTGTGCAAAATCTTTAAATACCCTTCACACATGTCCTACGAAAACAATGTGATTTACCAAACCACAGACATATTACACATGCCAACAAAATATATCAAAGTTTAATCGATATTTTATATAAAAAAATTGTATTGTGTTAGAAATTGATGTTATCTGTTATGCGTGAACCGATTTTGTTTCCTGAAGGGTGAGGTCAATACCATGTTTGTATATGGTCTTTGCATGTGTATTGGTTCATAATCCAGTTGACCACGTCTTCCAGACATCTTCAATGATGGGTGCATAAAAATGTAAAGTCCTCGAAGGCAAATGTAAGACAGCCTGAACAAATCGTCAACGACTTTTTCGAAAAAATGTCGCGGAAATCGTAGACGACTAAAATATAGACAATGTCGCTCAGTTTGTCGTTCACGCAATAAGAATGAAAAATGAAGACAATATTTAAGATGTAGTCGCTCACCTTGTCTTTAATAATGTTTAAAAGATGACAACTTTCAGGTCTTTGTCGCTAATTTGGTCGTTAACGAAGATTTTTTACACATCATCGTTTAACTTACTTCAGCGACAGAGGACAAATTCAAAAATGTCTTATATAAATCGTCAAAGACAATGTCGTCTACGACCGTTTGGTCAACCGGGGAAGGATGAGAATTTTGGTGAATATACGTGCATTTGTGCGTGTACGGTGTATATGGAGAAATATTTGCAAGGTTAAATTGCAAATTGGAAAGGAAAATAAATGAAATGAAGGGGAAAAGAAATGACATGAAAAGGGAACAAGTGCAATTAAAACATTAGACAAGGATAATGAAAAGGGAAGCAAAAAAAACTTATTGATCTCAAAATTAGTGATGTAGAGTTCGGAAGAGAACATGAAATTTCTAAACTTTTATTACTAGGCAGAATAATGCTGCAACAGTGGTAGATGTACCGGAAGTAACTCATAATGATCAGGAAATACCTTTTGATTACAGCACTTTTAAAACCTTCTTGAAATCGCGTAAGGATATCCTATAGAATGATTTTAGGACTAACCAAGCACGATAGACTTATACTCTTTAATATTTTAGGTGAAGTATGGAGGTCGTAAATTATTCCTCCAATTAGGAAGATAATCAGGATTCGCCCAATACCCAAACGGTAAGACTCCATAGATGTTACAGATTATAGACCAATATGCTTACTTTCATGTGTTGAGGGCATACTAAAAGCAGCAATGGATAACCATGTTAAAATTAAACACCTTCTACCAGAAAGATCCTACGCCTTTCGAAAGAACATGAGCACTATCCACTGTATTAATGATCTCATAAAGGTAATAGAGATTCTTATAAATCGAAAATGCCTACGATTATGTGAATACGAGTATGCTGGAGGCGAAATTGATCAAAATGGGCTTTAACTATGATTTAATAAAATGGATCACATCCTTTTTAAAGGATCGTACACTAATACTGGATAGCGCGAGAATCGTGGTCTGGCTCAGGGTAGTGGTTTGAGCCCGCTGCTTTTTAACCTGTATACAACAGCCAGGCCAACACATACATTTACCAATTTGCAGATGATTTTTTTCATTTTATGTTTTGGTAAAACCTGGCAAAACAACTGTAACATCCTTTGGTAGGAAGGCAACTCAACTTAATATCACCATTAACAATACCCAAATCAAGGAGGTCAAGAAAATTAAATACCTGGGGAAAATTGTGGCAGCAAACAACTCAACTGTACCTCATACAATTCAGGTGATTGATAAGATCAACCGTACGTGTGCACTCTTGAGAACCATCAGTGGATGCCTTTATGGCATCGACCCCAAAAGAGCAAGCCTTTGTTCTTTCAAAAATGGAATATGCGGCGTCTTCTTTTGCACACATAACCAAGAAAACTCTGGAAAGATTTCAGGCAATTTCCAATTTTCATATAAGAAAGTCTTTGGGTCTAATCCGATCGACTCCTATTCACGTTATGTACCATATGGCTGCGAAACTCCCACCTAAGTATAGACTTGTGCTAGCCACAGCGAATGATTTAGTTAAAGTTTTTTTATTTAAGGATGTCGGAGATACTGATGACGCAGGAAAAACCTATAAATACCAGTTTCTACAAAGTATTTCAGAAATTCAAACATATTTTAAGCCATATTGAGGGAAATGCTTTAAGTGAGGAAAATATTGAAGCGGAAATGGTAAAACAGATTTTTCGAGAGAAGAAACGAAAACTGTAAAACGATCGGTTGGAATTAATTTATACAGATGGTTCAATTAGAAAGGAGCAATCAGGAGGTGTCATATTCCATCCATTCCTTAATTCTGGTGGCGCTATATCCTTACGGAGCGGCCAAATAATTCTTCGATTCTTTACTGGCTAAAGAGAGGTCGGAAAAAAAGAGTAAAATATTTAGAAAAACAAATATTTTCTTCACAACATATTCTGATATTAAAAATTACCGATAACGAAATATCGGGCTTATAAGCTAGTTATAATATATTTGTTTTCCCATAATATATTTCTTTTCCTTTTTAATTTTATCTTGGGTGCACTTTCACACTCATTGATTTATTCAAAATGTGTTGAACATATTACATATACAGGGAATTCAGGAAAATTTTCCTTTAGTTGTGATATTTCATTTTTTAAATTCAAATTACTTTATAAAATAATGGCTGTTTAAAAAATATCAGTATTGTTTATTAATTTAGCAGTTCTATTACAAAAACTGTTCAAAGCTACCTCCATTTCAAATTTGTTAACCATTTTCCGAATTGACTTTTTTGATAGGGCGAAGATATTAAATTTTTCCGGCAGGAATCAATTTTATTTTAACGGAAACACACACACAAAATATTTTTCAAATTTTTATCTAAATTAGGGTTACCTATTAGAACAAAATTGCAAAATATCGTACTTTCTTAGAAATTTATATTTTTTAAAAGAAAGAAAAAATAAATATACGAAATTTACCACCAAATAGGAAAATGAAATACAGTGAAATAAAAAACCACAAAAATAAATACAAACCTAACTGAATTAGTAATAAAAATATGACAAAAAAAATATTCACTTGCTTTCCTACAATATTATCTTAACGTCGAAAAATTTTGACGGTCGATTGCCTAATTTAAATTAATCGCGACGACATTTGTTGTCATCGGTCGACCCAGTTGTGATTAATATCTAAGATTTAGGATTTTGTATATTTAATTGGGATTTTTATGTTTAACTTACCCTCAATACACAATTCTTTCCATTGATGTATATCATTTTTAAGAGATTTTGCCACACGACATTCATAAATAGGTAATAAGCCACCCGTTCGTACAGATATCGCAAATTGTGTATAACTGGATGTCAAAATAAAAAGCAAATTATATTTAATTACAAAACAGTTTAGATAAGTATTTAACAAACTAATACTTACTCAAAACAACTGTAGTATTCTAGAAAATACAAAAATAACTCTCCTATGGATTGAGTATTTTTACTGTCATAAGATTCTATAGTTTCATTCATATCAATATAACCAAAATCATTTGAACGTAACTAAAAAAAAGCAAACAAATATTTGTACGAGTGTTAATTTCAGTTGTTTTTATACACTTTACATAAAATTATAAAGAACTTAAACAATTTTAATAAAAAAAAAAAAATATTTGCATAAAACTATTTTTGTGGAAAAAAAATTTAGCGAAAATGTAGCAGATAAAATTTCTTGGAAAAACACACTTAATTAAAAACATTATGATCTTTTATATAAATTCCTAAAAAAAATATAAGGAACATTAATATTACCTCTTATATTGAAACGCAAAACTAAGGGCACACTTATTGTTTATATAGAACAATTCCTTAAGATATAACTTAGATATACCTACATCCAGAAAACAGTATCAGTTGTGGCTACCGAATTTGTTGCCAATCGAATTCTGGCGGTTACGACAACTATCTTCATATTAAATTATTTTTTTAGTTGGGAAATCCAATATTCAGTTGTCTAATTTAAAATTTAAAA
The DNA here is from genome assembly GCA_949748255.1 of Eustalomyia histrio. NCBI lineage: Eukaryota > Metazoa > Arthropoda > Insecta > Diptera > Anthomyiidae > Eustalomyia > Eustalomyia histrio. The sequence goes on from OX456525.1 coordinate 22,308,620, forward strand.
TCCACATTAATATTATTACATTCCACAAAATTTTATTTATAGATTTTCCGGTATCGAACCTAGGCATCCAGATTTATAATTCACACTCTTACTTACTGCACCGCAATTTAATAAAGTTTTCTTTGGTATATTTGTTATTTAAACATTTGAATATTTTATTTTAATTTAAAAAAATATATTTTTTTTTAAATTAATTATTAATAAAATTATTATTAATTGGCCTCTAGGCTTTTCAATTACAAAATGTTGAATAAAAAATATAAAAAAAATGTTTGCCTTTACCGGGATTTTAACTCGGAAATTAGGAGTGCTAAGCTAGCTCTCTACCCACTAGCCTACAAACACTTATTAGTTTTAATTGCTAATTTTGAAATTAAATAATTTGTTTAGGAAAATAAATATAGAGCAATTCCATATGAAAGCGATCACCTTTTGGACGACCCCTCTCCGATTTTAAAATAAATAGTCTCAATCGATTGCCCAGCAAAAAATAATGTACCTACATATTTTTTTTTTTTTTATAGTGACTGGTTTAGTGGTGGTGTACACCACTGTCATGTGACAAAATTGAAGAATTCTTCATAAGGGACCTCATTGAAAGTTGTTTTAAGAAAAGCAAATATCGCTTATTTTTTTTTACCTATTTTTTACCAAAAAATAAATATAAATACTTCACACACTCTGAGTCAAATTTCAGTTGAATACTAAACGTGAAAGTGTTACAAGTGTTTTTTTTTTTTTTTTGTAAAGTAAAGAGTGAAGCTGTAAAGACAATTTAAAGTAAAATGAATAAATTTTGCTGCAATCCGTTTAACAAGAGTGGACATCGTTCGAAAAAGATAAAAGTATTAAAATTAACTGGTGTTTCGAAGCGATACATGAATGAATTTAATATACAATACGGTGAAGAAGCACAATTCATTTGCCCCAAGTGTAAAATCGATTTGTCTCAACAAGCAAATGCATGGAAACAAATGCAACCACAATCCGAGAGTGAAATGACAATTGAACAAAATGTTTCATCTGATAGTGAGGCAGACATTCCGATGGTCAATATGTCTTTGAGTCCTTTGAATGAGGCTATTACCACTTTAGGTGAAACGCCTATTAGAAAAAGAAAGTTGCGAAGTGAAAAATACAGGAAAGATAAAAAAGGCAAGGTTATGAGTGCAATCGCGACAATATTTGATGAAGGCTTTGATAACGAATGCAGTCAAGCAGATGATGTTGATGACGGCAAACAAATGATTGAGCAGTTGAAAAGAAAATTCAATTTAGCGACCACTTTTCTGGAGGAATATCTCATTTTATCTGTGCTGCCTCAATCATGGTCTATACGCAAGATTTCTGAACAGTTTCAAACATCTTTTTACATCGCGAGAAGAAGCAAAGAATTAGTTCGACAGAAGGGCATATTGGCGACTCCCACCAAGAAATTTGGCTCAAGGACCCTCAGCGAAGCAACGGTGAAATTGATTCCAAGATTTTTACTGCAATGATGACAACCGCCGCGCCTGCCCAGGTACACGTGACTATGTTATCACACGTGAAGATGGAGAAAAAGTACACAAGCAGCGCAGATTATTATGTAATCTATCCGAAGCATACCATCAGTTCAAAGAGAAATACCCAGCAGAAAAAGTGTCATTTTCTAAGTTTGCCATCCTACGACCAAAAGAATGCGTGCTGGCATTAGACACGCACGGAACGCATTCAGTCTGCGTTTGCATGTTTCATCAAAACATCAAATTAATGTTCTTTCCGTGCAAGAAATTGAAAGTATTTCACGGTGAAATTGAAACATATAGGGACCTCCTGTCGAAGTCGTTGTGCGCATACGCCACGGAAAATTGTCATCTGTCCAAATGCGACAATTGTCCGAAGATTGACGAGCTAGAGCAATATTTGGCGGAAAAGTTTGAACAGCTGTTAATTCAGGAGGTGCATTTCAAACAGTGGATAATTAGCAGCGGCAGATGTTCCCTTGAGACCGTGGTAAAGCAGATTCCGGAATTCATCGAGGAATTCGGATTCAAGTTGAATGAACTGAAGGCGCACCATTTCATATCCGAGATGCAATCGAAATTTCTAAAGGAAAGTAAGGAGAAATTAGCCCAAAATGAATTCATTGTGATAATCGACTTTGCCGAGAATTACACTTTTCTCGTTCAGGATGAAATTCAGGCTTATCACTGGGCAAACGACCAGTGCACGGTGCATCCTTTTTGCATTTATTTCAAAAACGAAGATAACGAACTACAGACCGTAAGCCTTGTTGTTGTCGCGGAGAGTTTAGCTCATAATTATGTGTCGTTTATTTATTTCAAATGAAACTGTTTGAATTCTTAAGATCAAAATTCGATGCAATCGACAAAGTAACGTTTTTCTCAGACGGCGCGGCTTCTCAGTACAAGAATAAAAAAAATTTTTACAATCTTTGCATAATTGAAGAAGAACAAAACTGCAAGGTCGAGTGGCACTTTTTTGCGACGTCCCACGGTAAGGGCCCTTGCGATGCGTTAGGGGGAACCCTAAAACGCATGGCGACTAAGGCATGTTTGCAAAGGCCATATACTGACCAGATCTTAAATGTACAACATTTGTTTTCGTGGATTCAAAGCAAGGAAATTACCAAATATTTCTGATTTGTCAATTAATGTAAAGCGGTACTCTTCGTCTGCCGACGTGCTAAATTTAAAGTTACTTTAATTTTATAATGATGCCAAGACAATTGAAATTTTTAATAAATATTGTAATTAAGTATAAGCAGCAAAATAAGAAAGATTTTTTCTTCATAAATGTATTTTTAACTGTAAAATAATTTTTAAAATGTATTTTTAATAATAAAATAAAATAATGTTAAATAATTAAAAATAATTCAATTATAAAAAATATAAAAACAATAAGAACAAGGTGGTCTCTTAAATCCTGACCAAACAAGGAATCAGGGCCCCTTTTTTTTATTGCTGATTCTTAAAGCAAAAATTATAATGAATCCAAAAAAAAGAAAATTAGCCGGAAAATTTAGGAGCTTCTGTGGAAAATCGGAAAATTTAATTTTCATGGGAAAATTTAATTTTCATGGGAAAAAAGGTAAATTTCTGAGAAAAATTAGGAAAATTTTATTTTTCAATTAAAGCCTGATTCAATACCTTTCCAACGAGCTATCACTCGTTGCGATCGCTTTAGTAGTTTTTAATTTAGTAATTTTGTCACATGACAGTGGTGTACACCACCACTAAACCAGTCACTATAAAAAAAATAAAAAATATGTAGGTACATTATTTTTTGCTGGGCAATCGATTGAGACTATTTATTTTAAAATCCGAGAGGGGTCGTCCAAAAATTTGCCAATTTTGATCGTTTTCATATGGAATTGCTCTATAGCAGAAAATTCGTTTACATACACCAATCGTTAGTGGCTTCTATAATCAATGCAATCCACAATTCGGGTGGTTCAACTGAAACCCTAATTTAATGATATATTTGATCGGATAACGGTATTTGTAGTTATCACTTTCGAATATCGACAATTTTTTAATAGATTTGGTAGATTTTACTAATTTTCTAGTATATTCACAAAATAAATGGTTGCTTCTACTGTACGCATTTTTAAATGAATTTTATTTGTAATGATGATTGGAAATATTAATAATTGGTTAATAGTATCCTTTTTGGTTCCTTTTCCCTCTTTTTAAATCGCAATGCCATATTTTTGGTATAATAATGGATTATAGGTTATTCCAAATAAAATAAAATCCTAACAAATAAATTGTATAGGTTATGATCGCATTGCAACCAATCTTTTCTCTGGGTGTATATAAATAAAAAGAAGCAAAATAATACCACGCAAGCAGCAGCTAACTGTTGAGGAGAGACAAATTATAATTGATTCGTATGCGTTCGTCTGTCTGTTCTATGCACCGGAACGATACGGAATCTACTGAATTCCGACCAAGGACTGTTACTGTAGCAGAAGAAGGAATCAAAACATTTCAGCCTTATAGAAAAATAAGCGAGAAGCGATTCGAAAGTAAGTCTGTATGTGATCGGCCACCAAAGTTAATCGGCAAAGATAACGATATATACAACATACCGTTGAAAAAAATCCGTTCACAAGACCCACAAAAATTGTCGATAAACTCGAAAAGTACCACAACAGAATAGTTTCAACCAATACTATTCGAATGTGTTTAGCTACTCAGCGTCTTATGTCATGTGCCCCAAGCAAACAAACCACTTGTATGTATTAAAGCAAGCTTCTCACCAGTGGAACAAAAGAATTGTTAGTTTTCCTACAAATTTTGGCTGATTTATGTGTTTTTATTAACACTACTAATACAACAACAATTTATCTGATTTTGTATGTAGATGATGAATTAATATGCGGAAATTATGATGCTTTGATACAACATTTACTACAATCTTTACATAAAGAGTTTGAAATAACACACAGAGAAGCAGAATTTTTCGTTGGTTTGCAGATAAATATTAATCAACAGAAAAAGAAGTTAAACATTTTTCAACATGTTCACACACAAAATTCTACAACGTTTTAACCATTTTAATTGTTCAAAAGTAGCAACGCCAGCTGAGCCAGGTATGAAATTTTTACAACATATTGAAACTACAAAAACAAATGTCCCGTATCGTGAAGCTATTGGATCATTAATGTATTTAATGGTATGTACTCGACCTGATATTGCTTTTATTGTTAGAGTTTTGAGTAGGTTTGTAGAAAATCCTTCTAACGTCCATTGGCAAGGTGTCAAACGAATTTTAAAGTATTTAAAAGGTACTGAAAAAACGTGGTATTAGGCTCTGATTCAAAACAACTTGTCATGTATTGTGAATCTGACTGGGCTGGTGATATAAACACAAGACGCAGTACCACAGGTTGGATTGGTTTGATAAATGGTGGTCCAGTTGCCTGGAGTTCCAGAAAACAAACTGTAACAGCTACATCTACCACTGAAGCTGAATTTGTAGCTTTATGTGCAGCAACAAAAGCCGTAAAATATTTAAGAAAATTAACAGCAGATATAAATATAAAACAAACAACTCCTACACCAATAATGCGTGACAATTAAAAAGCAATTACTATTGTTAAGAGTCCTGAATCATCAAAGAGAACAAAGCGTATTGATATTCAATATTTCTACACTTGCGATGTTCAACGTGAAGGTGAAATTGATGTACAATATTTGGAGACTTCTAAACAAATTGCCGATGTTTTAACGAAGGCCCTATCAAAAGATAAATTTATTAATGTAATAAAATATTTTGCTTTTGAAGAAAGCGAGAGGGTGTTGAATTTAACGCTTTCTTAATAAAAAAAAATATGGTAACATTGTAATATACCAGTATTTTATGTAAAATACCAGTATTATATGTAATATACCAGTATTATATGTAATATACCAATATTATATGTAAAATACCAGTATTGTATGTAAAACACCAGTATTTTATGCCAGTATTTTGCATACCAGTATTTTATAAAAAAATACCAGTATTTTACCAAAAATACCAGTATTTTACCAAAATAAACAGTATTTTACCAAAAATACCAGTATTTTAACAAAAATACCAGTATTTTTTTATAAAATACCAGTATTTTACCAAAAATACCAGTATTTTTGTTTTTTGACTGTAATCATAAAAGCATACCATTTTTTGTAGTATACATAAATTGAATTAAATATATTACTTTCAATTTCATAATTTTTAATCTTTTTTTTACTTTTGAGGAACTGCGATTTTCTAATACATATATCAAAAACACCAGTATTTTGCAAACACCATTATTTTTCAAATACCAGTATTTTACCAAAAATAAGTATTTTATGAAAAATATGTTTATATGTTATATACCTAAAATACCAGTATTATATGTAAAATGCCAGTATTTTATGTAAAATACCAGTATTATATGTAATATACCAGTATTATATGTAATATACCAGTATTATATGTAAAATACCAGTATTGTATGTAAAATACCAGTATTGTATGTAAAATACCAGTATTTTATGCCAGTAATTTGCATACCAGTATTTTATAAAAAATACCAGTATTTTATAAAAATTACCAGTATTTTACCAAAAATAAACAGTATTTTTCCAAAAATACAATTTTTATAAAAAATACCAGTATTTTACCAAAAATACCAGTATTTTTTATAAAATACCAAAATAAACAATATTTTTCCAAAAATACCATTTTTATAAAAAATACCAGTATTTTACCAAAAATAACAGTATTTTACCAAAAATACCAGTATTTTTTATAAAGTACCAGTATTTTACCAAAAATACCAGTATTTTTTTTATAAAATACCAGTAATTTACCAAAATTACCAGTATTTTTTTATAAAATACTAGTGTTTTAACAAAAATACCAGTATTTTAACAAAAATACCAATATTTTAACAAAATAACCAGTATTTTTTATAAAATACCAGTATTTTTTATAAATAACCAGTATTTTTTTTATAAAATACCAGTATTTTTTATAAAATACCAGTATTTTTTATAAAATACCAGTATTTTTTATAAAATACCAGTATTTTTTTTATAAAATACCAGTATTTTTTATAAAATACCAGTATTTTTTATTAAATACCAGTATTTTTTATTAAATACCAGTATTTTTATAAAATGCCAGTGTTTTACCAAAAATACCAGCATTTTAACACAAATACCAGTATTTTATCAAAAATACCAGTATTTTGCGAAAATTACAAGTATTTTACTAAAAATAGTAACATTTTATAAAAAATATAAGTATTTTATAAAAAAAATACCAGTATTTTACCAGTAATACCAGTATTTTATCAAAAATAGCAATATTTTATAAAAAATACCAGTATTTTATCAAAAATAGCAATATTATATAAAAAAATACCATTATTTAATAACAAAAATTAACAGTATTTAAAAAAAAAAAATACCAGTATTTAAAAAAAAAATACCAGTATTTTACTAAAAATATTGAGTATTTTGCAAAAAACAGTATTTTTCTAAACCAGTATTTTTTTAAACCAGAATTTTGCAAAAACCAATATTTTTAACAGTATTTTTTATCAAGACTAGTATTTTACAAAAAAGACCATTTTCAAAATAGTGTTTTTGCAAAAACTAGTATTGCAACAAAAAACCGGATTTTAGCAAAAACCAGTATTTTGGCAAAACCCACGTGAATCATAAATTTTGTGTCACGTACCAACATCTACTTATAACATCACGCTTCAAAAATTAAAAATTTTTCGAAAAATTTAACATAAAAGAATTTATTTTATCGCTTGAACCACTTGAATTGAATTGTTTTTCATAAAATTAATAAGTAAAATTTTTAGAACCCGCTCTAAATTATTTGTTCTAGAGCTACTTCTCAGGGAATAACTAAATATTCTTTAAAAGCATCCCTGGAACTACTGGTGGTGTAACTGGTTCTAGCACCCATGCAAAGGAATCATGTTGGCATTATAACTGCATCTTTGATGTGTTTTAAAAACAAGTGGTTTAGAAGAAGTTATACATGACATCCGCATCGGTTGCCAGAACCTGATACTAACAGCTCAAAAGAGCTATTCAAAAAACTTTAAAAATGTTTAATATTTCTTCCACCTTAAATTAAAAATAAAAAAACATAATTTAAGAAAATAATTTAATATAAATAGAATAACTAACTCCTCAAAAACTATTTCGTTATTTTCGTAATGAAGATTGCTTCATCCAGGGCTACCGTTTCGACTTTTTTTGGAATATTTTTCCTCGAAATACTAAAAAAAATATTTTGGAGGAATCTCTTTTTCGTATAAAATATATTTTGCAAAAATTTGAAGTAATCTTTCGACACTGTTCTACTATAACTAAAAAATATTATTTTTTAATTTGATTTACCTTTGGAATTAATGCTCCTTGACAGCTTCTTGAAACAACTTTCCTAACGTTAGAATTTCATACAAAAATTACAGAAACAAGAATAGGTTCTAGAACCTTTCCGTTGACTAGTACCAGTTCCTTGAAGTATTTCATAAAACTAGTGCCAAGGGTGAAAGTTTAATATAAAAATTATGGGTGACAGCGCCAAATTAGAACTAGTGTTGGCTCAAAAGAACTAACCAGCAAAACTTTGGTAATGGGTGCGATATTCTCATGCGTTACCTTGTAATGATAGCTCGTTACCTTTTTAATTATTTGCAAGCATAAAGTAATAAGTTACTGATTGTTGATTACGTAATATATGATTAATAAATGTAAAGTAATAATTGAAATATTTTTGAAAATCTATTTTCAGATACATTACTTTGTGTTTTTTGTAAGCAAAAGGGTAACAATTCATTTAAGTTTAAAGCAATCAAATACTATATGCGTCGATAGCTCAGTGGGTAGAGTTCTTGGCTGGCAACCAGATTTCCCTGGTTCGATTCCCATCTTGACCACATTATTTTTAATTTCAAAAATTTTGAATAAAATATTTGTAATAATTTTTTTTAATAAAAATTCCTCTTTTTTAAACACATTACTTTTTCCATTCTCGCAACCATATAAGTAACCCCTTACATTATCACCTCTAAAGTTATGGTTATATACATTAATTTGAGGCTCATCGCCTATAAAATTCATCAATGAAGTAAGGTGTAAAGTAATCCATCGGCCCCTATGGCTATACATTAAATTACCCATTATTTGGTAATGTGTGGTTTTGCTGGGTAGTTGTGAAATTAATGCAAGTTTTATTGGGTTCTTATGTATATGATAAAATTATGAATAATAACTGCGTAAATAATAAATTAAATTAGTAAATTTTAACCAATTAGGAAAAAAATTAAAATATTACGATTTAAAATTTATTAAAATTTCAGCATTTATAACACAAATATTGCTTAACTTCATACTGAAAAGTTGAAACTCGAGTTAACTATTGTTTAAATGAAAATGCCAAAAAGTTGCATACAAACCACAGCTCTTTGTGGGGATCATTAATAGTAAACTTACTCTGAAACTCAGCGTAAGAACGTAAAAAAATTTTATTTATCATAAAAATTGCAAACATTTTAATTTTTAACACCGTTTTTATATTGAATTCTTTACAAAACCTGGGTTTTAAAAAAATTAATTTTAACCGTAACCGCACGATTATTTTATGCAAATTCTTCTACATCTCTTCTACATTACATCAGTGATCGGCACTTATAGCACTCACGTACACTACAGAAAACAAAAACATGAACTATTTTAATACAAGGAATACTGTTATTCTCCTTTCGATTAACTCATTTATTAATTTATTCATTCATTCATCTAGAAAGATAAAATAATTTCTTATGGTGTAAAACACCAATACATTCATATTCTCTCTTTCTGCCGACCACTGCATTACATGTAAAAAAATCGAAAAAATAAAAAAAAGTAAAGGAATAATCACGAAACATCAAGAAAAAAAATCGACTCGCGCACGCACAAATTTTTTTATTACTCAAGCTCACGCACGTGAGTAATTTTAATATTGGCTCATGCTTACGCGTGATTCACGTGAAACACGAAATTTCGTGTCAAGTGCCCACCTCTAGTGCTCAAGAAAAAGCTGCATGACATGTCTTGCATTTTATTTTGAACTTTGTCAGCTTATTATTGGTTGGGCCCACTGACCAAATTTGAAATAATAGAAAAACATTTTTCATTGTTTTTCTTTTTGACATTTGAGCAAACTAATAATAAGCTGGCGACTAATTAAATGTGTTTTATCGGCTAGTTTGCTTATACATTTCACAAATCATATAAATGTGAAACATTGTTAAATATTTTGTTCTTTTTATATAAATGTCAAACTTTGTCGAATGTTTTGTTATTTTTAATACCGAGATAAAATTTTATGCGAGTTTGTAGTAAGTAAGCTGTGCTTGTTCTTGATTTTTTTATTGTTTTATTTTGTTGAAAAAACATGTGCATAGCTTCATGCAAAATTAAAGTTTTTAATAAAAATATAAAGAAAAATGAATTTAAAAGGTAAAATATACAAATTTGAACAAAATATATGATGAGCAAAAGAAATTACAAAAAACTTGTGAAAAAACAATCAATTTTGTATAAAAATAACGAGAAAGAGGCAAACATTTTTAGTGAAAGTTGCAACTCTAAATGCCCTGTAGGAAGCCTGGGGTCAAGTGTCTACAAGTCACCACTTTTGTCGACTATTTTGGGTGACATGTCAACAAAGCGTCTATACTTTTTACATTCCTCTTTTGCAGCTACAAGGCTGTACTTGTTCTTGATTTTTTTATTGTTTATTTTGTTGAAAAAACATGTGCATAGCTGCATGCAAAATTAAAGCTTTTAATAAAAATATAAAGAAAAATGAATTTAAAAGGTAAAATATACATATTTGAACAAAATATATAATGAGCAAAAGAAATTACAAAAAACTTGTAAAAAACGATCAATTTTGTACAAAAAAAAATAACGAGAAAGATTCAACAATTTTTAGTGAAAGTTGCAACTCTAGAGATTTTGTGGAGCCTGATGAAAGTTTTACGGAGCCTGTAGATGATTCCGTGCAGTCTCAGGATCTCAAATATGCATTTTGTTTCACGATACATGGTATGTGCCTGCCTCTAGATCCATTTAAGAACCCTTTGGGACAACTTCACCAAAAATTAAATATTTTTGCTTGCGCCGCTTTTACATCAAAAAATGCTTTTTTTAGAAAAAAAAATTACAGGCTGGTTAGTTTTTACGGGTAGACCGAAAACCCGAGTGAAAGTGGTTTGGGCAGGCCGTTAAAGGTAGAACTTTCCTCTATATGAACCCGCATTTTTATCACGTTCCTGGTGAAAATTCTAAAAAGTAACTACCTTACCATTATGGAAATTACGCCGTACTCCTAAAAACACATATTTTAAATTTTAGATTTCTTATCAAGAGCGCTTGGACTGGCCTCTAAGGTGTAAAGTTGCCCCCTATTCCAAAAAATGGGTTATCAGTGAATTAGGCGACATCACATGGACGACATCTCTAAAATTTTAGATTTCTACCAAAGCGGTTTGGCCATACCGTTTGGAGGAAATCTCTTTTCCCTCTTTATCCCATATATTTAAAACGTTCCTGGAGCTCGTACTTCATTAAACACATAGTTTAATTTGAGGTTTATAACCAAAGAGGTTTGGCGGGCCATCGATGAGTCCCTAAGTAACGTTACGATTTTATTTTAATATTTGTAGATTATAATTTAATTGGAACTTGAAAAATGCTGGAATCTAATTGCCACTTACCACATTGAGCATTTTTTATGGAAATTTAATAATTTGCAATGATGATATTCGATAGGTAAAGTATGGTAGAACGAAATTGTCATATTTAAATTCGTTACATAGATTTTAAACAAGTAAGAGCGGCTAAATTCGGCTATGCCGAATCTTATATACCCTTCACCATGGTATTCTGAAGGAGATGAATACATCGTTGGAATCTACTACCTCATAGCTCTCCACAAACAAGCGGTATCCCCATTTATTTTTTCTTAAATGTCCAAAAATTTTAATCCAAAATAATATGTCATGTAAAATCTCAAATTTATATTTTTCCATATGTTTCAGCGCTTTTCTTGTCAAATTTGGCATTTTCTAGGCAAAAAAAAGTTGGCGACACTACTATTTATTTTTTATTTATATCATTCACAATAGTTGTGAAACGTATTTAACCTACGTATTTATCTTCACACTCTTATTAAACAAAGGGATTTTACTGGAAAAATTAGAGGTAGTCCTGGTTTTTTGCTAATATCTCAGCCATTTATTAACCGATCTGTCTGATTTTTAATAGCAAACAGAAATGGATCACATGTAACAGAAATAAAAAAGAATCAAGTCCTCATCATGTCTGGGTTCTTCGGAAAACCCATTTCAACACACAGACGGACAGACGGACATCGTTAAATCAACTTCGCTCTTCATATGGACCCAGAATATATATACTTTATAGGGTCTAAGATCAATATTGTAGAAATTACAAACGGAATGACAAACTTATATATACCCTTCTTCCACCTATGGTGAAGGGTATAAAAATAAAAAAATATGTTTTCTTTTCCAGCAGACAATTTATCATTATTTTAGTTTTAAAACTTTTAAGGATATGGTTTGTGGCTCCCTCTAAAAAAATAAAATTTTTGCCAGCGGAGCTTTTAGATCAAAAAACCATTTTGTTTCATGATATGTGGCTCCGTCTCGATCAATTTAAGACCCTTTGAGGTGATTTCGAAAAAACTTTAAAAATTTTTTAGAAAAAATCGCACGATTTTTTCGAAAAACTTTTTCCCTGCGGCGCCTTTTCATCCATTTAAAATCTCCTGGGCCCCATATACAAAAAAAAATTAAAGAAGAGACTGATTTCCCAAAAATATGAAAAATTTTCAGAAAAAATTGCGCAAAATCGTGCGATTTTTTAAAACTTTTCTATTTTTGGGGTGGGAGCCTGTGACCCGAAGTTCGTTTTATTTGAGTACCCACACTACGCCTCACAGGCCCCGGCTCCAAAAATGGAAGATAAAAAAAATTTCTTTTTTTATTCTAGAGGGGGTCATATATTTTATTTTTTTTTTTTTTTAAAGTACATTTTTCGGGACCCCAAAGGGTGTCTTTTATGGATCTAGAGGGAGCCACATACCATGGATGGTGAAACAAAATTCATATTCGAGATTCTGAGAAAATTTTTTGGCCCTGCGGGCGGGACTCACAAGCCCCGGCCACAAAAATGGAAGATAAAAAAAATTTTCGTTTTTTAATCCTATATTTTTTTTGAGCAACGCTCCACAAAGTGCATTTTGCCCACCTTTCCTTTTGGCAGCTCAGCCGTTTTCATGTAACATGTTACTGTCAAAACATGTTCAATTTTGGTGTATAATTTAACCATGAATCGACTTACAAACGAACAACGCTTGCAGATTATTGAATTTTATTTTAAAAAATTCATGCTCGTTAAGAAAGTGCATCGTGCACTTCTTCCATTTTATGGTCAGCTCATTTCTGGTACGAGAACAAACAAAATTACCATATTTGGTGTGAGGAGCAGCCAGAAGCATTGAAAAAAGCTGCCAATGCATCCCTGTTTGGTGTGTATTATGGGTTGGTGGCATCATCGGACCGTACTTTTTTCAAAAACGATGAAGGTAGGAACGTTACTGTGAATATATATGGTTTGTGCGATGATTACAAACTTTTTTTTTGTTCAAAACGGAAGAGCTGGACTTGACATGTGGTTTCAACAAGATGGTGCCACACAGCACGCGAAACAATGCCCGGTCAATTGGCTGCCTAGATCGATTTATCATCTTTAAACATTGAATTATATAGACCGTTCTATAGACTCAAATAAAAATTTCACAATTTATCAAAACTTTGTTTTTTTTTTTAATAAAATCCGATAGCTCTTAAAAAATCACCCATTGCAATAACAAAATACATGTAGTCACTCATTCGTCACACGACGAACGTCTTAAGGAAACACCATGTAAAGCTCTTTCGGCATACGGGTTTTGCTTACTCGTTTGATAGCGTTATTTTTAAACTTCGCTTTTTTTCTTAATTGAACAAAAAAAAAATTAAGAAAACCTAAAAAATTTTACTGTGTCCTTAGTTTTGCGGGCTATTGTATATTTGCTTAAGAAGATGTGTTTGTTACCAAAACTTACCAGTGTAAATTTTTCTGGAAACATTTCATGTAAACATGGTAATACCGGTGGATTTACTGCATATTGTAAAAAGTGTATAACCATTAATACAAAAGAATAACTAGATATTGTCATGTTTTTAGCATTATTTATATCATGATATTGAGCCCATAATTTTGTTACCAAAACTAAAGGACGTAAACGCCAATCAACTAAAAAAAAAAAAAAATAAAGAAAAATATTTTTTTAATATATCTTTATAAAAAATATAAAAAATGTTTGTATACTTACGTTGTGAATAACAATAGAGTAAATGAGTATTTTTAATACCCACACAATTATTAAAATTTAAATCAACTTCTAATTGATGTATGCGATCACAAAAACGTAAAATAGGCACTTTTGCTTCAATTAAATTGAATTTTTCAAATTCCCCTTTAAAATAAAATAATTCGAAATGTATATAATATTATTTATGTTTTTTAAAAAAGTTTCTAGTTTTTTTAAAATATTAAAAATGCGAACACGTGAATCTCAAGAAACAAACTAACAGCTGAACCTAAAGTAAATAATTCACATAACAACACCCATACGTAAATTTATCAAATTCGCCGTACCGAAGTCTATATAAAAAAAATAATAATTGTTCATGTCAGTGATGCATTTTGAGTTTTTTGTTTTGGGCCAAATTGACGATAAAAAAAGGGCCGAAATACCTTTGATAGGACCCAAATTTTTTTGGAATATATTTATCAGTTTTTTATTTAAATAAATTTATGCATTGCATATTTTCTTTTAAGTAAATAGTTTCGTTTTTTAGTGGATTAAATTCGTACCCATGGTTATAATATAAGCGGTTTTCACTCTTGGTGGTATATTACAACCCTCGTATATTTACAACGATTTTATGCTACAAAACGTGAACGACTTTTTCGTGTATTTACTTCCCGCACAAACACAGCTATTGTAAATTAATGAATCATCTGATTTTTGTTTTGTTTTTCATCAATTTGAAAACTTAAAATATCAAAACGAATTTAAAGTTAACAAAGATGCCCATAATTACGAAAAAAGATAATATTATAATTTTTTTAGAGCAAAATGCAATTAACCAAATAGATTTTGCAAAGATTCTGGGTTTGAAGAAACGGTATTACTTGTAATAATAAAAACCAATAGCTGCTGAATTTCAATATCTTTTATTACTTATTTTTTTCACGCTTTTGTTTTAAGTTGGGTTTTCCATTATTTTGATCCATTATTCAACTAAACTAATGTACATGCATTTACTACACCTTTTTGTCTTGTATTTTAACCACAGCCTAGTAAATTTTAGTTCTACACATTTTGTTGTGGCGGTGTAGTAAATGGTAGTTCTTTTACTATATCTACAACCTTTACAAGGTCTACAAGGGTACTTTACTACCAAGAGTAAAAACACTTTTAGTAAAAAAGACAGTGCGCAAACACGAGTTAAAACGTCGTTTAAAAAATAATCAATTTAAAAGGAATTTTATAAAAAAAAATAATTTTTAATACCTGTAGATACAAAACAAATTGATGTTATAAAATATCAACGATTTTTTAACTTCTAAACTTAAAAATTGGTGAACCATCTAAAACGTATGCTAAATAAAACATTTCTCAATTATTAATTATAATTACTTACCAGATTTACTAAGGCAATCCCGTAATACTGTTAAATTAAAAAGAGCTTCCATTCGGGGATCTAAAATTGATGCACTCCGACAAACTAAACACATGTCAACATCTGATGAATCTGCACCAAATCCAGATATTGTAGAGCCGACTAAATAAAGACCATAACGTGGATATGCGTTCTAAAGTAAAAAAAAATAGAAATTATTTATAAAAATATATGGAAAAAATTTAATAAAACTAATTGTAGAATAACTTCAAATTAAAATTTTTTTTAAAATAATTTCATACCTTTATAAACAAATATAAATAACGCCATAAACGCATTTTTTGTCTAAATGTTTCTTCGGTTTGCTGTGAATTTGTAAATTTTTTCCATATACTCTGTGAAAGATGATCCCATTTTGAATTGTGAAGTAAGTCAGCTGGAGCTTCTTTAGCTTCGACTAAATGTGCACGAGCCAAAAAACGATCAATTGGTGTATGTGTAAAGAAATCATGAACTGACGAATTATTATATGATGAACTTAAGGCACGCATATGATGAGTTTGTGGATTATTATAAAGTAAGTTGTTTTGTGATGGTGGTGGTGGTGGTGGATGTAGCAAAGTGTGTTGCTGTTGATGACTATATAGATAAGTTGGTGGTTGAGATAACTGTTGAGTAGTGCCACCACCACTAACAATGCTACCTCCACCTGTATTATTAAAGGAATTTGCAGAAGGTTGTACTTGTTGATTACGTCCATTGATCGTTCCACTTTCAACGGCAGCAACATTGTTACGAGCTCTTACAGCAGTAGTTAGAGTAGATGCTGATGAGTTAGATGAGGCAGTAGATGTAAAGCTTTAAATAATTAAATGTATTTATTAAGTAATTGGACTTTTTAATAAAAGATACAAATTAAAAAAAAAAGTTACTTTCATAGTTAAAAGTTTTTTTTAATAAAATGTACCCAATCAGAAAAAACGCGATAGTGCTCGCAAGGTTCTTAAACAGGTGGTACAAGTGCTGGTCAAAAAGTGCTTTTCCATCCCAAAATGATAAGAGACATAAAAGAAAAAGGCCGGATATTTAAAAGGAGTCAGAAAAGCACTGGGCAAAACGATAGTACCTAATACTATAAATTAGGAGAACTAAAAACAAATTTTCCAAAATAAAAATAAATAAAAAGTTTTTTTGTAGTATTTGGTCATGCTGGGATTTAACCCAGGTGTCGGATTGTCAGCTTACGAGACATTTAATACTTGAAAGCTAAAAGCATAAATTAATGATAACTGCTGACTAACCATTTATTGCGTTAATACGACGGCACAAACAAAAGAGAAAAACAATATAAAAAACAGTGCTTTTTTATAAACCACAAAAATTTTAGAAAAATGAATCTGGCAAAATTTTTTGCGACGGTGGTAAAGCGTTCCAGATAAGTGTTCTGGCAGTAATTAATCATAGCGATTCCTATTCTCGCTTTCACCATTCACCTCAATTTATGGACCTTATTTTTTCACGAATAATACAAATGTTAAAATTTTTTATTTTCCGAAAGTTTTTTTAATAAATAATTAATAAAAAATTAGATATATTTTTTTTATTTTTATATTTTTAAAATTAGATTTATTTTTTTGGTTCTTAAATATTTGAATAAATTAAAATAAATAAATAAAAATAAATAAATCATTAATAAAAATGGAAAAAATAAATAATTCGATTCGAAAATTGAGGTGAATGGTGAAAGTGAGAACCCGAATAGATACCAATATTTAATTCGGCGGGTGCGCAGTGGTCTTTCAATACTTGAGTATTTGTAATACTACCAATTTCTGATTGAGTACTAAAGGTACTATTTAATAAAAGGTACTTTTTTTAATAAGATACTTTTTTTTAATAAAAGGTACTTTTTTAATAAAAGGTACTTTTTTTAATAAACGGAACTTTTTTTTATTAAAATGTACTTTTTTAATAAGAGGTACTTTTTTAATAAGAGGTACTTTTTCAATAAAAGGTACTTTTTTTTAATAAAATGTACTGTTTTAAATAAAGGCACTTTTTCAATAAAAGGTACTATTTTAATAAAAGATACTTTTTAAAAAAAATTTACTTTTTTAATAAAAGGTACTTTTTTTTAAAAGGTACTTTTTTAATAAAAGTTACTTTTTTAATAAAAGGTACTTTTTTAATAAAAGGTACTTTTTTTATAAGAGGTACTTTTTTTTAATAAAAAGTACTTTTTTTTAATAAAAGGTACTTTTTTAAATTATGGTACTTTTTCAATAAAAGGTACTTTTTTAAAAAAATGTACCCTTTTAATAAAAGGTACTTTTTTTAATAAAATGTACTGTTTTAATAAAAGGTACTTTTTTATATTTATTTTTCTTTATTCGATCTTTAATATTATACTATATTATTCTTTTAAATCGAGTTTAAGATCTTTTTACAAAAAATAATGATTATTTATTGTTTTCTTCCAATATTTCGTCTCCACATTGGGTGACTTCTTCAGGGAAATAATATAATTTTTTCAACAATTAAAACTTATATATATATTTTTTTTTGAAAAGGCGGGAAATCATAAAAATACTTTTTGACAATATGAAAAATATATAAATATCATATGAAACAAAAATATTTTAAATTTAAAAAAGATAAGGAAACAAGTGTTTTTACAAATATTTAAAATGAAAATATTTCATAGAACAAAAAACTATTTTGAAAAAAGTACTTTTTTTAAAAAATGTGCTTTTTTTAATAAAAGGTACTTTTTTAATAAAAAGTACTTTTTTAATAAAAGGTACTTTTTAATAAAAGGTACTTTTTTAGTAAAAGGTACTTTTTTAGTAAAAGGTACTTTTTTAATAATAGGTACTTTTTTAATAAAAAGTACTTTTTTAATAAAAGGTACTTTTTTAATAAAAGTTACTTTTTTAATAAAAGGTACTTTTTTAATAAAGCGACTTATTTTTAATAAAATAGACTTTTTAATACAAATAATAGCTACTTTTTTAACCCTGAAAGGTCATTCTTGATCGAATGGACGAAGCATATTTTACTTTTGCAATTCATAATTTTATAATTGATATTTCAATGACATATAATATCAAAAATTAAAAACGCAAAACTTTAAGCATTTTTTTTTAGCCTTTTGAATATCACCATCATCGAATTTACTAGACAAACATAAGAATTCCTTTCTAGGTTTAAGTATACTTTTTTCTTAATAACGCGTACTTTTTTATATTAGGTACTTTTTTTTAAATCGGAATTTTTTTAAAAGGTCATATTCCAAAATATATATATTTTTTTTAAGGTTTTTTAAATATACTATTTATAACTGGTACTTTTTTAAATTTACTTTTTAATATTTTGTTAAAAGTACTTTGTATAAATACTGTTGAATTCAAACACATTTTCAATTCTGCTCTTGAGTTGTACTACAAAGTCTATCCATTACATGTCATCATTTAAAGAATATAAGATTTCGAATATATTAACTTACCCATTTTTATACTTTTGTCCTCCTTCACCAGAACTATTTGCGCTTAAACTACCACTAACTGAGGAATTTGAAGAAGAACTTTTACAAGATCCACCTACTTCTTCTTGTCTTTCGACGTTACCGCCTTCCCCATTGCTACCAGAACTACCTGTCATTATATGACCAAAATTTTCATTAAAACATGACGAACTAGGAGATGGAGATGATGCTGCACTTGTTGTGCAACAATTATTATGAAATTGCTGTTGTTGCAGCTGAAGTTGCACTTCATCACTACTACGTTCTGTTAAACGTGGTGATATCGAAGCGGATGAGGAACCACATGACGATGTAGCAGTAGAGGGGGGAATTAAAGCAATAGGCCCACCCACCGTAGGTGTTTGTTGATAAAGAAAAGTTCCTTGGTGTATTGGACTCCAATATCCGGCATTATTGCCACCGCAAAGATTTGCTGTAGCCGTTAAAACAGGAGCTACATTTAAATGATCACCCGAAATTTGAGATGAATGGATATAAAAATGATGCGGTGGTGGCGGTGGTTGTTGAATGTTAATTTGCTGCTGATGATCATCATCTGGATAATTAGAATGTCCAGCCATGCTATTTGGCGAATGCATTGGTCTATTCAATAGGGATATTATATTGCCATTTTGATAAATTTGTGGAAAGGGTTGAGATGATACATTGCCTGGCTTGTAAAGGTGTTGTTGGGAAACTTGAGCTACCTGCATATTAGGAAATGTTTTGCTGCCCACACTGACTGCATAATTATATTCCATGGGACTATGTAACGGAGTTGTTGATCCTGTTCGTACAGCAGGTGTTGTAGGTCGACTACAATCTTGCGGTGCACATGCTGGTCCACTAGTAATAGATAACGAAGTTGTTGATAACGAATTGCACAAAGAGGATGACGATGATGAACGGGATTTCATAGAATTTAATGATTGATATTTATGTTGCGCTGATGAATGATTTGATGAAGCATCCGAATCATAATCATTGCCAACAATTATTCCTGATGATGATGATGTTGACGAAGATGATGCTGCAGCAGCTGCCGCTGCGGTGGTTGCTTCATCTAACTGGGAACAACATATAATATTGTGAGGTCCTGGTGGAGGCTGTTGTATTGAAACCGTAACTGTATTTGATGGGGGTGTTGGAGAAGGTGATGGTGATGGTGTAGGCATGGTTATTGTTAAGGGTGCTAATAGTTTTTTATTAAGAAAATGTTGCTGCTGTTGATGAAATTGTTGCAGCTGCTGCTGATGATGATGATGATTTTGTTGCGCTGCTAAATGTTGCTGATTTGTATAACGCGGATATTGAAAATGATTGTTGGTATTTAAGTTCATTAACATAGCCACTGGTCCCGTACTGCTATTGTCCACTAGGTTAGGACTATGACCGGATGTAGTTGGCAGCATTTGTGGACTACAACCTCTAGAAGTAGCTGCACTTATAGAACCATCGGTACTTACATACGTTAAATTGTAGTAGTTTTGATGCTGTGCGGTATTAGGTGAATTCATCATAGCATGTGAATGATAATGATTGTGGCCATGATGATTATGGTAATGATTATTGTGATGATGGCTGCGATGATGATTGCCACGTTGAATGCTATTACCTCCAGGTAATTGTGATGACTTGGAAGGCAAAGTTTCAATAGCCAAATTTAAATTAGACATAGATCCACCATTATCCTGTGATGTTAATGATGATTGTGGTTGTTGTCGTTGTTGCGTTTGACGATTTGAATTTGTTGAAGAATTTGACGATGCCGAAGTAGAAGAGGATGATGAACAAGATGAGACCGAACTTGAAGTGTATGAAGATTTTTTACTTGTTACATTAGAAGTTGGATAATTTGTTGAATTCACTACTTCAGCTGTATTATTTTGGAATTGCTTTGTTTGCTGTTGTTGAAGCATTAAATTATTATGATTAGCCCCAATTGGGCCACCGCCGGTATTATGATAACTTAAATAACCACCATAAGCAGATCTTTGATTATTAGCACCACCACCTCCTCCATAACCACCATAGTGAGAGTGTTGTTGAAAATGCGACGGGGTATAATAGTTGTGATTATAACGTGAAGGTTGTTGCTGTGTGGAATATTGTGACTGATTATTATAATTATTATTTGTATTTCCGCTGCCGCCACCGCCATTACCACTTTGGCCTCCTTTACCACTTGTGAGTAAAGTTTCACCAAGAAGATCTTTTTGTAAAAATGAAGCTATTGTCAATTGTGATGGTTGGTGATGATGATGATGATGATGATACGGTTGATGATGTTGATTATAATGATGGCTACCACCACCACCACCACCATTATTAGCACCATATATATAACGCTGATTATGTCGGTGATTTGATGTCATCCCTGTTTGGGAATAACTTTTTCGTGCTGGAGAATTAACTGTCGAATGATTTCCATATAAAGATGGTGATCCTAATAAAAATTATATGAATTATATATGTATGTATCTTTTCCGATGTTTATAGGGCCTCAAATTTAAAACGGTTAATTAAAGTGAGATGAAAAAACTTTTGTAAATAATGTAACTTAGTTCATTAGACGCTTCTATTATTAACATACTAAGACCAGAATGGTTTAAATTTGTATTAAATGATTTTTAATAATTGTAAAATGAAACTTAACTGAAAAATATTTTTAATACGAACCTATTGTTACTGTATTAGATGATTGCACTGCAACCCCAGTCATTTGTACACCCACCGAATGTAGAAAATCTAATGAATAAGAATTTGATGCTGATGGCGTCGATGTTGAAGATATATCACGAGCAGTTCCAATTCCATATGAATTTTTATTAAAAGTATCAGTGCAATTATTATTATTATCTCTATTATTCGCAACAGTTTCGTCAACTTGTTTAGATTCATTATATTGTTTAAATGTATTTTGTGAGGTAGAGGATGCATAGGAAGATTTTATATTAGACGGCGATGATGTTGATGTTGTGCTATTGTTGTTTGCTGACGATGACGCTGTTGTGTTAACGGCTGTTGTTCCACCTGCTGCTAATGCAGTGGTCATTGCTGGTTTTTGTATAACTTCAACTTCAATTTGTTGTTGTTGTTGTTTGTTATTTAGCTGCTTTTGTTGTGGTGTATTGGCATTAGCTACTGTAGCTGAATATTTTTGTGAATTATTACCATAGCTGCTACAGCCGTTGTTGTTATTGTTGCTATTATTTAATGATGATTTATTGCAATAATTAGCGCCGGTATTTGTAACAAGATTTTTTTCCGTGTTCTGAAGCTAAGAACAAAACAAAGAAATGTTGCAAATGGTTTGTCTCATATTTGTCAAAATCATTTTTACTAAAAAGGATTTTTTTTTGTTTAAAAAGTATTTCTAACACTACTAATTCTACGAAACGGTTCTGGAACCCATGTTTTTTTTAGTTCTAAGATGCCGTGAAGGAACATTAAACCCTTAGGTAGATCGGATTTCAAACTCATATTTTATAGGAAAAAAAAATTCGCCTTAAATAATTTTTGTAAAAAATTTTTGTTACAGATTCGTATGCATTGATTTGTTAGTTTATAGTATTTGGAGGAAAATATTATAAGCGATAATCCTGGACAAAGCAATCTTCATACCGAAAATGTGAACGAAATAGATGGAATAGAAAGGAGTTAGTTATTTAATGTTTATTAAGTTGTCTATTCTTTCTACCTTTCTTTAACGTTTATTTTCACAATAGTTGCGCTGCGTTGCAAGAGGTAGGAGGCTGAAATTTGGTATGCAGGTGGGTTCATCCTCCGGCGTAGACGTCCGCTAAGACGGTGTTTTTGGAAATTCCTTCGGAGAGGGCTAAAAAGGGGGTAAAACACCCCTTTCACGGCCTGCCCAAACCCCTTTAGCTAGAAACCTGAAATTTGAAATATGCCTTCCTGGGAGTATGCGCTAACTCCTTGATAAGGTACATTTTAGAATTTTGGCCAGTGACGTTGTAAAAATGGGGGTTTAAAGGGCGAAAAGTCTCCCCATTTACGGCCTGTCCAAACCATTGGACCTAGGAAGTTGAAATTTTGTATGCACTCTTTCTGCAGTGTAGATACCGGCTGAGTTTTGAAAAATCCAACGAGGAGGGGCAGAAAAGGGTGAAATTCTCCCCCTCGACAGTCTGACAAAACCGTTACGAGCTCAAAGGTTGAAATTGTGTATATTGGTTTCACCAGAGGTGAAGACATCCACCTAGGTAGGATTTTTGTAAAGTCTCCCCCTGAATGGCCTGCCCAAACCGCAAAAACTAGAAAGTTAAAATGTGATGTGCAGATTCCCTCTTCCCCTTGACGGCCTGCCAAAACCGCTTTAGCTGGGAAGTCAAAATTTGGTACATAGATTCCTCCTCCAATATAAATGTGCAAATGTGCAAATTTGCAAAAGTGCAAATTTTCAAAAGTGCTAAAGTTCAAATGTGAAAATATGCAAATGTGCAAAAGTGAACATTTGATGATTTGATAGATTGATGGATCGATGGTTTGATGGTAATGTAAATGTGCAAATGTGTAAAAGTGTGAAAATGTTTAAACGTGTAAATATGTAAATATTTATTCATTTCATTCAAAATCACCCAGCCCAAAACACAGGGAGTAGGACTCTTAAATTTGGTATGTAGGTTCCCCCTGCGACGTAGACACTCGCTAAAATGGGGAAGAGCAAAACGGGTAAAACCGCCTTTCACGGCCTGCTCAAGCCCCTGTAGCTAGAAACTTAAAATTTGAAATATGCTATTCTTAGAGTATGTGCTAACTCATCGATGAAGTCTTCCCCTTAACAGCCTGCACAATCCGCTGGACCTAGAAAGTTGAAATTTAATATGCAGGCTCCATCACCAGTGTAGATAACAGTTAAAACGTAGTTTTTGGAAAAGTCTACCGGGAGGGGTAGAAAAGTGAAAAATTCTCACCCTTGACGTCTTTCCAAAACCTCTGGAGCTAGAGAGTTGAAATTTGGTGCAAAGGTTCCTCCTGCAGTGTGGACATTTACCTAGGTTGAATTTTTGGAAATGTGTACTGGGAGGGGAAAAAGGTGAACAGTCTCCTCCTTAACGGGCTGCCCACACCGATTTATACAAAAACATGAAATTTTAAATATGTGAACTGGAGTATGTGCAAACTCACTGATCAGCTACATTTTAGAATATTAGCAAGGTACATGGTAAAAATGATGGTTCAAAGGGAAAAACCTGAAATTTTAAATATTTGCTACCTGGAGTATGGGTTAACTTATAATTGAGGTACATCTTAGAATTTTGGCCTGGGGCATGGTACAAATTAGGGGCTCCGGGTAATTATCTGGGAACTCCGTATATTCCCGGGCGTTAGCCCGGGCAACGTAGCGGGCTACGTCCGCTAGTAGTATATAAAATCAAAACCTTTTTCGTAAAGGACTCGAAGGAAGTATAAATATTTTTAATCAAATATTAACGAATGTTTTACTGCTTTTATTTTGCGCAATACTGTATATAAAAAATTAATTATCATTATCCGGCTCTCAATGGGTTAATAAATTTAATCATCTTGCTTATGGTTGGAATAGTTTTTTAAGTAATCCTCCAACGGCATATAAATTTCTTGTATCTGATATTTTAGTGGAGAAATAACCCAAAGAATATTGTTATTAATATAAAAAGACATGATTTCCTGGGCTCACCATTAAAATTAAATTTAAAAAAAATTTGAAAAAAAATCAATGTCTAACGCCTGAGATATTCCAAATTTACTTTTTAAATTTATATCAATTTACATTAATTAAATTGTATTAAATTACATTTAATTTTGTCAAATAAGATGGACCCATTTTTTCGGATTAAATTATATTCAGCGTATCCCATGAGATCAGATTATCTATGCCATTTTTTCGGATCAAATAAAGTATGTGATATGGAATTAATTACATCAAGTTTTAATCTCTTTTTAATATGACGCACTCCAGGGGATAAGAACTGGCAAATCGGGGTTCGTCTGTATGTTATAAAACGGGTATAATTATAAAAAACGATATTTACCTTATCTGTAGATATTTTTGGTGATTGCATTGTACTAATCGTTGAAAAGCCTGAATAGTTTGTTACTGCATTACCAACACTATTTGAACTTTTCCAGAAAGATTTCCTTTTTGTAGTAGTTGATGCTAACGATGAAGATGTTGTGGTTGTTAATTGCGAATGAGTACTTGAAGATAACGCTGTAGATGATGATGCTCCCGTTGAATTTTGACTATAATTACCCTTGTTAATTACAACAGCTGATGGAGCTTTAACAGCACTAGCAACAATTTCTTGTAAATTTGTGTTTGTATCTGACGTAGCAATTAAAGGTAATTTACTATTGCTACAACTAGTTTTTAAATGAGCACTTGAAGATTGTTGTTGCTGCTGCTGCTGCTGTTGTTGTTGTTGCTGTTGTTTTTGTGATGTTGGTAATTTTGACAAACAACTAATACAGGATGACGCAGCGTTTAAATTTTTGGTATTAGCAGTTGACGATGATGTTGAATTTAACAAAGATCTTGCAGTATTGCAGGTAGTAAAAGAGGACGTTGAAGTTGTTCTTGAATGTGTATTATAAACTATATTTGATAACTGTTGCTGCTGTGGGGAGTAATGATAATCTGCTTTAGATGCCGAGTTACAAGTACATGTTAAATCTATTATATTGTTAGGATTTTTACTACTTGAGGTAGTCGTGTTGGCTTTATTATTATGTTGTTGCGATAATAAATCAATATTATTGGTGTAATTTTGATTTTTAACCAAATTGCTATTGCTGGTAATATTTTTGTTGGTAGAAGTTGTTGTCGTTGTTGATGTTGTTGGTGCTGGAAATGTCTGTGGTCTTGTGTTTAAATACTGTTGTTGCTGTTGGTGTGTTTGTTGCTGCTGCTGCTGTTGATG
Organism: Eustalomyia histrio; assembly: GCA_949748255.1. NCBI lineage: Eukaryota > Metazoa > Arthropoda > Insecta > Diptera > Anthomyiidae > Eustalomyia > Eustalomyia histrio. The sequence continues at coordinate 22,334,388 of OX456525.1, forward strand.
ATGATGATGATAATGTTGTTGTTGCTGTTGTTGGTGTTGGTAATATTTTTTACGATTTAGCGAGGAAGTTGAATTATTATTATTGTGATGTTGTTTTTTATTTTTAATTGAATTATAATTATTGCTATTATTGCTATTATTATTATTGTTATTATTATTACTATTATCATTGTTATTATTACTATTATTATTAATGCTATTGCTGTTGTGATATTTTTGTTGTTGTTGCTGCTGTTGTTGTTGTTGTTGTTGTTGTTGTTGTTGGGGCATATGTTGCATTTTATTATTATTGCCATTGATAAATTTTATTTTGCTATTATGGTGTTGATTCTGTTCTCGTTTATTAGATTTGTGATTTAATACATTATTTCTACCTCCGCCACCACCACTTCCTACAGCACTATTATTTAATTCTTTGTTAGTAATATTTATACCAGCAACTCCTCCTGCAGTGACTGTAGGTGATGTTGTATTTTGTGTATTCAATGTTAAAATTTTCATATTGCTAGCAAACATAATATTTGTTACCCTAGTATTATTTCTAATTAAAAATAGCTTACCAACAAAATGATTGGTTAATTGCAAAAATAAATGTTTGTTTTATTATATAAAATTATTTTTTATTTTTATTTTAGACTGTACTTCTAGGTGTGTTTATAAAATTGCCCGAGTCTCAGCCATTTTGTTTTTAATTTCTTCTTAATAAATTAGTTTCAATACATTGAAAAACATACTTTTTTGGTTGAAACTTTTGTTTTTTTTTTAATTTTAAATAATTTTCTTCTTGATTACTAAAATATCAAACTTGCATGATGATTTTTTGCTTTGAGCATAAAAGTGTAATGTTTGTTATTCTTTAAGTGGAAGTTTCTTTTAATATTTAATGTATTTCATTTCTGTTTATGAATATTTAGGCGTTTTAATTTAATTAATGTTGCTTACAGCCAAAATTTATCTTATTCTTTCATTTTACCTTTAAGTTGAGGATTTTTTGCTCCTTTCGATTAGTTTATTTCATTTCTGTTATATGATTTAAATATTAAACTTGTATTTTTTCCATTATAATTATTGACAATTTATTCATATAACATTATTGATAACTGAAAAAAATATAAACAATTGTATGTTATTAATAGTCGTATACAGATATATTAAATCATATTCCAAATATTCAGCAAATAAATAAAAAAAATGAAAAAATTTATAAAAAGGCTAAAAACTTTTTAACATTTTTCATTTGTTTTTATACCCCAGTAAAAAATACCTGACCAAGAACCTATAAAAGCTTCACATTGAGAGTCTGTCTTCCGGAGTTATTATTTGGCGGTGGCAAAGCACTATAATTGTCACCAACGCTTGCACCACCTTTAAAATAACTGGGACAATCCCTTTTCCATTCTCTAATTTTTAAGTGATACTACTAAAAAAAACATAAATTTTACTATAAAACAAATAATGAACTTAAAAAAAAGTATATTTTTGTTAGAACTTGAAAAAAAAATATTTATATATATATATACCCAAGAAACTTTTTTACGGACTCTCCGATACGTACGGATTCATGAATCCTGCTTTAACTTACGTTTACGGTCCGAAAATACCTATACGTCAAAGCTTGTACGTAAACGGAACATTAACGGACCGTATAATTGAATTTTTGAAAACAATACGTTTTGACGCCGTTTTGGTGTATCCGTTTCTGTACCGTCAAATACGGACCACTGTTTTTCATCAGTTTTTCTTCCGTTGCTTTTGCATTTGTTTAGTTATCAAAAAAGAATATTGAAATATCCATGAGGTAAATATTTATGAAATTTAAAACAAGTTTAACGATTGTGTGCAAAATTATGTAGATTTGTAAATTAAAATATTTCCTGATAGTTTATAATAGATTTTTTGAAAAAATTTCCAAAATTTGCATTGTGTACAACATCATATCGTAAGTACCACCATTTAATTCAAAATTAAATTTTTGTTTTATTTTTTTCAGGATTTTTAATGGGCCACAATCGCAGTGATTGATGGATGCTAATTGTGTTGGAGATAAATATTTGTTGTATTTCGTTTGTAAAAGTTTTATTTTAAATATCTTTGTAAATAGATTTAAAACAAAAAAATAAATAAAATTAAATTTGCTATCAAAAATCAAAATAATAGATATTTACACAAATCCATTTTTTGTTGAAAAAACGGTACCAAGACGGACCGAAAACAGATCCGTAAACGATCCGTCATTGGCGGACTTTCAACGGACAACTCCGTTTTTCATCCGATATATCGGTCCGTTAACGGTCCGTCATTGGCGGTATTTCAAAGGATTCAAATCAGTTTCGATGTTCTGGTCCGTTTACGGATCCACGTATTGTTTGTTGGTTAAACAATCGTTGTGTACTCCAGATATCCAAAATATTATATTAAACCTGAGAAATCGAGGTAAAAATATATCAGAAATCGCCAGAATCATCGAAATTCATTTTGGTTTGAACGCCTGAATAACTTTAACGCGTTGCTCGATTTTGTATCTTTCCATGATTCAAATTGAGTTAGTCTGAAGTTGAGAAATGCCAAATGAAATGCAGAAAAAAACTTGACGTTTAGGTGTGGTTCACATTCATCATCGGCACTTAAAATTTAACCACCTTTTATAAAGGAATATCGTTAGTGACTGACTGATGGACTCATTCATTCAACATCGCCCAGCCCCTCCGGCATAGACATCCGCTAAGACGGGGTTTTTTGAAATTCCTTCGGGGAGGGGCAAAAAGGGGGAAACTCCTCTTTCACGTCTGGCTAAACCCCTTTAGGTAGAAATATGAAATTTGAAATATCCCTTCTTGGGAGTTTGTGGTAACTCCTTGAAAAGGTACATTTAGAATTTTGGCCAGTGGCGTCATAAAAATGGGTTAAAAGGGCGAAAAGCCTCCCCTTAACGACCTGCCCATACCGTTGGACCTAGGAAATTCAAATTTGGTATGCAGGCTTCTTCTACAGTGTAGATAATAGCAAAGACGTCATTTTTGGAAAGCCCAACGGAGAGGGAAATAGAAGGGTAAAATTCTACCAGTTGACATGCAAAACTGCAAGTGTGCAAATTTTGAAAAGTGCAAATGTGAAAATTTACAAAAATGCAAATGTGAAAATTTGAAAAAGTTCAAATGTGAAAATTAGCAAATTTGCAAGAGTGCAAATGTGCAAAAGTGAACATTTGATTGTTTGATGGATTGATAGTTCGATGGATCTATGGTTTGATGGTAATGTAAATATATAAATATGCACATGTGCAAATGTGTAAATAAGAAAATGTGAAAATGTGTAAACGTGTAAATATGTGTGTAAATATTTATTAATTTCTGGAGCCGGTAAGTTAAAATTTGGTGCAAAGGTTCCTCCTGCAGTGTAGACATTCACCTAGGTCGGTTTTTTTGGAAATGTGTACGGGGAGGGGCAAAAATGTGAAGTCTCCTCCTTAACGGGCTGCCCACACCGATTTAGAGAGAACATGAAATTTTTATTATGTGAACTGGAGTATGTGCTAACTCACTGATCAGCTACATTTTAGAATTTTAGCAAGGTACATGGTAAAAATGAGGGTTCAAAGGGAAAAACCTGAAATTTTAAATGTGTTTCCTGGAGTATGGGTACATCTTAGATTTTTGTTCTGGGGAATGATAGAAATTGGGGGGTACGGGTAATTATCTGGGAACTCCGTATATTTCCGGGCGTTAGCCCGGGCAATCCCGGACTTTAGCCCTGGCAACCATTTTCTACGATAACAACGTAGCGGGCTTTGCCTGTTTGTTAACAATAAATGATTCTAGGACTTTTGTTAACTAAATTAAATGAATTATATATGTATGCATGGTATTAATTTTAACAGGTTTGATGTCGATCGCATCCGCAGAGCTTAAAAAAAGAGAAGCATGCAATAGTGCCGGACTCACTTTAAATCCAATACTTACGAGTACCCGCAAAATGATTAAGCAGTGGCTTTCTTTGCATTGATGTTAATAATTAAATAAAATAAATTTGTAACCAATCCTATTACAAAAAATTTTTAGTACATACCAACCAGTTTATACGTTGTAAGTGCCCCAAATATTAAGTTTCTTGAATCTTTTTGTAAATTTAAATGAAGATTTAATTTGCTTCAAACTTCCCTAAATTTATTATCAAAGAAGGCAGACAAAATTTACAAAATTATGTTTGTATTATTAAGCACAACTTTTTTCTTACAAATATTTTAAGTATCCCCAAGAAATGAATTTGTAAATACAACTTTTTATTTTAATTTTTTATTTTAAAAATAACAACGAACAAACCAAAATGCCAACACATTGAGTCCTGTACTTTTATGCAATAAAACTTTGCAAAAACAAAAAAGAAACTAACAAAAAAATATACTAATAAAATCTAAAACGGTACTTTTTAAAAAAACGTCCCCATACATGCAAACATAAGGAATTATAAGCGTCACTTGAATTTTAAAAATGAAACAAATATATCAACACGTATGTTGTTTTTGTAAAATGATCTTGCACAAGAAAATGAAAAATAGAAGAATTCTATAACAGCACTTTTATTCAGGGCAGGGATGGGAAATGAGATTTTTATATCAGTATCAAAAATTTTTTTAAGACATTTACTCAAAATTACTAAGGCTCGTATACACAGACCTTGAAGAAGATATATTGAATATTGAATTAATTCGCGAAAAAATAATTCTTTTTGTAAATAAGCGACTTGATTCAATATTTTATAAATCAGATTTAAAATCATAGTTGTTTAATCAATTTCATTTGAGTCTTTTTTGGTTTAATTAAATGAAATTGTTTTAAGCATAATTCTTTTAATGCGCGAATTAAAAAAGATTGATATGATTTGTGAATTGAAACAAACTAAAAAAAGTTTTAAGATTGACTTGCAAATCTAGCTTAGTTTACTAGATATTCGTCATATTGTAAAATGGTGATTTTTTAAAATGAACAGGATCTAGAAAACTAAGCGTGATAGGGGATACGGACATAAATTTTGCGTTGTAAAGTATTAGTATACTGCGATAGTAAAAATAAGCAAGTATATAAAACAGCTGGTTTTATAAAACAGCCACAGGGTTACCCATTTTTATACGAACAAAATGAAACTGAATACAAAATTTATATTATCGAAGTGTGTTAATTTATATTACCATATAAATTTATAAAGAAAAATAATCACGTAGTCGCTTTTTTATAAATATTCTAAGACCCCTTTTATCGAAGGGTAAGCTTTGGTGAGCTTCTCAAAAATTTAGTCCGTTTTGGGCCATCTCTGTTAGTTTTCGAAATATTCACAATTTTATAAAATGGAGGTATCTATTTTATAAAACATCCACAGAGTTATATAAATTGATAAAAAAAAGTCACCCTGAGGCTGTTTTATAAAAATTCCAGGAAACCCTTCTATCGAAAGTTGCTGTTTATTGAGCTTTTCAAAAATTTTGTCCGTTTTGCGCTATCTGGATTAGTTTCCGAGATATTCGCCATTTTAAAATATTTACATTTTATAAAATGGCGAATATCTCGGAAACTCAAAAACTAAGCGAGATTAGGCAAAACGGTGATAATTTTTGTGATAATAAAAAATGGGCCAGGTCGGAAGACATGCCGAGGAGGCTGTTTTATAAAAATTCCATGAAACCCCTTCGGTTTTAAAATTAAATTAGTTGTGATTAAAAAAAAATCAATTCGCGAATTAAATCATATTTGAGAATCAAAATAATTCTTTGATTTAAAATTTAATTATACAATTTGAAATATTTCGTTTGATTTATAAAAAGAATTATTTAAATCAACTTGATTCTTCTAATGAATTATGGTACTAAATAATTCAACCAACGTTTGGGTTCACGCTTAACGTTAATTATATTAAACTTGTATGGGAATGCCCGCATAAACACAGCTGATACTAAAAAATAGCCAAAAGTTCTACAAATTGGGATCATAAAGAAAAAGTAATAAATAATATTGTTTTATTTGCTTTAAATAATACAAAATGCCACAATTGATACAAATAAAAGTTAGAAGAAGATATCAAAAACAAATAAGTGTAGAAAAAATTAAGCAGAATAGAAGCGTCCCACCACCTGAAACTCTGAACAATGTTGAGCAGTTGGTTTTGCATAAAATTTGGCTTCTCTCGGCAAAAGAACGAACTATTATGAAATTGTTATGGTATTTATACACACCTTTGATATCCGATTTCTTAGAGTTGTGAACGTCATGCCTCTAAATTTAAAAAAAATTAGAATCGGTACCAGGCCTTTCGCGGGTAGGGTAACATTTTTTTATTTTAAAAAAACCGCATTATATAGTTTTTGCTTAACATTGCAACGCTACCATTTACATAAAGATTGAATTAAATTAAATAAGTGAATATTAATTAAATATGTTGCTAAAGTATACTACGGTATTTTTTTAATAAAATAGCATCCAAAACGCATCTTGGTATGCAATTTTCCATCCCTGATTTAGAGGCCACTAAAGAAAAAGCAACAAAAAAACTGCAAGGTACAAACTCACAAACTTATGCTTATTTTAATTAAAACGCTATATTATCAAGAAAAAATATAATACAAACCTCGTGGCTTTTCTTTGAAAACGACACTTCTGCAACCTTTTAAATCAATTATTTTGACAAATTACAGGCAACCGAAAGAAAATTTTCCGGCATTCGCAGAAATTTAATTAAAAAATATTTTTGTCCCCAATGCAAATTTAAAAAAAGTTTACAGATTAACGCGCCTTTTTAAATATAGATGCTTTTCTTATTTTCAGTCTTTATTTTTCACGCAATCCAACCAAAAAATTAAAAGAAAAATATTACTAGTTTTATTTTTTTCAACTTGACTATCAGAAACTTGCGCCGAGAAAATTAATAAGAGGCGGCGGTAGATGGAAAAGAAAGACATGACATAAAAAAATTTATGCTTTGGTAGCCGCACACGAGTAATTCTGCGTCTAATTTGTCAAGTACCATTACTGAACACATCACGAAGAAATCATAAATAACCGTAAACGTCCAAGAGAAAACATGAAATGTGAAGTGAATGATGCAATTGCCCTTTTTACAATTAAATCTTTAAATAAATATTTTGTACACATGTTGTTCGTATATACATATATTTTTACATAGATTTTTCCACAACTATATACTATTTACAATGATATTTTCTCAATCACTTTTCACTATCAACGAGTAAACTAATTGAAAGTGGAGTGATTGCTGAGTCTGTCGACATATTCGAGCTAAACGTTCTAATTTCCTCTTTGATATAAGTAAGTCTTTATGAATATTATCGTTAATCAAAAAATATGTAGGCAATGATTGATGAAAATCAAAAATTTTGATATTTTTATTTGACGGCTGATTATTTGATCGTCTCCTGTTGTGATTGACAAAAAAGTTTCATTTACTTTGAGTGTGCCATCATGAAGAAGTGCACAGATGAAAAAAATATAGATACATATTTTGAATTTTAAGTCTCTGATTAGAAAAAAAATCATGCGTGGACGAACAAAAGTTTATATTGTGTTTTATTGAAAACTACCAAAACTTCCCAGCTTTATGGAATAAAAAGCTGGAAGCATACAGACGACATGATTTGATACAACCGCTACGAAATCAAAATACAAATGGTTATTGACGTGTTTATTTGTACGTCTCCTTTATGAAGCAACAAGCATGCGACACAAACATATGCACTGATTGACGGATTTATTTGATCATGTCCATGGGCCTTGATGCCGGTTTTTTGTATGTGCCGACGAAAAGTTTTCCAGGCGTCGTAACAATTTTCTCTAAGCCGCCAACAATTTGCTCGGCACAAGTATCTGTTGAAAGCTGTAACTGAAGTGCCAACCCTGTATTATAGTGCTGTATTGGTAACTAGTGAAACTATTAACCCACAGTCTAGACTGCCGATAAATATGTTGACATAAATTGCAGCAAATGTTAAAATAACATTATCCTTAGTGTGGATCTGACCTTGAAAAAAATAAATCTTTATTGAATTAATTTGAGAAAAAAAAAATAATTATGTTTGTAAATCAGCGAGTTGATTCAATATTTTATTAATCAATTCATTAAATCAAATTTAAAATCATTTCAAACATAATTCTTCTCTACAAAAGGAGGATTTGATTTGCCAATTAAAACAAAATAAAAAAAATGTAGTGACTTGAAAATAAAAAAATTATGCTTTTAATATGAGAATAAATAATAAATAATTAGTAGTAAACAATTTATTCCCAAGATGTATATAATAGTATCTTCCAATATAAGCTCGTGTAAATGTTTAATTAAAATGCATTTAATTTGTTCTGGATAATTTTCGTATATAGCATTTTTTGTATATGCCTTCCAAGATGAAGTTTGATCAAAAAAGTGAACTTGCCATCAACCATCAACATCGTAATTCTCCTACTTTACGAAACTTACCCAAAAGACGACAAGCTGTTCATTTTATACTTGCTAAAAATGCTATAAATTGTGTTCGAAATCGACAACCACAATGAGGCTTATTTTAAAGCAGAAATATTAAGCATGGTAAACAGGTTTTTGTATATGTTTCTAAAGTTTTCGATTCTAAACCAGATTTCGGTATCTGTTTTTATGTGGCAAGCTATCAAAGATGGTTTATGTCATTCCCATGTAAATTTAACATAAGTTAAGGTTTAGTGTTAACGCTTAACGTTACTTATGTCAAATTTGAATGGGAATGACAGACTCCAACGTTGATAGCTTCCCACATAAACACAGCTAATGTAATTTCAGTATAATGTAAACTTTGCTTAAAAGCCCAACTTAACGTCTACACGAGATTTATTTATTTTTGTTGTTACTGTTTGGCAAGTAATTATCGTGTTTTAAAATTAATTTCATGTCTCATGTAGACGTCAAGTAAAAATCATTATGTGCTTTTTGTTTGTACAATTATAATTGACAACAGTGTCGGGGTAAAATAGTTGGTTGTCAAATGGAATAGTATGGATTTGATACATTTGTGAAAATTCGTTGAAAAACTAATAATTTTGCTAAAGTTCTTACAAAATATGGCAGAACCTTATGGAGAAGTAAGTGTTTAAAAAATATACCGATAAATATTGATGTAGTATAAATTCTTAATATTAGATACAATCAAATATGCCTCCTGGTGGCAACGGAGTGACACCAGCACCGTTAATTTCTGCAGCGGGTATGAGACCTCCATCTGGCATTATGTCTAATGCCAGTAATAATTTTTCAAATCACCAACAGATACCACCTGGACAAACGTCACAGCCTGCAGCAAATAATTTAAATTCAAATGGTAAAGTGGATGCTGGTGAAAATGATATAAATGATGACAATACAGAGGATAAAACAGATAAGAAGAATACAGAAGTAGTTTTACCCAAAGCCTTAGAAGACGTATTAGCTTTGAAAGACCAACGAGCAGCCGAATATGATGTTAATACTGAAGATTTTTCCCATGTAGACTCTAGTGGCCATCTAGTCAACGACTACGATGCTGGCGATGATTCGGATTATGAAGTCGATAACCAAACAAATGGAGGTGTTGATACAAAACCTGAAAAGCTAAGTAAAGTTGAAAAGAACAAAAAGAAAAAGCGTCGCAAGAAGTTGAACAAAAAACTTAAAAAGCAGCAGGAACTAACACGTGCAGAAGATTATGCCAAAGATGGTGATACTGCAGAAGACAATGAAGAAACTGAGGTTGAGACCAAAGGTGTGGACGAAGGGAATAATGATTCCAAAGAATCGAATTCTAAGGGAAATAATAATAAAAATGATTTAGATAAGGAATCTGGAACATTAACTAACAACGACGTGTCTATCGAGTAAGTTTTATAAAATATTTATCAAGTTTTTAAAGTAAAGTTTCTAGTTTCTCCTTATAAATTCTATGTAAGATGTTCTTCGTTCGGTTTAAGATCAAAATTATTCCAAATTAAAAATTATAATTTTGATAATTCTAGAGAATACACAAAGTTACTGAATTAAGATGAACATCTCACATAAATTTTATCAGTTGTATAATATCTTATATGACGATTTTTTTAGATATGTCCCGGAGAAGATAACAATTGCTGATTTAGCACCAATGTATCGACAGTTTTATCGAGTATTCGAAATTTTTAAATTAGAAAATAAGCCCAAGATCTTGGACAAAGAGAAGAATCTAGCAGAAGATGCGGAGGCAAGGGCTCACCAAAAAAATTTTTCAAACAAATTACAAGATGATGGTGAGGAAGAAGAATTGGATGAAGACAATAAGGATGACAAAGAAAAACTGTCAAAACGTAAATTGAAAAAACTGACACGACTTAGTGTGGCGGAATTGAAACAACTTGTATCACGGCCAGATGTGGTTGAAATGCACGATGTCACTGCCCGTGATCCCAAGTTGTTAGTACAGCTTAAGGCGTATCGTAATACTGTACAAGTGCCCCGGCACTGGTGCTTTAAACGAAAATATTTGCAGGGAAAGCGAGGCATTGAAAAGCCTCCATTTGATTTGCCGGCGTTCATCAAGAAAACCGGTATAATGGAAATGAGGGAATCTTTGCAAGAAAAGGATGACGCCAAGTCATTGAAGTCGAAAATGCGTGAAAGGGTTCGGCCTAAAATGGGCAAAATTGATATTGATTACCAAAAGTTGCATGATGCCTTCTTTAAATGGCAAACAAAACCTCGCATGACCATACATGGTGATCTTTACTACGAGGGCAAAGAGTTCGAGACACGTTTGAAAGAGAAGAAACCTGGCGATTTATCGGAAGAATTGCGCATAGCCTTAGGCATGCCGGTAGGCCCAAATTCACACAAAATTCCACCACCATGGTTGATTGCACAACAACGTTATGGTCCTCCACCGTCATATCCGAATTTGAAAATACCCGGTCTTAATGCTCCCATACCGGAGGGTTGTTCGTTCGGTTATCATGCAGGCGGTTGGGGAAAACCACCCGTAGATGAAAATGGCAAACCATTATATGGTGATGTCTTTGGCACCAATATTATGGATATGGATGTAAGTGACATGTGCTCGATCGTTTGGTTAAATGTACTAAAACATAATTTCTCTTTTTTAGAATGGTATCGATGAAGGCGACATTGAACGTAACCAATGGGGTGAGTTAGAATCAGAGTCTGAAGAATCCTCTGATGAAGAAGAAGAGGAAGGTGAAGATATGGCGAATCCTGTGGATGAAAGTGGTTTAGTTACACCTGCCGAAGGCCTAGTAACGCCATCCGGTCTTACAAGCGTGCCAGCTGGTATGGAAACACCCGAAAATATTGAATTACGTAAAAAGAAAATTGAACAGGAAATGGAAGAGTATGTGTATTTTTACCTACCATCTAATTTAATCTCCTAATCGTTCGGTGTTTTTCTATTGATTTCTTTAAATAGCAATGAAACTCCTGTTTTATACCACGTTTTGCCTGAAAAGCGTACTGATCGCATAGGAGCTTCCATGATGGGTTCAACACACGTTTATGATGTGGGTGGTGTTAAACCAACGGCCGCAAGAACCACAGTCACTACAGATCGTGAGGGTACAGTGGAGTTGGCTTTGGATCCATCAGAATTAGATATGGACAATGATGCAATGGCCCAGCGTTACGAACAGCAAATGCGTGAACAACAGAATCATTTACAGAAAGAAGATCTTTCCGATATGTTGGCAGAACACGTGGCTAGACAAAAATCGAAACGTAAACGCCAGCAAGCCGATCCAGCAAAGACAACTAAAAAATATAAAGAATTCAAATTTTAAGTTTATGTTTTAAAGCAGAATAAACGCAAACAAAATTTAATTAGTTACAAAGCAACTCAAAAAATACGTTGTTGTTTTGTATGCAATTTTTTACATTTAACATAATTTTTACAAAATTATTTAACAGATAGATTTTCCGCTACCATAAAAAGTGAAATAAAATGAAAGTGTTAAACATTTTTAAGTTTCAGCAATTTTTAAGATGTTTTTCTTTTTTAATAATTGTCTATGAATAATTTTTATTTTTTTTTGTCGGATATATTAATAAGATGATTGGGCTTAAATTTTTTCTTTGCTCCATAAATTATTCGACGGATTTAAATCATACCAGTTCAATCACATAATACCACTATGGAACATTTTTGAGATTATTGTCTGGGGGGTGAGAAATTCCAAGTCAGGGTGATGGTACTAGGTCAGTATAGTAAAACCCTCAAAGGGTTTGGCGTTCGTATGTGTCAGTTTTTTTTTATGACCTTTTAAATTTTTTCCTTATCTTGATGTTTTTTCGCTTAGTTGTAACATTTTGGCAAAAACGTAGTTTAACATAACTCGAGAACCACTTGTCCGATTTTGCTAAAACAAACTCAAAAAAATTTAGAATTACAATTTCTTTGATCCGTTCATATAACGTTTTTCTTTATAATCAACAGTTTTGCCGGTAAAAATAAATTTGTGGAGAAAAAAAAATATTTTTTTGCCTAAAAATTAAAATTTTTTTTTTTTTAAATTCATAAAAAATCCAAAACGGAAAAAAGGATCAAGTGTTATTAATTTCATGTAAAGTCACATAACCTATAAACAAAATGCGACATAGATCATAGAAATCAATTAACGCGTTCTGCTTTTATTTACAATTAAGTGAAGGTATCCCATTTTGACAAGAATATTGATATTTGTTTTTATTCAAAAAAGTGTCATTTATCGCCTTTTTTATAAATTTTCCCCAATAACTCCAGACTTCTGGCCATAAACTACTAAAAAAATTAAGTAAACATTTTTTAATTTTTTATTTTATTTATTTTTAATAAATATTGCCTAGACTTTTTCGATGGTGGTTGTTCGGGACTAGTGGCATCGCTATCATCAGAGAAAATATCTGGGCTAGAAGCTTTTGGCACAGGAATGTGGTCCGAATGAGGCAATGGTGTTGCGGCACTTGCAACACCAACGTAATTATACGATTTTCTTATCCTTTTTGCGGCTCCTTTATTCGCACATGCATAGCAATTCAATGGATTGTGACCTTCGCCAGGATTAGTCCAAGTCATTGGGATACCGAATGGCATACTTTCACGTCTTCTATTTTTCCAATCCATTAGACGGTTGTAGCAGCTTTTACACACTATATTTGGTACCCAATTTTCGTTCACTATAACATTTTGGTTAAAGTACATCTCGTATGTTTGAACAAAATTAGTACTGAAATTTCCCCTTTTTTTATGTGTTGAGACATATTGACCACAGCAGTAGCAAAAGCTATTTATATCTGGCTTGCACAGTTCCATATTCTGTTCACTTTAAAAAAACGGGAGAAAATCACCTTTACTGTTCGCGTTTGTCCAAAAAGTATATAATTTTCTATAGAGTATTTTTCCCGCTCTACCATAAATTCAACATGGTACAGAGTTCAGCGGCAACATTTTTAAATGAGAGGGCAACATTTTCAAAGTTGCTAAAGTGTTGAAAAACATTAAATTTGGTGTATGCAGTGCTGCCACATAAACAGTGTAATTTTTTATCCCAGTTTTTGGGATTCTTAACTGTTTACCAGTTTTATCATGAAAACAATTTTTTTTTCAAATTATTGCATTTTTTATAGGTTTTTTATTTATATGTTGCAATAATTAATAGCATATTTATTCTCTTTATTATATATTTTTACCATAGAAATGGGAAATTATGGATATGAATAGACATAGTTGGTCAATGTGTGTGTACACACTTTAATACATTTCATGTCACAATGTTATGTTTGAATTCGTAACTATTTTTTAACACAATTGCAAATTTATGTTGTATTTTTTTACTTTATTAGACATGTCTAATTTTAGTAAAAATAAATAGTATATTGAACAAATATTAAATTTTTATATGAAAAATCTGAAAAAATACATGAATAAAATAAAAAAACATTTTTTTATGAAATAATCTGAAAAATCTCTAGCATCCCAAAACACGGCAAAAAAATAGTTAAAATTGGTTATATGGCAGCACCGCTAAACACTACTAAAATTTGCCGACCAAAACTCACCTTTGTTGCCGCCAAACTATGTTCGTGTTCTAAGAGAGTACTAAAAAGTTCGATTTTCATGATCTATGCCTTTTTTTTGCTCATGAGTTATGTGATTTTACGCGAAATTAATCAGTTTTGGCACTTTTTTCCATTTTGGATTTTTTATGAATTTAAAAAAAAAAAATATTTAAATTTTTAGGCAAAAAATAC